>JAVXUO010001296.1:0-64637 GCA_033065855.1 Escallonia rubra
GGGGGGGGGAATTTGCCGAAGTGGGGGTGGGGCCAGGGAGGGAGAAGGACACGGGGGGGGGGGGGAAGAGAGGCGGGGGCCACAGGGGGGGGGGAGGGGGGTTACTCCGGGTTAAAGACTCCAGCGATTGGCCTTGGGCCAATCGCATGACTCTCCGGCGATTTGCCCAAAGCCAATCGCCTGAAGAGTCTGGCGATTGGCTTTGGTACAATCGCGCGAGAAGCGGATTGCGATTGGCCCAAGGCCAATCGCGGCTCCTTTTTGGCCAGAAATGGCCCAATCAGCTGGTTTTTTTTTTTTTTTTTTCAATCGCTAGTAATACTATCGATTCTGTGGGATAAATTTTTTTTTCCACTGGTCGATTGGGATCGATCCCCATATAGAAAAAAACAGGCTTTTAGCGACGGGGAAATCCGTCGCTAAAAGCCCAAAATCCGTCGCTAAAAGAATTAGCGACGGATTCACCGTCGCTAAAAATCCCTCGTATAAAAGCCCGTCACTAATAGTTTAGCGACGGAATTTTTAAATCCGTCGCTAAATATGTGATTTTTACCGACGGATTTATTTTTCATTAGCGACGGATATTCCGTCGCTAATTATATTTTTAGAATTTTAATTTATTTTCTTTTTTGTCAAATTAGCGACGGATTAAATATTTTAGCGACGGAATCTTCCGTCGCTAAAAACTTATTTAGCGACGGAATATTCCGTCGCTAAATAACTGATTGAGGAATACTTTTAGTGACGGAATTAATCCATCGCCAAAAGTCAATTTTTTTTAAATTTTTTTTTATTTTTCAATTACCCAGACATATAATACAATTTTCAATTCTCAACAACAACGCGCAATAATCAATACAGAAAGAAATATATATAATCAATAATAAAAAATATTTATTATAAAAAAAACTCATATATGTACAAGCCGGGAACCGGGTACAGCCGGTTAGGAGAGGGGAGAAGAGTACAAGCCGGGCGCGGGGGGCGAGGGTGGGGGGGTAAGCTAGGAACGGGCACGGGAAGGGGCTCATCAGGGGTTCCCGAGTCCCGGATCTGGATCCTGCTGATCCGGGGCCGGCTCGGCCTGTCCAGCAGTGCCCTGCTCCCTGATCATCCTCACCACCACTGTAGCAATGCGCTGGATCTCCTCGTCGTCCAACTGAGGCCGAGGAGCCGGTGTCTGTGGAGGGGCAGCAGGGGGTGAGGACGCTCCTATCACGGCACGAGCAGTCGTGCTAGGCAGGCCGCGTATGCGGCCTTTCGGCCGATTCACGACCTCCGGCGTATCCAGCCATCGCTTCAACCCCCCAGTACTCGCAGCCGTACTAGTGGACGCTGATGGCTGTCCGGACTGCTGCTCGGACCCCCTTAGCTGTTCATACGAGGCCTGCAAAAATAGTGGTTTAACGATATGTTAGGGCATTAATTAACGAAACAGACATTGAGGATAGAAAGCAAAAACATTAACAACTTAAATAAATTGACTCACATCGATCCGCCGGGCAATATCTGAAATATAGTCGCCCGCCCGGTGCGTCTCGTCCTTGTCCTTCTTCCGCACGTGCGTCTGAGTATAGGTCAGAGCTATGACCTCATCCTCCTCCAGATCCGGGTGCTCGACCGCGTTCATGTGTCGGACGATGTCGTGTGGCACCGACCCCCCCGTGTGCGTCGGATCTCTGTTCTGTCTGTTCTCAGCCCCGCTCTTACTCTTGGCGTCCCAACCTGGATCCGCAGCCCACCGATCTATCATCTCCCCCCATACACGGTGAGATATCCAATGTGGGGGATATCTCGTCATGTCCGTCATCGGGGCACCCGCGGGCAGCGCCTTCTTCGCCCGGTCCCGTGCATCGTGGAGCCATCGGCGGTAATTCTTGCCGATGTAGGCAAAGAAAGCCTGCTGCCCCAGTACCTGCTGCTGAGGCGTGTCAAACGTGAACCCCTCCTGTAAGGCATTCAATAACACAAATTAACAACATAAAACAAACTGTAATTTAACATTTACTAACGCTGAAAAAAATACTTCACCGTACCAGCCACTCCTCCCATAGGGCCTCCCTCGCAGCGGCATCCCAGTCCTTCCAGTACAGGCGTGGCTCGAAGAATCGGCCCTTCACAAGAACGCCGATCTTCGTCCTCGCCATATTCTCCAGGATCCTGCCAAAGAAGTAATTAAATTAATTAATACAGTTCAAATATAAATTAACACCCCAAAATTTTAAATATAAGGCATGAGGTGATATTTTTAGTACTTACAGGCCCTCCTGCGTGAGCGTAACTCTCTGTTTACGCTGGGGGTCGATGCGTACCCCGCGTGTCGGACCACGGCCTCGTCGAGATCCTACAAAACACAGACATTAATACAGTTCAAATATAAGGCTAGCGAAAATGTACGAAACACCGTTATCAACTATACCTGAGGTAGAACCCACGGAAGATGGAGAATGCACGCGCGTGTGGGATGAATCTGCGTCGGGCTGGGGCGACGGCTCGAGCTGGGGCTGGGGCGACGGCGAGCTGGGGCTGGGGCGACGGCTGGGCTGACGGCGATGGCTGTGACGGACGGCTGGGGCTGGGGCCCACCTGCTGTCCGCGATCACTCTGTGCCTCGTCATCAGTAGGCAATGACGAGGTGGGACCCACCGGGGAGGAAGCAGCTCGGCGTCCAGCCCGGCCACGAATAGCCCGTATCCTATCCATATCTGACTTCATATAGATTATATACAAAGACATTAACACGTGAAAAACAATAATTTAGGCATAAATCATCATCGGCACTATATATATATATATGAACGGATGTGCAAAAACACATCAATAAACACCAAGTTCTAAAATGTTACTACATTTTTCCCGTGATGTTACAACATTACAAGTCAATCATTTTCAGTTTGCGAATCATCTTCATCACTTTCCTCGTCGCCCTCTTCTTCGTGGGACTCGTCGTCCTCTTCATCTTCTAATTCATCCTCTTCATCAGTAGACTCGGTCACATCATCTCCAACACTTTCAACGTCTTCCGCGTCATCATCTACGACTTCTTCTCCCACAAGAAGTGTTGTTGGAAGAGGAAGATCGTCCTCCTCGTTGTTGACCTCAACAGGGAACAAGACACGTGGTTGGTCGGCTTGAAAGGAGTCTAGCTCACTGTCATATGTCACGGGCAATTTCTTGGACTTGATAGTTGTATACCAATGAGATTTGGGATTGGCGACGTCCTCCGCGTAAAAGACTTGTACAGCTTGACTAGCAAACACAAAGGGCTCGTCTGATGCAAGTCTTGACTTGACATTGACATCTACAATCCCTTGAGAGCTAACACGGATTCCTCTACTGCATGTGACATCGAACCACGTACACTTGAACATTACCAGGCGGTTTTGGGAACCCAGATATGTTAGCTCAACAATCTCATCTAGCTCTCCGTAAAAGTCCATGCAATTCTCGGCATAACAGTCGCCGTTGACCAAGACTCCACTGTTTTGGGTTTGTTTTGTTCGGTCATCATCTTTTACGTTAAACCTAAACCCGTTGATGATATAGCCTCCGTAACAGGATGTTTGTTTGTTAGGGCCTTCGGCTAGTAATTTCAAGCAGGAGGCCACTGGTCTATCCATTGACTGAACCTATTGTAGATGACGGTAAAAATTAAGGATAAATCAGTATACTAATTGGCCACAGAACTGTATATAACACATAATATAATTTCGTTAAATAATCTTACACGGATTTTGAACCACTGTACAAATTGTGATTTCCGATGAGATTCAAGTCCAGCGGGATCAGTGATTAAAGATTCCGCATCGAACTCACTGCAAACCAATATGCATTTAACTCGCTTAACACACACTTTCAATTATGTACAGCAATGTAAGTGAATTAAGACTTTAACTTACTCAACGAATGCCGAAACTTCATCGCAATTTAGAAGGGCATATATTGTTGCAGCACTGTACTCTTCATCTGTTAGCCATCGAGTATACGTTCGGCCGAACGGACTACCTGACTGCTTGAATATTGACAATTGCCCTTCCAAATTTGTGCTTGCTCCGGGATCATTTCGGCCTAGTTGATTTAACCTTGTACCAACATCAGGCCCGAAATATTGACTACAAAAGTTTACAAGTTCTTCCATTACGTAAGCCTCCGCAATTGAGCCCTCAACCCGAGCCTTATTACGGACTTTTTTCTTTAAATGGAACATGAACCTAGAAGTTTAGCGAATCGAGTTAGGTGGAATATCAATGATAACAGATGTCGCATTAAGTGTAAACGAACAACTGTAACAATTTAAGGATTACCTCTCGAAGGGATACATCCACCGATATTGCACGGGTCCACCCATCTTAGCTTCATATGCCAAGTGAACAGGCAGATGCTCCATTGAATCAAAGAACGAAGGTGGGAAGATTTTCTCCAGCTTGCAAATCGTCACCACAATGTTCTTCTCAAGCACTTCCATGTTACTCACCCGGATCGTAGAAGAGCATATATCTCGAAAGAAATGAGATAATTCAGTCAAAGTCTCGCAAACAACCCGTGGCAACAGTCCCCGGAAGGCAATAGGAATGAATCTCTCCATGAATACGTGGCAGTCGTGACTCTTCATCCCTTGGAACTTGCATTCCGATACATTGCAACAACGAGATATGTTGGACGCAAACCCATCCGGAAGCTTCAAATTCTTAACCCACTGACAGACCTTCTCCACTTGTTTCTTGTCTAGACAGTAAGGTGCTTTCGGAAGTATGGTCCTCCCACTGACTGTCCGAGGATGCAATTCACGGCGTACACCCAACTGTTGTAGATCCCTTCTCGCTTTAAGGTGATCTTTCGATTTGCCCTTGACATTCATCACTGTGTTGAACACATTATCAAAAACGTTCTTCTCAATATGCATCACATCCATGTTGTTTCGGATAACGAGCGTCCTCCAGTAGGCTAACTCCCAGAAGATACAAAATTTTCTCCAGTTGTGCTCTTTCCCGAACCCTGGAATCTTCTGATCCGGCACACCCTTACCGTGTGGTATGTCAGTATCAAGTGCCTCCAGGTGTGAGAGTACTTCTTCACCAGATGGGTAGTCCAGTGTGACAACCTCACGCTCGATTGTCCCGTCAAATTTATCCTTCTGCCTACGAAACTGATGGCCCGGTGGCAAAAGCTTACGGTGACATCCGAACCACGAGGCCTTTCCGCCGTGCTTTAACGTATGACCGGGGTTCACGCCCATACAAGCAGGGCATGCTAGCTTCCCATGTGTGCTCCAGCCACACGTCATTCCCAATGCGGGGAAATCATGTATAGTCCACATCAAAGCAGCCCTCATCTGAAAATTTTGTTTAAGGGATGCATCATATGTTTCGACTCC
The DNA here is from genome assembly GCA_033065855.1 of Escallonia rubra. Taxonomy (NCBI): domain Eukaryota; kingdom Viridiplantae; phylum Streptophyta; class Magnoliopsida; order Escalloniales; family Escalloniaceae; genus Escallonia; species Escallonia rubra. Next base: position 5,375 of record JAVXUO010001296.1, read on the forward strand.
ATGATTCCATAATTGTTTTAACTCATCAATCAACGGCCTTAAATACACATCTATGTCCTTACCGGGACTCTTCGGCCCCGGAATAAGCAACGACAAGAACATATACGGCTTCTTCATGCACATGCCTGGTGGAAGGTTGTAAGGGACAATAATAACAGGCCAACAGGAGTAAGGCGTGGTAGACTGACCGAAAGGGTTGAACCCATCGGTTGCCAGACCAAGTCTAACATTCTGAACTTCCTGAGCAAAGACTGGATGCCTGCGGTCAAACTCCTTCCACGCCTCTCCATCAGCTGGGTGTGTCAGCACATCGGCATCGTTGCTGCGAGTCTCACGGTGAGCCCTCATATGTTCAGCCGTATTGGAGGAGTAGTACATTCTCTGAAGCCGTGGTGTGACCGGGAAATATCGCAATATCTTCCATGCAATGTTTTTCTTCTTCCCTTTGTCCGGTTTGTACCTCGAATGATCACATACTGGACACAGTGACAAATCCTTATTCTCTTTCCAGAATAATACACAATTGTTATTGCACTCATCTATCCGGTCATAGCTCAACCCAAGTTTCCTCATCATAGTACGACGGCGGTAGCTTTTCACTTTCGGGCAGTATTTCTTTGATGAAGGTAACAAACTCGTTAAAACCTTTCTCACTCAGCCCGTGGTCTGATTTCAACTGTAATAACCTACTAACCGCAGACAGCCGTGTGTGTTTCGGAGCTCCATCCCACAGCGGCTCTTCCGCAGCTCTCAACAACTCATAAAACTGATGAGCCCCCTCGTTCGGCGGTTGTGGACTGTCGTTACCCCAGTCAACATTAGCATGCCCAGCATCCATAATCATATCTCGGTAATCATATCGTGCCTCCTCCCTAACTTCAGTTTGACTAGCCAGGTTGGACGACAATACTATCGTTTCCCCGTGCTGCGTCCACCTTGTGTATCCACCCATAAAACCGTACCGACGAAGATGCCATTTTACTTCAATTCTTTTTCTCCAGTGCAACAACTCACATCTACCGCACGGACACCTTATCTTATCAAGGTCAACATGTGCAGGATGCGCATAAGCGAAGTCGAGAAATTCGTCAACGCGACACTCAAAATCTTCAGCATTCTTCCTTTTCATCCAACTTCGATCGACTGACATGACGACTGAATTATCGTACTGTATACCACCTTCAATAATGACCAGTGATTAGGCATTGCCGATGTAAATATCAATGCATGAATGTTACAACATGTCTACATATTTCCCCTCCACTCTTGAACAGGTAGTGGTCCTATCCCATTCAGAAAAGCACATGTTTATAAAACAGTGAATAACTCATGCTTAGTCCGATGTCTGTGGAAAATTCGGCAGCACCTCCCCGCATTTCTCCAAGTACACGACATCGATTAGGTGTTCTAACATTCATCTAACCTTGCTCAGGAAGGTTTGACGGATGTTAGAACACCAGATCTGTATGCACCCGGAGAAACACACGAGAACGTGTACCAAATATCCACGACATAGAACATAAAGCATGAGTCAAAACACTGTTTTATAAACAATTAGCTTTTCCAAACTGGACATCCAAAGGCTCATTACAAGGCATTACTTTGTAATGAGTACCTTTGAACGGGAACTAAGGGTTTCTATGCATGCATGCGTTCAGAAATTGATAAGATATGCAAGAATCTTTCCGAAATATCAAAACTGCAGAAAGATCGTTGCATATGTTACCAATTCCACATTCAATAGAACTCGTTGGCAACGAGTTGAACCATCTCGTTGCCAATGGACTTCTCAAAACAACAACTAATATAAAGAAGGCAGGGTTTGTAAACAACGAGTAATTGAACCATCTCTGGGCAACATGGAGTAATTATGGGATGTACAAGGGCTAATTAGGGCTAACTGGGTTATTAGGGTTAATTACGATTATTAATTATAGCTGATTAGGGTTGATTAGGACTAATTAGGGTTATTTAGTCCTAATTAGGGTTTAATTGTGCCGAGTAGTGATGATTAGTCCTAATTAGGGCTAATTGGGCTTAATTGGGTTATGTTAGGGCTAATTAATGTTAATGAGGGATAGTTTCGGATAATTATAGCTGACTAGGGTTGATTAGGACTAATTAGGGTTATTTAGTCCTAATTAGGGTTTAATTGTGCCGAGTAGTGCTGATTAGTCCTAATTAGGGCTAATTAGGCTTAATTGGGTTATGTTAGGGCTAATTAATGTTAATGAGGGCTAGTTTCGGATAATTATAGCTGATTAGGGTTGATTAGGACTAATTAGGGTTATTTAGTCCTAATTAGGGTTTAATTGTGCCGAGTAGTGCTGATTAGTCCTAATTAGGGCTAATTAGGCTTAATTGGGTTATGTTATGGCTAATTAATGTTAATGAGGGCTAGTTTCGGATAATTATAGCTAATTAGGGTTGATTAGGACTAATTAGGGTTATTTAGTCCTAATTAGGGTTTAATTGTGCCGAGTAGTGTTGATTAGTCCTAACTAGCGCTAATTAGGCTTAATTGGGTTATGTTAGTGCAAATTACGACTAATTAGGCTAACTATAATCAATATGCGCATAATTGGGTTCATTTGGGCTAATTTGGGGTAATTACAGCTAATTTGATTTTCATTAGGTTCTTAGGGTTAATTAAAACTAATTAGGCTCGTTAGAGCTAATTAGGGTTAATTGATTTATTAAAATATTGTTAATCAGGACTAATTAGGGCTAATTATAGCCAGTGCTGGAGCCACGATGAGATTCCAGGGGGTGCATGCTAAAAATGTCGCATTAACCTAACTAACCTAAATTTAATGCACATTCAACAACCTCAATTCCGACACCTCATATAGGGTGTCGATATGGTGTCCGATACGTGTCTGACACCTCCGGACACGTGTCTGACACATACCGACACGTGTCCGACACATACCGACACGTGTCCGACGCCTCCGGACACGTGTCCGACACATACCGACACGTGTCCGACGCCTCCGGACACGTGTCCGACGCCCACCGACACGCACCTCCAGACACATCGACATACGTTAATTTGTTTTTTAAATGTCGAACACCGTCGATCAGACGTGGTGTCCGTGTCTGCGCTAACTAACAGGTATCTCAATCCAATTGGGTCCCATCCTCCGTCAACAATCTCAATTCTCAATTCTCAAATGCTCAATGCAATAAAAATTAACAAAAATCACACATTCAATCCAATTGGGTCCCATCCTCCGTCAATAATCTCAATATCTCAAATGCTCAATGCACAATTAACAATCTAAAATCATCAATTAACAACCTAAAATTATCAATTAATAATCACAATTACTTCAAATGCACAGCTAATAACCTAAAATCATCGATCAATAATCACAATTCTCAAATGCACAATTAACAACCTAAAATTATCAAACAAATGATCAATGTGTAAATTGGAAAAAAATGTTCAAAATGCACATATCCGATGCTCTTGAATTATTTCAATTTAGGGTTCGATTGTATTAGGGCATTCAATTTAGGGTTCAATTAGTTTAATTCGGTTGATTTGAGGCATTCAATTTAGGGTTCAATTAGTTCAATTTAGGGTTCGGTTAGATTAGGGCATTCAATTTAGGGTTCAATTAGGGTTCGGTTGGATTGGGGCAATCAATTTAGGGTTTAATTAGGGGTTCAATTAGTTTAATTTAGGATTCGATTCAATTAGGGCATTCAATTTAGGGTTCAATTACTTCAATTTAGGGTTCAATTAGGGGGTTCTATTGATTCAATTTAGGGTTCGGTTGATTTTAGACATTCAATTTAGGGTTCAATTAGTTCAATTTAGGGTTCGGTTGGATTAGGGCATTCAATTTAGGGTTCAATTACGGTTCGGTTGGATTAGGGCAATCAATTTAGGGTTTAATTAGGGGTTCAATTAGTTTAATTTAGGGTTCGATTCAATTAGGGCATTCAATTTAGGGTTCAATTAGGAGGTTCTATTGATTCAATTTAGGGTTCGGTTGATTTGAGGGATTTAATTTAGGGTTCAATTAGTTCAATTTAGGGTTCGGTTGGATTAGGACATTCAATTAGGGGTTCAATTAGTTTAATTTAGGGTTTGATTCGATTAGGGCATTCAATTTAGGGTTTAGTTAGGGTTCAATTACTTCAATTTAGGGTTCAATTATGGTTCAATTACTTCAATTTAATGGTTGGTTGAATTGGGATATTCAATTAAGGGGTTCAATAAGTTCAATTTAGGGTTTGGTTGGATTAGGGCATCAACTAATACTAGCAAACAATAAATTTTTGTCCAAAACCAAACCAAATTGACAGACCAAACAAACCACCTCTAGTCTACAGCTTCAACCAACAATACAAATGCACGTCGAACGTTTAATTAAATTCAAGGAGACCTCAAAAGAGGGGACGAAGACATGAAAATAAACAAGAAAAACTAACAATACAAGAGCAAGGTATTTTGCAGTACATACAAGGCAACCGGCATCACCACCTATATTATCATCAAGCCCTTGCTCAATTTTCAACAAAATCGTTAAAAGTGCACTCTCTTAGTTCAAATAAGCCCCGTAAAAAAACTGAAATATGAAAACCGACACATTATCCCGTCCGAGGAATCTGACAATGCGGCATGATGCAACATTGTCAGATCTTGCTCTCATTAATGTATTAAGCTAAAGAAAATCAAAACCTAATTCAAATCTTGCTCTCATTGCAAATGAACCAAGCAACCTCCGGCCCCACGGGATGAAATGTACTAATCTCGTTTTCTGAAAATCTTAAATTACTCATTCTTGAGCATCTCTCATCGAATTACTTCAACCCACAATGCCAATGCAATTGTAACCTAACTTGTCCTTGAGACAAGAAGATGATCGATATCTAGATATGGTTATTATCTCTAATTTATGAGTGTCTCTAAGGCGTTTATAAAGATAAAATGATTGGCATAACGAGTAAGCGACAAGTTTCAATAATCTTTACCTCACCGAATGTCATTAATAACAATATTGTCGAACAACAACGAACAAACTCCCCTCCTCCTCTCCAAAACCCTCTTGCTCGGAGAAAAACATCTAGTGATAAAACTAAGAGCGTACGTGTTTGGTTGTCCCCTTAAGATTGGACTCTTCATAGTTCCTTCATAGTCCCCAATATGCGAGATCGATATGATAACACACAGAATTATAGCGTCAAACATGAACAGCATACCAACTGGCCTTTGATGATCCATCCTTCAGTTAAACCAACACAAAGCTAGTGAAGTACTGAAATAGTGAAATTAGCCTTTTGAGCATGTAGTGAAGTACGATGAGTTCTCCTTTTACGATTAAGAGATTTGGTTTCACACGAAGACAACAGAAATACAGTAGGCTTGTACATGTAACTTTCCTTCTGCTTTTTCTATGGGATTGCCTGGGATAGAGTTCGGAACTAGAATATAAAGCTTGCTTGTCATATGATGGTACAAGATGAGGACGTGCAGTTAACTATTGAACAGTGGAAAAACCTAAAGCCATCTCTACATACGACTACTCGACAGTGTGGATTTTGTGGACAACTGTAAGTAGTTACTGGCTTACTGCTACACTAAAAATTATGGTTTTTAGTTCACAGTTTACTAAACTAAGCCAAACTGAACCTCACAAATCACCACCCTTCATGATCCCCTATTCTGATTGGGATCCCTTCTAAGGAAATACAATCGCTCAAATAACCCAATTACTCATTATTTAGATCATTACAATTTTCATGAAGCGAAAAACAACCCACATACCTCTAGGTTTTGAAGATGGGCGGCGCGGCAGTGGCGGCGGTGGTGCTTCGGTTTTGAAGATGGGCGGCAGTGGCGGCGTCGGTGGCGGTGGCAGGCTATACCAACGTCGGGGGCTGGGTTGCCGGGGATGGCGACGGAGGTGGCGACGGAGGAGATATCGCCGGTGAGCGTTAATAGAGAGAGAGAGAGAGAAACAGGAGAAAGAAAAGCAGATCGATCTGGTCTTTTTAAGACCTTTACCGACGGAACACACCCTTCGGTAAAAGTCCGTCGGCAAAACCCTACTTTCACCACGGGTTGTTTTACTGACGGAATTATTCTGTCGCCTATATATTTTTGAAAATCATTGAAAACTAAAAAAACCTATAAAATATTTAACGGCGGTATATTTCGTCGGTAAAACACCGTCGTTGAAAATACGTCAGTAAAAGGTTTTAACGACGGATTGTTCCGTCGTTAAATCATTTTTAGCTTTTTCTTTTGTAAAAAAACTTTTCAGGATAAAGCTCAGGATAATTAAAGGCGAGTACTTCAACTTCAAGATGATTATGAAGTTGAAGATCATTACAGAGGAGGACTAAACTTCAAGATCAATTTTAAAAAACAGTTTCGGCAAGGATCCATTACTATCAGTTTTTCACGTTTGGATAAGTATTTATTTCTTGCAGTCAAAATTAGTTATGGATTTGAACCCATTTTTATTGCAATGCATTGACCTCTTTCTTGTAATTCCTGGTGAATTTGTTGTTGTTCTTTATATTAGAGAGAATCTCAAACTTTGATCTTTACTAGAACATATTGTGTTAATTAAGGTGCTAAATGTTGAGATGGTAAGATATTGCTTTACTAAGGAAGGATTTATTTGTTATGTATAAGAACTTGCAGTCAGTAATTACTTCGTATTTAATGAAGAAAAATAACCCTATCTAATCCTATCTGTATATAATTATATAAGTATGTGTGTGTGTGTGTGTGTGTGTGTGTGTTCTACAAATTCGAAGCTGAGAGAAAATTGTCAAATCATTGCTTATTGGGACAGTCTCGACTCTGGCCATGTGGACCTTTTAATATTTTTTTAAATTAACATCTGAACAAATCTCATCTTGTGTGCAAGCTTATGGGGATGGTTAGTGTGCTTGAGCGTATCTCTAAAGGAAACTAGCCATCCCCAAAAGCTTGCACACATCGTCAAGGGTAACGATTATTTCATTAAACCCTGTGGGTATGGTACTCCGTATACCAACGAGGCACCAACGTTGTAAATGCTTCTTGGTCATGGGAAATGGCTAGTTTTTGTGAGCAATACATTTTGTTTTGCAACTCAGCTTGAATGATCTCTGAGAACAGATCGTAGGAGAGGATGTCACCTGTCCAGGCATCCCATTCATTCACAAGACGACAGATGCACTTTAAAAAGTTCGGAAAAAAGGATATTACTATGTTCATTTGAAAATGCAGAATGTCTCGAGCAAGAGAACCTTTGTAACCTCTGGAGAATTAACAGCTCAAAGGAGAAGGGGTTGATCTATGTTTTCCCTTGAAGTAGGTTTGTCTTCCTCTTCTACCCAAAATTGATCTTCCTCGAAGAAAGGGGCCTTGCAGTATTTAGCCTCGGGTACAGCCAGAGGTCTCCATGAACTGGAGGCCATGGCTCAAGAGTGCGGATTTTTATAATAGTGGCTTGGATGATGGGAAAACTTAAGGGGAACACAAGCAATAAAGCTCTAAACGATTCTTGAAGAAGAATGTAATAATCTAGAGAAAGAAGGAATTGTTCTCATAGACTTATATGGAGGCAAATAAAGGTTTTAAGCTTAAAAGGGTTATAGCCACCAATTCACATTTGAAATGAAAATTGAAGAGAAAGGGCCACCTAAATAAGGCATGTCGCTTAATAGTAACAGAAAATGGCTATGCACGTGTTACCCAAAAAAAAAAAAAAATTAGTGTCTCCCAAAAAAGAGAATGTGTGGGTCAGCACGCGCGACATGACGTATATGAAAATTTCGTAAAAATTGCACATGATAAATTGTGCTTGGTGTACAACACGACTATGATCGTGCTTAATGAATAAAACTAGTGTAATATAGTTTTAAAACCCTTATTACACTTGGGTGGAACCGCAAAGGTCTTCAAGAAAGTAATATGTGCTTAAAGATCCCCAAGGTCTGAAAAAGGGCTATCAGAGCTAAGAAGAATTGAGAAAGATAAGAAGCTTGGAAGAAGTTAGCCTCGCGGAAAAATGGGCCTCGAAAGAAGTGGCGCCTCCAAAGAAAAGATGTCCTCAACGGATTGTTTGTCTTCAAAAGAGTCAACTTCGAAAAATGTCCGCCTAGATAGAATTCCCGGGCTCGAGTAGAAAAAGATACCTTAACAAACGTATCAGGCTCGAAGAAAGAAGCTGCATCGCATTATCTAGCCTCGAATAAAGCATGGAGGTTCGGTAAGGAACATGAATTGTTGCCTATAAACACTCTTTTGTATCCAAACATAGAGCCATTCATGATTATCTGAAATTACAAATGCTATAGTGTTTGTAATGCTTTCATAGTTTTAATCTTTTTTCATATATTTTGCAAATTGAGAGCCATACCCCTGAACACCACCCATGCCATATTTTAACGCCATAATTTTTAAATGATATGACCCTACTACCCCTAGGCATTACTTACAACCTAAATCTAGAGAGCATCCATAAGAATTTGTACCAAATCAATCTTACAATATAAAGCATTCAATAAAATAACTTAAGATCATCTTAAAAAAAATAATAAAAAAAGTGACGAAGCCAAATTTCCTCAGATCAAAGATAACACAATTCATTCATTGTAAATATTACAACACATAATTTATGATGCCATGATGTCTCGGAATTGAAAGTTGGCCGTTACATCCATCAAATTAATGTGAAGAGCTAAAAAGTTGAATTAACTTAAATAGAGGCAATAAATTGCGTGTAAAAACTTAAACTAATGACAACAAAATCTTATTTTACATATTAAGAAGGGCAGATATGTCCTCAATTTTTTTTAACCAATTAAGGTGTTATATATATATGATCCGTTGACCGCGCGGGCAACTTCGGGTAAGTTGCCCGCGCGATCTGGTCATCCATCCTTAAAGGACGAACTGCCCAGATGTAGTTTTGTTTTGTTTTTTTTTTTTTAAAAAAAAATCAGGTTGTCTGCTACACAGTGTAGCGGATGAGCTTTTTGTCCAAAATGTCCCGCCTGCCTGTTCGCTACATAGTGTAGCGAACGATTTTTTGACCTTGATAATTGTCAGTCAAAAAGTCGTCTGCCACGCTGTGTAGCGGACGAATTTTGGCTAACAACATGTCACATCTTGTCCCCATCTTGTGTAGCGGACGGTGGGGCAATTTGTCCTTATCCAAATATATACACCGTCCGCTAGATAATATAGCAGACAGTGTATATATATACATCAAACCCCTTATTTCGAAAGTCTTCTCCCTTCTTTCTTCTTCCCTATCTTCCCAACTGCATTGGCAAGTAAATCTGTGCACATAATATACGGGACGGTCTATATATATACACCAAACCCCTAATTTCAGAAGTCTTCTCCCTTCTTTCTTCTTCTTTATCTTCCCAGCGGCGTTGACAAGTAGATCTGTGCATAATCTTCCCAAGAAGTCCTTAAATCGTCCAATTAATCACGTAAGTTCACAAACCAATGCTTTATTTGTGTATAATCTAGAGTTTGTGAGTATTGCCCATGATTTTGATTATGTATTATGTATGTGTAGATGTGTATGTATATGTGTGTAGATGTGTATGTATATGTGTGTGTGTGTGTGTATATATATATATATATATATATATATACTAGCTGCTAAAACCCCGTGCTATGCACGGGTTAATTCATAAGTCATTCGTCTTCTTTGTTTCAAAGGTGACAATTTCATGAGATTCAAAATTTTAACGTAGAAGCAAAAAAACTCGACAATGTATCTAGTTAGAACCTCGAGCTATGCAATCGATAGTTAGAATTTAGAAATTAAATGTGGCAAAGACTATTTATGTAGAAGATTGGAGTATAAATGACAACAATGACTATTTCTTCCTGAGTGAGTCGAACTGGCATTTTATTTAACCAAACTCACACTCATTGCTTGCTGAAAGATGCGTCATTTTACGTCTTTAAGTGACGACTAAGTATTAATTTTGTCTTATCCTTTCTTTGTCCAAATGGACAACAATGCATGCATTAGTGAAGTCAGTGAGCCGGTAATGGCTCATAGAATTCGGTCAGGTGGTTCCCTGGAGTATTGTTACGAAATCGCTCTAGATAGATATGTATAGAACACGATAACCAAATAAGAAAACACAAGAAATATGAGAGAACTCAAATCCACTTTGCACAAGTCAGATTTACAACGCTCCCTCACGTGTATCTCTCAATTGTTTTCCTACTCAAAGAAGGACTCTTCTTTCTTTGCCTACCCAAAGAAAGACTATCCTCTCTTTCCTACTCAGAGAAGGACTCTTCTATCTTGGCCTACTCAAAGAAGGACTCTCCTCTCTTACCCTTAAACACAACACAAGACACCTTACTTATACTTGGAGAAAGCAGTGATCTTCTCTCTCCAAGCAATGTGGGACAAGATGTCTTATATACTAAGGGCCAAGTTGCAACCTTCTTTGAGTAACCGATGTGGGACATAAATACAAGACATATATCAACAAGTATAATTCCCAAAAGCTGCATAGCCAAATCCACCACAGCAGAGGTTAAAAAAAGGTGGTGATCATGCATATGACCATTGTCGAAGCCTTCTTCATGGTCACCTTTTCTGTTGGAAATGACTTTAAAGTATCCTTCATATTTGGAAGTTCCACAATTTACTTCACTATTGTTGATTGTTGATGTCATGTCATAGCAATGTTTGTCAAAATGAAAGAAATATCAATCATACCTGTATTTCAAGAAGGATTACAGAACATGGAAAGGCAAAAGCAATGTCCCCATGTTTGAGAGACTGACCATACTTTTTTAGGCGTAGTAGCCATTTGAACTCCTCCAATACTACCTTTGATTTGTCCGTCCCCTGCAATTTCAGCTTCAAGAGTATAAATGCTGAGATAATCAAATTTAATACCAGAAGTAGGTTCTCGAGTTTGCACGTTTACAACAATAGATATGATTATCAAGTGTGAAAACTATGATTAACACAACATAGGGCAGTATGCGATTCTAACATATATGCAACTATGACATATGGGAACCCACAAAAACAAACAAAAATATATGCCAGGGCTTGAATGAGGGAACAAAGACATTAGACGATACCTTGTATCCATCATCCAATCTAATTGTTCTTGTTCTTGGTAATCACTTTCAACCACGTATGTAGCAACATAAATCCAAAACCAAGTCAGTGATATTGAAACAGCCCCTCACCCCGTAACCATGCACCACCCACCCACCCCTTACCGCCGCATACCCAGCCACCTTCCACTGCACCACCGGTACACACACCCACCACCCCCACAACACGAACACCACACCCAACTCACCAGCACACACATCCCCTCCCCTCCTCCTTCTTCCACACACACAAAATCTCTCACAAACAAACACCCATATACACTTAAACGCACACACATAGGGGACCTAGAAATTCAACAGCCCCTCACCCCGTAACCACCACCCACCCATCGAAACGGTCTTTCCCCCAACCCCCCAACTTACTACCCCACCACCGCAAACTCACATCCAACGGACTGAACCACCAAACCCACACACACATGCACAAAACCCAATCTTCTTTGGTTCTGTTTTTGTTTATTTCTACTTTATATGAGTGGACCAACGTTGGTGTTGGCGGACGAACGTTGGGACAAGGGGGGAATGAAGCACCCCCTGACTTCTGGGATTTTTTTTTTAGGAATCGCACTGACCCCGTTCCCGAGATCCCGTTCCCCAATCCCCGATACCTCGTTCCCCGAGAGAGGCATCTCTCTCTCTCTCTCTCTCACGGTCTCACCGGTGACCGGTGGACAGTGAACCGACCGGCGACAGATCCCACCCACCGGCCACCTTCAGATAGTAGCTTCGAGCCTTTGATGACGACGAGGGACGACGGAGTGACGCCGTGAGCCCGTGACCGGACGACGTCCTCCCGTAGTCCCGCGAGTCCCGCGACGCCCTTGAAGAACCAGATCTGAGACTCAGATCTTGTCACCTTGACCGCCGACGACCTCCCGCGAGTCCCGCGCCGACGCCGACGCCGGCTGCTGTCGCCTGCCTGCTGGGGCCTGGGAGTGCTAAGTGCTGGCTGTTGAGGCAGCTGAGCGACTCTGCTGAGTGCTGACTGCTCACAGCTCACAGCTCCCTGCTGCAAAGTGTAAGTGTGTCTGCCTTATTGCCTTAAGCAGCTAAGCCCTTCGGCCCCTTCCAGCTTACACTGCCTCACTGAGTCACTGGACATTTCACTGCAAGAAAAAAGGCTTTTAGCGACGGGGAAACCCGTCGCTAAAAGCCTAAAATCCGTCGCTAAAACAATTAGCGACGGATTCACCGTCGCTAAAAGTCCCTCGTATAAAGTCCGTCACTAATAGTTTAGCGACGGAATTTTGAAATCCGTCGCTAAATATGTAATTTTTTGCGAAGGATTTATTTTTAATTAGTCACAGAATATCCGTCGCTAATTATATTTTTAGTATTTTAATTTATTTTCTTTTTTGTCAAATTAGCGACGGAATAATGTTTTAGCGACAGAATATTCCGTAGCTAAAAAGCTTATTTAGCGACGGAATATTCCGTCGCTAATTAACTGATTGTATGAATACTTTTAGCGACGAAATTAATCCGTCGCCAAAAGTCAAATTTTTTTTGACAAGCCGGGAACCGGATACAGCCGGTTAGGGGAAGGGAGAAGAGTATAAGCCGGGCACGGGGGGGGGGGGAGCTAGGAACGGGCACGGGAAGGGGCTCATCAGGGGTTGTCGAGTCCCGGATCTGGATCCTGTTGATCTGGGGCCGGCTCGGCATGTCCAGCAGCGCCCTGCTCCCTGATTATCCTCACCACCACTGTAGCAATACGCTGGATCTCCTCGTCGTCCAACTGACGCTGAGGAGCCGGTGTCTGTGGAGGGGCAGCAGGGGGTGAGGACGCTCCTATCACGACACGAGCAGTCGTGCTAGGCAGGCCGCGTATGCAGCTTTTCGGCCGATTCACGACTTCCGACGTATCCAGCCATCGCTTCAACCCCCCAGTACTCGCAGCCGTACTAGTGGACGCTGATGGCTGTCCGGACTGCTGCTCGGACCCCCTTAGCTGTTCATACGAGGCCTGCAAAAACAGTGGTTTAAGGATATGTTAAGGCATTAATTAACGAAATGGATATTGAGGATAGAAAGACAAAACATTAACAACTTAAAAAAATTGACTCACATCGATCCGCCGGGCAATATCTGAAATATAGTCGCCCGCCCGGTGCTCCTCGTCCTTGTCCTTCTTCCGCACGTGCGTCTGACTATAGGTCAGAGCTATGACCTCATCCTTCTCCAGATCCGGGTGCTCGACCGCGTTCATGTGTCGGACGATGTCGTGTGGCACCGACCCCCCCGTGTGCGTCGGATCCCTATTCTGTCTGTTCTTGGCCCCGCTCTTACTCTTGGCGTCCCAACCTGGATCCGCAGCTCACCGATCTATCATCTCCCCCCATACACGGTGAGATATCCAATGTGGGGGATATCTCATCATCTCCGTCATCGGGGCACCCTCGGGCAGCATCTTCTTCGCCCGGTCCCGTGCGTCGTGGAGCTATCGGCGGTAATTCTTGCCGATGTAGGCAAAGAAGGCCTGCTGCCCTAGTGCCTGCTGCTAAGGCGTGTCAAACGTGAACTCCTCATGTAAGACATTTAATAACACAAATTAACAACAGAAAACAAACTCTAATTAAACATTTAGTAACGCTGAAAAAAGTACTTCACCGTACCAGCCACTCCTCCCATAGGGCCTCCCTCGCAGTGGCATCCCAGTCCTTCCAGTACATGCGTGGCTCAAAGAATCGGCCCTTGACAAGAACGCCGATCTTCGTCCTCGCCTGATTCTCCAGGATCCTGCCAAAGAAGTAAATAAATAAATTAATACAGTTCAAATATAAATTAACACCCCAAAATTTTAAATATAAGGCATGAGGTGATATTTTTAATACGTACAGGCCCTCCTACGTGAGCGTAACTCTCTGTTTACGCTGGGGGTCGATGCGTACCCCGCGTGCCAGACCACGGCCTTGTCGAGATCCTACAAAACATAGACATTAATACAGTTCAAATATACTTTAAATATAAGGCTAGCAAAAATGTACTAAACACCGTTATCAAATATACCTGAGGTAGAACCCACGGAAGATGGAGAATGCATGCGCGTGTGGGATGAATCTGCGTCGGGCAAGGGCGACGGCTCGGGCTGGGGTAACGGCTGGGGCTGGGGCCCCATCTGCTCTCCGCGATCACTCTGTGCCTCGTCATCAGTAGGCAATGACGAGGTGGGACCCACCAGGGAGGAAGCAGCTCGGCGTCCAGCCCGGCCACGAATAGCCCGTATCCTATCCATATCTGACTTCATATAGATAAATTACAAAGACATTAACACGTTAAAAACAATAATTTGGCAGAAATCATCATCGGCACTATATATATATATATATATATATATATATATATATATATATGAACGGATGTGCAAAAACACATTAATAAACACTAAGTTCTAAAATGTTACTACATTTTTCCCGTGATGTTACAACATTACAAGTCAATCATTTTCGGTTTGCGAATCATCTTCATCACTTTCCTCGTCGTCCTCTTCTTCGTAGGACTCGTCGTCCTCTTCATCTTCTAATTCATCCTCTTCATCAGTAGACTCGGTCACATCATCTCCAACACTTTCCACATCTTCCGTGTCATCATCTACGACTTCTTCTCCTACGAGAAGTGTTGTTCGAAGAGGAAGATCGTCCTCCTCGTTGTTGACCTCAACAGGGAACAAGACACGTGGTTGGTCGGCTTGAAAGGAGTCTAGCTCACTGTCATATGTCACGGGCAATTTCTTGGACTTGATAATTGTATACCAATGAGATTTGGAATTGACGACGTCCTCCGCGTAAAAGACTTGTACAACTTGACTAGCAAACACAAAGGGCTCGTCTGATGCAAGTCTTGACTTGACATTGACATCTACAATCCCTTGAGAGCTAAAACGGATTCCTCTACTGCATGTGACATCGAACCACGTACACTTGAACATTACCAGGCGGTTTTGGAAACCCAGATATGTTAGCTCAACAATCTCATCTAGCTCTCCGTAAAAGTCCATGGAATTCTCGGCATAACAGTCGCCGTTGACCAAGACTCCACTGTTTTGGGTTTGTTTTGTTCGTTCATCATCTTTTACGTTAAACCTAACCCGTTGATGATATAGCTTCCGTAAAAGGATGTTTGTTTGTTATGGCCTTCGGCTAGTAATTTCAAGCAGGAGGCTACTGGTCTATCAATTGGCTGAACCTATTGTAAATGACGGTAAAAATTAAGGATAAATCAGTATACTAATTGTCCGATACGTGTCTGACACCTCCGAACACGTGTCCGACACATACCGACAAGTGTCCGACGCCTCCGGACACGTGTCCGAAGCCCACCGACACGCACTTCCAGACACATCGACATACGTTAATTTATTTTTTAAATGTCGGACACCGTCGATCAGACGTGGTGTCCGTGTCTGCGCTAACTAACAGGTATCTCAATCCAATTGGGTCCCATCCTCCGTCAACAATCTCAATTCTGACACCTCATATAGGGTGTCGATATGGTGTCCGATACGTGTCTGACACCTCCGGACACGTGTCCGACGCCTCCGGACACGTGTCTGATGCCTCCGGACACGTGTCTGATGCCCACCGACACGCACCTCCAAACACATCGGCATACGTTAATTTATTTTTTAAATGTCGGACACCGTCGATCAGACGTGGTGTCCGTGTCTGCGCTAACTAATAGGTATCTCAATCCAATTGGGTCCCATCCTCCGTCAACAATCTCAATTCTGACACCTCATATAGGGTGTTGATATGGTGTCCGATACGTGTCTGACACCTCCGGACACGTGTCCGACGCCTCCGGACACGTGTCTGATGCCTCCGGACACGTGTCTGATGCCCACCGACACGCACCTCCAAACACATCGGCATACGTTAATTTATTTTTTAAATGTCGGACACCGTCGATCAGACGTGGTGTCCGTGTCTGCGCTAACTAACAGGTATCTCAATCCAATTGGGTCCCATCTTCCGTCAACAATCTCTATTCTCAATTCTCAAATGCTCAATGCAATAAAAATTAAAAAAAATCACACATTCAATTCAATTGGGTCCCATCCTCCTTCAATAATCTCAATATCTCAAATGCTCAATGCACAATTAACAATCTAAAATCATCAATTAACAACCTAAAATCATCAATTAATAATCGCAATTACTTCAAATGCACAGCAAATAACCTAAAATCATCAATTAACAACCTAAAATCATAGATCAATAATCACAATTCTTAAATGCACAATTAACAACCTAGAATTATCAAACAAATTATCAATGTTCAAATGGGAAAAAAATTGTTCAAAATGCACATATCCGATGCGCTTGAATTATTTCAATTTAGGGTTCGATTGTATTAGGGCATTCAATTTAGGATTCAATTAGTTTAATTTAGGGTTCGGTTTGATTAGGGCATTCAATTTAGGGTTTAATTATGGTTCAATTAGGGGGTTCTATTGATTCAATTTAGGGTTCGGTTGATTTGGGGCATTCAATTTAGGGTTCAATTAGGGGGTTCAATTATTTCAATTTAGGATTCGGTTGGATCAGGACATTCAATTAGGGGTTCAATTAGTTTAATTTAGGGTTCGATTCGATTAGGGCATTCAATTTAGGATTTAATTATGGTTCAATTACTTCAATTTAGGGTTCAATTAAGAGGTTTTAGTAGTTCAATTTAGGGTTCGGTTGATTTGGGGCATTCAATTTAGGGTTCGGATGGATTAGGGCATTCAATTTAGGGTTCAATTAGGGGTTCAATTAGTTTAATTTAGGGTTCGATTCGATTAGGGCATTCAATTTGTGATTTAATTATGGTTCAATTACTTCAATTTAGGGTTCGGTTGATTTGGGGCATTCAATTTAGGGTTCAATTAGTTTAATTTAGGATTCAATTAGGGGGTTCTATTGATTCAATTTAGGGTTCGGTTGAATTAGGACATTCAATTTAGGGTTCAATTAGAGGGTTCAATAAGTTCAATTTGGGGTCCGGTTGGATTATGGCATTCAATTTAGGGTTCGGTTGGATTAGGGCATTCAATTTAGGGTTCAATTAGTTAAATTTAGGGTTCAATTCGATTAAGGCATTCAATTTAGGGTTCAATTACTTCAATTTAGGGTTCAATTAAAGCACACACCTATGTTTTCTCTTAGCAGATTGCCTTTCGAACACACTGTCTCACTGCGGTAGGGGTTTTAAATGAGATGTTTCAACTAAATTATTGTCGCGTTAACCTAATTATATTAGCCTAATTTCAACCCACCATTCAACTAAATCACATATCCGATATCGGAATTCAATTGGGTCCCATCCTCCGTCAACAATCTCAATTCTTCATACTTTCTAGTAATATACAAATATGGGCATCAATTCCATCAGCAATTAAACAAACTAATTCCATCAGTTACAAAATCAATTCCACCAACAATTAAAAATAATTGAAATTATAAGAAACATATCATAATTCCAGAAACAAATTAGGGCAAGTTCCAATTAGGGCAAATGGACATAAATCAGAACTAAAGAAAATTAGGGCAAATGGCGCTTAAACATGCATTAAAGCAAATTAGGGCAAATGGACATACATACAGGTGGTGCGGCGGCAATGGAGGGCCTTGATGGCGCGGCAGTGGATGGAATTGATCGCGCAGCGTTGGTGGCACGCGGATATGGAGGGGCACGACGTCGGGGGTGGGGGGGTGATGTCGCCGGAGGTGGGTCGCCGGAGAGGGAGAACGCCGACTTGAATATCGCCGATGAGTGGGTGAAAGTGAAAGACAGAGAGAAACGGGGATAGTGAAAAAAGACGAAACTGTTTTATGTAACGACTTTTAGCGACGGAATGACACCGTCGCTAAAAGCCCGTCGACAAAAGATATCTTTAACGACAGAAGGTTTAGCGACGGTAGATTTCCGTCGCTTAATAATGTTTTAACGACGAACATTTTACCGACGGGTTTGTCCGTAGCTGAAAGACTTTTTAACGACGGAACTACTTCTGTCGCTAAAAGTCCGTCGCAAAATCCTTATTTTCTTGTAGTGTTTAGTGACAAAAAATAGCGCGAGGCTCTTCAACTTTTATCATTTCTTTCTTGCTTTTGATCTAAAATTTTGTACAATGGTCAATGCTGCAAAATACTGCTTCACTGCTTCTGCTTGTCTGCTTCTAAATTTTAATAATTTGTACAATTATGCTAAATAAATAAGAAACAAAGGAAAGAACTTATTTCATTTTATACTAAATGTCTAGAATACCTTATATAGTTATATTGATCATTGATCTCTTATGTCAAACCAAATAACCAATGACAATTTTATGTGAATTTTGGCCACCTTAGTCCTTAAAAGGCTTAGATATAATTGTTATTTGTTAAACTTTGTTCTAAACACTATACAAAGAAGATGAAATCTTATAAAAACCCTAAACAAGAATTAAATATGAGCTTCATTTTTAGCCACCTTGGCTTCATTTTTATCACTACATAATTATTATGGTGAATTGGGGATTGGTGACAAAAGTAGAGTTCACATTAAAAAATAACTCTAAATAAGCATCTTATTTAGAGTCCATACGTTGTTTTTAATCTTATTTTAATAAAAAATTTGGTAACGGACATATAATTTTTGCACCCCCTGAAAAATATTCCTGGTTCCACCCCTGGGTGTACAGTGTGTGTTTCAGAAATGGGCCAGCAGCAGCAGCCACCCAGTTACACCTCGCACAACCACCCATACCGACGGTACGCAAACACACAACGCGAGACACACACAAACAGCCCCCCACCCCCTAAGCTCCACCCACCCACCTCCACACGGTCTCCCCCCAACTCCCCACCCGACCACCCGACCACCCGACCACCGGTAACACGCACCTATGAACTGGACACACCAAACCCACAAACGCCACACACACGAAAACACATGGAATAGATAAAGAAAGAAACACAGATGACACATGATAATTAAGTGGCGTTAAAATGTAAAACAAAAGCAAATGTTGCATGTACCTTTGTTGGATGAACGTTCTTCGGTTTTGCCCGATTTTTTTGTTTGTCTGTTTTGCTCTGTTACAGGTTATGTTTTTATCAGCGGTGATGAAAGCCAAGCTTCTTTTTTTTTTTTTTTCAGGAATGCCAGCCCCGTTTAAACTACATGCATGGGTGTTCCTGTCTTGCACCCACCTTCAATGTTTGAATTCAGCAATCATGCTCACCCATACAACATTGTAAACCAAAAACACTAACAAACTACAAATAAATAAAAGCAGAGAGATGGGTTTTAGTCTTACCCTTTTGCTAAGAATGATGTGGCTGTCCAAGCACTGTATAAGCAATGAATGGGTTAGAAAACCTCTTTAATTTCCTTTGAGTTCTTCTTTGATAAGGTAACAATCTTGCAGTGGTATGCACGGGCTAGAATATTGTGGTTGGAAACTGATAACATGTATGGAGAAGAAATGCAGAGGAAACTGTTTTTCGAGGAAGTGGAGGCTAGACGTGGATGTTTGCATGGTTAGCGGGCCTAATAATTTGGGGGTTTTGTAAAAACTTATTATATTTTTGGCCAATAAACTTTTGACATGTAATTAGGTTTGTATATAAATAATTCAAAAATCTCAGAAAATTAGGATGGCTTTTTGATGACCAAAGAAGCTATCAATCGAATCATATTATATATATATATATATATATATATGTGATGTTTTATGCATGTGCTAGCATTGACAATTTCCCAACATTTGATAGAAACTTCCAAACTTGATGTTTTTGCATAATTTCAGTCAGATCCCTCCATATTATACGACCAAGCAAATATTATCAGTACATTCATCCGGAATGGACAAGTAAGATACTTATTTTTGGTTTATTTTTTTTTACTTTCAAGAATATTGTATACATTTTGCTTTGCTTAAATAGTCTTTGTTAATTCGTAGGAAAGAGCAACACTTATCACAGTAGAAGTAATCGAACAATACAGAGAGTGGCGATTGAACAAAACCCAGAAAAAATTGCTGCGTGAAATGGGTTTTGGGATTTTTACTTATGGCAATATCTTTCAGCAAGTTGACTGGAACTGAATAGGTGCCCTTGTTGAATGGTGGAGAAGTGAAACAAATACGTCTCATTTTCATCTTGGAGAGATGACAATAACCTTAAAGATGTAGGATACATCTTAGATTTACCCGTGACGAGACAACCCGTAATTACTTCTAGGTCTTCCGTAACAAATAAGATAGCTACTAGGGAATTCTTTGGTTCGATGCCTGAGAATGAATTTGGTAGTGGCGGGATAAAGTTTAGGTGGTTGGTAGAAAACATAAGGGTTTTGCGAAAAACTACACGAAGGAGATACTTGTGCTGCACACAAAGGCCTTCATGCTGTGGGTTATAGGGGCAATTCTATTCCCAACGATGACAAAGAACACGGTTCAATACAAAATTTTAGCTCTGTTGGGTAAATTGCACGAGGTTGGGAAGTATGCTTTGGGTGCAGCGACACTTGCATACTTGTATCGCGCATTGCACAAGGCAACGGGGCCCGACTACAAAGCTATATGTGCATGTCTCTCATTGTTGCAGGTATATCATACAACTCCTATTAATTACGTTTTTGATATTTTTTTTATTAGTGAGTGCAAAATAAATTTTAATGATACAAACCTAATTTGTCTTTGTTCTCAGGTGCGGTCTTACGAACACTTTAGTGTCGGCGCACCCAACCGTAAAGAGGGAACCAATAATGTGTGGCCTCGGTTGTGAGCTTAGGAGTACAGTCGGAGGGAGAGCCACTACCCAAGGAGAGATGATCCCCATCACAACATTGTGTTGTATCCGGGGGAATTCGACTCACTGTCTCTGCGCGAAATGTGTTGGGCACCGTACAAATATTTAAAGGGACGGGTGGCAGAGTCATTCGTGTGTACGCTTTCTGGGTTGCAATGCACTCCACTGATCCATTTTGATGAGGGTTAACAGGAACCCACCGGGTGTCCAACAGTTCAGGCAGATGAATGCGCTCAAATTGTGAGATGCCGAACTTGAACTGTGGGATTCTTGGCAAGACATGATGGCAGCCATTGTGTCAGAGCCCAACCCTGTGGTCAGCATCGAGCAGTACTTGGGGTGGTAATACCGCATCACTCGGAAGATAGTAGCACCAATAAAGTGGACAAGAGGCAAGCAATACCATACTAGGGGTCAGATTGATGAGCGTAGAGCATTCGAGCTCGTAAGTTTCCTAATGGCTTTCAATTGAATTTGATCTCGTAAGTTTTGCATTCAATCTCATTTGTGTTTGAAGTTACTTATGATCTAATTGGATGTAGGTTGATGCCTCGCTCGCCTTCTTCGAGAAACTGAGTGAGCAGAAGGATCTGCTGGATGCCATGGGAGTGGATCTTCGCTCCCATGCTGAGATCTTGGCGCATGGCTGTGGGGAGTTTGTGAGCCGCTATATGGGACAGACTTTAGGCATGAGCCTGGGAATGGATTATCTTGGGTGGCAGCCTCCTCATGTGATCGAGGGATACGGTGATCCTTCGGGGAAAACTTTAAGGGTGAGTGAAGGAGTTGGTGGTCCCTCCGTAGCTGGAGTGGGTGATGCTTAGGGGCCGCCATCGGGTCTGGGAATGGCTCATTGGGATGTGTGGAGGCAGCCCTCATTTGCTTTGCTTGGGGACTCAGAGGTAACACCAACTACTCGGAGTCAAGTCACACAAGAGTTCGACTTCGTGAGCTTCAACCTCTCCAAGTCACCGCCACTCGTCCCGTGGGCGGGACCTTCCACTTCTGGCCTTGGGATACTCGAGGAGCCTTAAGGATGACAATATCCCCCAGTCAATCCTTCTTATCCCAAAGGGCATCTGTTGAAGCCTCTGAAGCCAAAAAACATGCCCTAGGCCACCAACGGTACTTTAGCGAGCCCCTCCAGCTAAGCTCGAAAAGTTGTGTGGACTGCCGTGCCTTGATCACTGTGTCTCGTGGGACATAATTTCCACCCTCAGGGCGGGCCGTTGGTTGGAAGATACGGTGATGACTGCCTACATCAAGCTTCTGGTGCGTCGAGCGAGGGATAGGGCAAATACGTATCCTTGTGTTTTTATGTTGGATGCACTTTTTCATAGATTGCTCTGTGGAGAATGGAAACAGTGGAAACTGGAGAGGGGGAAGAAAAGATTGATCCATTGGTGTCAGCCTAGTTCGCTCACTGTATTTTTTACGAATATTGCAAATACGGTGAGCTTCCGTGAGGCGAATATCTTCCAAGTACCCTTCTTAGAGCACTTCCACCGGTATTTGGTTTTCTATGAACCACAGGCTATGGTCATTTCAATCCTCAACAGTCTGCACAACGATGTCCCCTTGATGCCTCTGAAGGGCCTTTTCACAAAATAATTGGCGGCTATGGTAATCTTTGCATTCTTGTTAGAGTTTTTCTACTCCCTCCATCCCTAAAAGATTGATCCATTTTACTTTGCACGTATATTAAGAATTTAGGTTATATATTGTGTCTTTCCCATTTTACCTTTTAGAGAGAGGGGGGAAGAGAGTGGACCATGAGAGAGAAAATTAGTTTGTATAGTGTTAAATGTGGAGAGAGAAATAGAATAAAATTTTTTTAAAATGGTGGGTCAGGAGAGAGAAAATGAGTTGGTAGAGAATAAAATGTGGTGAGAGAAATAGAATAAAAAAAGTATAAAAATGGTAAGTATGTAAAAATATCTATAAAATATTTCCTAATTTGGAAGTGATCACTTTTTGTGGAACGGCCCAAAAAGAAAATATGATCAGTTTTTTAGGGATGGAGGGAGTATTTCTTAATTTGGTTATTGTAATTCGACTATCTCAGGATATGTTTGCTTACGTAGTTTTTATTCCTCCGAGGGATATGTTTTGTGCCATGAGACAAAAAACACCGTCAAGGCTGAATATTGTAGTTCGAGTGAAAACACTGGAGGCCCTTGCAAAATAATCAATCGGACTACAACATCCTTAACTTGATGTACACGGACTACATTTGTCGGTCCGAGAGCCTCAAGAAGGCTGTTTGGAGCCAAACAGACATAGAAAACTTTAAATATAGATAGCTTGGCAAAGTCATCAAGGACGGCCTAAACTAGTTAGGGATATTGTAAATCCGGCTACAGACGAGGTCGAATAACATTGGAAATTTTATATTCTTATGTAATAAAAAAATATTGTCGTTTTCTTTGCTTGTGTTTATGCAATTTTTTTCGTGTGTTTAAGGTTTCGTGTGGTGGTTGAGTATTTCTTTTGAGAATTTTGTGTGTTATGGTTGTCAAGTACTGCTTGATATAGGTTGATGGTGGGTAAGAAAATGAAGGAACAAGCATTTTAATTAGTTTGCTTAACCGTCCGCCACATAGTGTAGCTGACGGTTAAAAAGTACGAATTTTTTTCAATGTTTCCGCTTGGGCATCTGTTAGACTACGTAGCGGACAATTATAGGGCAAATTTTTTTCTAAGTGTTGGAGGCCAATGTTTTAGCTTGGCCATCCGCTAAACCATGTAGCAGACGGTCTAAAGGGCAAAAAAAAATTGAAGTGTTGGAGGACAATGTTTTAGCTTGGCCGTCCGCTAAACCATGTAGGGGACGGTCTAAAGAGCCAATATTTTTCTAAGTGTTGGAGGCCAGTGTTTCTGCTTGGCCGTCCGCTAGACTATGTCGCGGACGGTCTAAAGAGCCAATTTTTTTCTAAGTATTGGAGGCCAATATTTCTGATTGGCTGTCTGCCACATAGTGTAGCGGACAGTCTAAAAGGCCATATGTTTCCGCTTGGCCGTCCGTTAGACTATGTAGCAGACGGTTATGGGGCCAAATTTTTTCTAAGTGTTGGAAGCCAAAATTGGCCGTCTGCTAGACTATATAGTGGACGGCTACAGGGCCAAATTTTTTTTGAAGTATTGGAGGCCAATGTTTCTGCTCGGCCAATGGTACGGTAAGATGTAAAGAAACACAATTCATGAATAACCCAATGGTACGGTAAATTTGAGTATGAATAAACATCTAAGTGTTGGAGGCCAATGTTTCTGTTTGGCCGTCCGCAAGACTATGTAGCGTATGGTCTAAAGGGCCAAAAATAAATTAAGTGTTGGAGGACAATGTTTCAGCTTGGCCATCTGCTAGACCATGTAGGGGATGGTGTAAAGGGCCAATATTTTTCAAAGTGTTGGAGGCTAATGTTTTTGCTTGGCCATCCACTATAGTATGCAGTAGACGGTCTAAAGGGCCAAATTTTTTCTAAATGTTGGAGGCCAATATTTCTGCTTGGCCGTCTGCTATAATATGTAACACACGGTTATAGGGCCAAAATCTTTCTTAATGTAAGATGGCAATGTTTTTGCTTGGCCGTCCACTAGACTATGTAGCGGACGGTTATAGGGCCAAAAAATTTCAAAGTTTTGGAGGCCAATGTTTCCGCTTGGTCGTCCGGTAGAATATGTAGCGGACGGTCATAGAACCAAAAATTCTCTAAGTGTTGGAGGCCAATCTTTTTGCTTGGCCGTCCGCTAGACTATGTAGCGGATGATTATAGGGCCAAAATTTTTCTAAGTGTTGGAGGCCAATGTTTCTACTTGGCCAATGGTACGGTAAAATGTAAAGAAACACAATTCATGAATAATCCAATGTTACGATAAAATTTGAGTATGAATAAACATCTAAGATTATTGCAGGATTATTACAAAGTCTATAATACAAAAACAACGTCCATAGACTTGATGGCTCATAAAAGAATATTACAAAATCCATAGACTAAAGGTCCACTTCATCTTCTTCGGCATCATCTTCTTCCTCGTCTTGCAAACCCCTTGGTGTTATCCCCAGTGCCTTGTAATGGTTCCGCTTCTCATGGTTGGTCAATTTATTGCATTTCGAGCGCGCAAAGAAGTCATGTTTTCACGGCGCATATCCTATTTCGTCATCACTAAAAGTCATTACCGATGTGTTTCTCATTTTGCAATGGGTCTTTGCTCCTATGACACTCGTATCACCGAGAGCATATATATATATATATATATATTGAAACCAATAAAACAACCCTAGAGGAAGGGGGGGTGAATAAGGTTTTTTGAAAATTAAGGGGGAATTTAAACTAAGCACAATCAATAATCTCAATCAAACCAAGTAATACTTTAATGAAGATACTAACTAAACAATCTCAAGAAATTATAGAGTAATAAGTAAAGAGATTGAGTTAGAAATGCTTGACAAGGAGATTTAAGTGGTTCGGCTTGAACTACCCTCAAGCCTACATCCACCTCTTCAAGGAAGTCCCTTGCAAGAGCACTAGAATTCACTAGCAACAATCTTCTTCCGGGTGAATATGAAAACCCTTACAACACTTGGTGATACCCCCACACCAAGCACAAGCCTTGAATCCACAAAGCTCACCCAAGACTTGACAAACCCAAGCCTTGATCACAATCCTTTTACAAAGATCAATTGTGTACAAAGAAACCTCTTGAAAGGAAATGAGTACAAATGAAGCTCTAGTACAATAGAGAGATGAGAGAATTGATGACTTGAAGGATGCTCACTCTCAATCAAAGAATTGCTCATAAAGATGCTCTCCTTGATGATGTAAAATCATAAAGATGAAGAGAGAAAAGTTTAATCTATGAGCCTTGATGTTTCTCTATTGAATGGTGGCTTAGAATGTGGTTTTCATGGTGTATGAAGAATCCCCAAATCATTTATATAGAGAAGAGATAAAAAATAGCCGTTATAGGCATAAAGTGAGCAAAACTACCATTGCAGTCGACTGTAATCCCAATGCAGTCGAGTGGGTTCCCTCTAAACTAACCGTTGGAGTCTTGTCCTCGAAAATAGCCGTTGGAACTGAGTTTTGACCAATGCAGTTGACTGGATTCAAATACAGTCGACTGTGTTACCCTACTGCCTATCAGTTGCCTCACGGAACCCCCTTTCCTATTTTGGGCATAACTTTCTCTAGAAAAAATTGGATTGAGGTGCCGTTTTTTGCGTTGGAAAGCTAATGAAAAGTTCTATCAAGATATGAAAATTTTAGAACCAATTTTGTTTTTTTAGAAAATCTGAGTAAGCTCCAAAGTTCACTCATTTTTAAGAACCACGCTTATGTGAATGGTTATGAACTCACATGCAATGCACAAGGTGTCCTAAGGTCCTTTTAGGTCATAGTCATCAATCCAAGCATAAAATGAAGACTAGTTACATAATTGTAAAGATCAATCATAATCAATGATAACTTAGCCTATGCATTCTTTATTGCTCTTTGACATTGGACTTGATGAAGCTTCCATAGCATGTCACCATAGCTTTAAGCTTCTTTGTCTTTAATCCATCTATCCAAATTCTCAAATGTGTCTTCATGAATGTGCATGTATATACCTACTAAGAATACACTCAAATCACACATTAGAATATAATCAATGTGTAGTTATCATCAAAACAAGATGTAAGCCTAGGTTATCCAATCATAGGGCTAGCAATCTCCCCCTTTTTTATGATGACAAACATTGATTCTATATAGGATAAGATGTATCATATGATAGTCAATTAAGCACAACAATCTCACATAGAGCATTCAATCATTTCTTGTATACTCAAGATATGTCAATTTATCTCATATAGCAATAAAGCTCATAGCTAGCTTCCCTAGCTAAAACCATATATGCTCTTCCTCTAATGTTCTCTGAAAACATACAATCACATAGCATATAGAATCAAGATTATTTCTCCCCCTTTGTCATCAACAAAAAGACAAAGGTATGAATGTGCGAATAGATAGTTATACGCAAGATAATATGACGTCAAGTGCATGTCACTCATGAACTCATACGGATGACATCAAGAGTTCATTCATGATCTAATGAAAGATATGCAATGTAGCTCAATAATCTCTTCTACTTTATGCATATTTCAAGAGTAACAAGATAGTATATGATTCAAGCATGTAAGCTCCCCCTATCAAGTTACCATATGCATACTCCATCCTACTAATGTATGCTCCCCCTCAATCAATGCATGCCAACAGTATCCAACAAATGTTCCCTTTTCGGCATTACTAAACGGGGTATGTGTATGAATGGCATTGTGAAGCATTAAGATGACATAATTTAAACATGGAATTTTTACAGAGCGAATAATGGTCATCAATAATCAATATTTTCAATATAAGTGCAAAAGGACCATTCATCGGCAATGTTCGCATTAATTCTCAACAAGCAAGCTATTTATATTATGAGAAATAAGTATGACCATTTATGCATGCTTCATGACATATAAGTTTAGTGTATAGCACAATGTTGAATAGAGCCAAGTTTTACCCTCTTGATGAATTACCAAGGAATTGAGATCATGATTGATCATTCTTGAAGTCCATTTTCTTGACAAGCTTTGAGGCTCTCCTCATAAAGTAGCATGTCCAATCTCGGAATGCTTACTCCCCCTTAAGATTTAGCTCGTTGCTCCTCCTTCTCAAAATTTTCTTGGAGCCTTCTCCTTGTTGCTATTTTCCTTTGCTTTGAACAACCTACAATCACAATTTAGGTCTAACTTTTGGCACCCACATTTTCTTGGGTCCATAAGTGTTAGTCTTAGCAACATTAAGAAACTCTTTAACAACCCACATTTTCTTTACACCTTTAGCATAAACAATTCTACAAGGACAATAACTAGTCGTATGCCCTTTCTTGTTGCACCAACCACAATGTGTAAATGGTGTGCAATAGTTTTTTGGTTGTCTTGGAGGAACATTTAACCTAGCTTGTTGTTTAAAAACTTTAGGAGGCAAGGTGATAGGATCTAATCCAACACCGCCTTTGTTTAGGCCAACTCTTTGGTGTCCAAGCATGACATCCAAGTTGTTTTTACCATCAACAAATTTTTCAAGGCATCTTTTCAAATCACAAATGTCAAGCTTTAAATTTTCATTTTGTTTTTCTAAAATCGAAGTATTACAAGAGATTTGTTTTGTGCTAGGAATGCTCACAATCAATTCAACCAAATCATTATTCACATGCTCTACATATAAATGGCTAGATATGCATTCATTTTTGGCATGCAACTCATTATTTTCACTTTTTAAGTCATCTAGCTCTTTTAAAATCGCATGCACTTGTTTTTTCAAAGCACATTTTTTCTTGGCTAATTTCATGGATTCTTCGTATAAAAGAGCGTAAGCATCATAAATATCATCATTGGAGAAATTGCTATCACTATCACTATATAAAGAAGTTACCTCATCTTCTTTTTGAGCCATGAAGCATAGATTTGAATCTCTATCATCGAAATCACCACATTCATCTCCACTTGAGTCATTATCGCTCCAAATAATGGCTTTAATTGATGTCTTTATGGAGTGCTTCTTTCTTGCCTCGTTCTTCTTCTTATTCTCCCTTGAGGTACTCTGCATACTTGCCTCGTTCTTGCTCTTGTGCAAGTTTCCATCTTTCTTCATTTTGAGATACTCATTAAATTCCTTTGCAAGTATATCAATCTCTTTGTTATTCAAGTCTTTCTCCTCGGCACATGAAGATTGATCCGTTGTTGATGAAGCTTTAAGAGCAATGCACTTCTTCTTCTTCTTTGGAACTTTTTGCCCGGATGATTCGAGTTGCATTTCATAGGTCATCAAGGAGCAAATTAATTCATTCAACGGAAAGGTATTGAGATCCTTTGATTCTTGAAGTGCGGTGACTTTTGTATCCTATTCTCTAGGTAATGACCTAATTACCTTTTTCACAAGATCACCGTTAGAGAAATCTTTTCCTAGTTGTTTCAAATTATTAACAATTTTAGTGAAACAAAAATTCATTTTCATAATAGATTCATCGGAAAACATTTGAAACAATTCACATTCTCTATGCCATAAATTCATCTCTGAATCTCTTAGAAGAGAAGTCCATTCATGAGTGTCTTGAAGTGTATCCTACATACTCTTAGCCGAATCACACAAAATAACTCGATTGAGTTCATTTGTGTTTAGACCACAAACAAGACAATTCTTAGCTCTAGAATTCATGCAAAGCATATTTCTATCATAGTCATTAAATTCGGATTTCTCCTTTGGCACAAGCTTATTGATGAACGACCTCGCCCCTGAGGAGGTGCATAGACTATATACGGTGATCCATGACACAGATGGATTCAGTGACATGTGTTTGCAAGAAGTTTGTGTTCCATGGCATGATGTGTAGACACATTCTGTGATTTTTCACTCAAAAGAATATTAAGGTAATCCCCGATAAATACGTCTTGCCGCAGTGGACTAAGGTTGCAAACAGGTTGCACGGTACCATTACCTTTCCGGAGCATCCGTATACTGATTTTGAAGAATCAAAGACGTTGCAGTATAATCATCTGATGACAGTGTTCACACGTTTGTCTGTAAAGGCTGGATATAAACATCTCCGCGATCTAGTAGAGCAGCAAGAACCCATCATCGACCAGTTTGAAGTAGCTTCAATCAGCAATGCGGTTGACACTGAGCCTACGCAAGGATCAGAAGATGATGAGCCGATTAAGGAAGAAGACAATGATATTCGGCCTTTGGATCCAATTATATCGCAAACGAAAGGCCGCAAGAAATCTACACGGATGAAGAGCTCTATTGAACAAGTAACCTAACCTAAAAAGCTTAGAAGGTGTGCATTGTGCAACAAAATGACCAACCATGACAAGCGGAACCATTACAAGGCATTAGGGATAAATCCAAGGGGTTTGCAGGACGAGGAAGAAGATAATGCTGAAGAGGATGAAATGGACCTTTAGTCTACGGTCTTTGTAATAATCTTTTATGAGCCATCAAGTATGTGGACGTTGTATTTGAATTATAGACTCTGTAATAATCATGTAATAATATTAGATGTTTATTATTACTAAAATTTTACCGTACCATTGGGTTATTCATGAATTGTGTTTCTTTACATCTTACCGTACCATGCCGAGCAGAAACATTGGCCTCCAATACTTTAAATTTTTTTGGCCCTATAGTCATCCACTACATAGTCTAGCAGACGGCCAAGCAGAAACACTAGCCTCCAACACTTAGAAAAATTTTGGCCCTATAACCGTCCGCGACATAGTCTAGTGGACGACCAAGTAGAAACATATGGCTGTTTAGACCGTCCGCTACACTATGTGGCGGACGGCCAAGCAGAAACATTGGCCTCTAACATTTAGAATTTTTTTGGCTCTTTAGACCGTTAGCTATATAGTCTGGCGAACGGCCAAGCAGAAACATTGGCCTACAACACGGTCTAAAGGGCCAGAAAATTTCTAAGTGTTAGAGGCCAATGTTTTTTGTTTGGCCGTCCGCTACATAGTCTAGTGGACGACCAAGCAGAAACATTAGCCTCCAACACTTAGAAAATTTTGGCCCTTTAGACCGTTTGCAAAATTTTGGCCCTTTAGACCGTTCGCTACATATTCTAATGGATGACCAAGCAGAAATATTGGCATCCAACACTAAGAAAATTTTGGCCATTTACACCGTCAGCTATACTATGTGGTGGACGGCCAAGGAGAAACATTGACCTCCAACACTTAGAGAAATTTGGCCATTTACACTGTCCGCCGCACTATGTGGCAGACAGTTGAACACACTAATTTAAATCAATGTTCTTTCATTTTCTTACCCACCATCAAGCTATCTCAAGTAGTACTTAACAACCACAACACACAAAATTCTCAAAAGAAATACTCAACCACAACATGAAACCATAAACACACGAATAAAATTTCATAAACACAAGCAAAGCATATGACAAAGTTTTTTTATTACATAAGAATATAAAATTTCCAATGTCATCCCTTCTGAACTAGATTTACTATATCCCTAACTAGTCTAGGCCGTCCGCTAAGAATTTGCCAAGCTATCATATAACTAAAGTTGTCTATGTTGCTTGGCTCCAAACGGCATTCTTGAGGCTCTCGGACCGACAAATGTAGTCCATGTACATCAAGACAAAGACATCGCAGTCCGATTGATTATTTTGCATTGTCTTCGTTTCTTCACTCGAAGTAAAAGATTCGGGCTTGACGATACTTTTTTGCCCACTGAGAATGGATCATGGCATAAAACATATCCTGGGAAGAATAAAAATGGCGTAAGCTACGAGATAAGAATTACAATAAGTAACTTAAGAAATAGAAAAACTCTAACAATAATCGAAAGATTACCATAACGTCCAATTGTTCTTTGAAAAGGTCCTTCACGGGCATCAAGGGGGTATCGTTGTGGAGACTGTCGAGGATTGATATGACCATAGCCCGTGGTTCATAGCAAATCAAATACCAGTGGGAGTGCTCTAAGAAGGGTACTAGTAAGACATCCGCATCAAGGAAGCTCACCGAATTCGCAGTATTCGTAAAAAATGCAGTGAGATCCCTAGGCTAACGCCAATGGATCAAGCTTTTCTTCCCCCTCACCAATTTCCACCATTGCCATTCTCTACGGAGCAATCCATGAAAAAGTGCATCCAACATAAAAACACAGGGATACGCATTTGCCTTATCCCTCTCTTGACGCATCAGAAGCTTGGTGTAGGCAGACATCACCGTATCTTCCAACTAACGACCCAGCCTGAGGGTGGACATTCCGTTGCATAAGACATAGTAATCAACGACACGGAAATCCACACCACTTTTTGAACGTAGCTGGGGGGGGCTCGCTAATGTATCGTTGATGGACTAAGGCAAGTTTTGCCAGCTTTAGAGGCTTTAACGGATGCCCTTCAGGATGAGAGGGAATGATGGGGGGATCGACTGGGGGATATTGTCCTCCCTGAGGCTCTTCGGGTATCCTAAGGCCAGAAGTGGAAGGTGCCACCCATGGGACGAGTGGTAGTGACTCGAAGAGGTTGAAGTTCGTGAAGTCGAAGTCTTGTGTGACTTGACTCCGAGTAGTTGGCGTAACCTTCGAGTCCCTAAGCAAAGCAAATGAGGATAACTCTACTCGTCCCAATGAGCCATTCCCATACCCGATGGCGGCCCCCAAGCATCACTCATCCCAGCTGCGGAGGGACCATTAACTCCCTTGTTCACCCCCAAAGTCTGCCCCGAGGGATCACCATATCCCTCACTCACAAAGGGAGGCTGCCACCTGGGATAATACATTCCTGAGTTCACGCTTGAAGGCTGTCCCGTATAGCGGCTCACAAACTTCCCGCAGCCATGCGTCAAGATCTTAGCATGGGAGCAAAGATCCGCTACCATGGCATCCAGCAGATCCTTCTGCTCATTCAGTTTCTTGAAGAAGGCGAACGAGGCATCAACCTACATCCAATAAGATAATAAATAACTTTAAAACGAATGAGATTGAATGCAAAACTTACGAGATCAAAATCAATTGAAAGCCATTAGGAAACTTACGAGCTCGAATGCCCTATGATCATCAATCTGACGCCTATGATGGTATTTCTGACCTCTTGTCCACTTTATTGAGGCTATTCTCTTTTGGGTGATGTGGTAGTACTACCCCAGATACTGCTCGATGCTGACCATAGGGTTGGGCTTCAACACAATGGCTGCCAGCGTGTCTTGCCAAGAATCCCACAGTTCAAGTTTGGCAGCATACAATTCAAGCGCATTCACTTGCCCAAACCTTTAGACACCCGGTGGATTCCTGTTAACCTTAATGTCTTGGGCATCAGCTGGCAACCCCTGCGCACTCAAAATAGTGCATGGCGTGATCTGGTAGTTGCCACTCTGCGATCTCCAAATGGATCAGTGGAGTGCGTTGCAACCCAAAGAGCGTAAAAACGATCGAATCTACCACCCGTCCCTCTAAATGTTTGTACGGCGCCCAACACATTTTGCCTGGAGATAGCGAGTCGACCCCCCCCCCCCCAATAGAACATAATGTTGTGATGAGGATTATCTCTCCTCAGGTAGTGGCTCTCCCTCCAACTGGTTCCTTCCCTACGGTTGGGTGCACCGACAATAAAGTGTTCATAATACCACACCTAAGAACAAAGACAAATTAGGGTTGTATTGTCAAAATTTATTGTGCACTGACTAATAAAAAAATATCGAAAACATAATTAAAAGGAGTTATATGATATAACTGCAACAATGAGAGATATGTACGTATAGATTTGCAGTCGGGCCTCGTTGCCTTGTGCAATGCTCGATACAAGTATGCAAATGTTGATGTACCCCAAGCATACTCCCCAACCTCTTGCAGGTTACTCAACAGAGCTAAATATTTGTATTGAACCGTGTTCTTTGTTGTCGTTGGGAATGGAATTGCCCCCATCACCCATAGCAGGAAAGCTTTTGTGTCACACGAGTATCTCCTCCGTGTAGTTTTTCGGCAAAACTCTGAAGTTTTCTACCAACCACTTCAACTTTATCCCACCACTGCCAAATTCATTCTCTGGTATCAAACCAAAGAAGTCCCTAGTAGCTCTCTTATTTGTTGCGGAAGCTCTAGCAGAAATAACCGACATTCCCGTCACTGGTTACTAAGATGTACCATACATCTTCTAAGGTTATTGCCATCAACAAAGGCACCTATTAAGTTCCGGTCAAGTTGCTGAAATATATTCCCATAAGTAAAAATCCAAAAACCCATTCCACACAGCAAATTTTTCTGGATTTTGTTCAATCGCCATTTTTTGAATTGTTCGGTTACTTCTACTGTGATAAGTGTTGCTCTTTTCTAAAGTAAAAACAAAGACTATTTAAGTAAAGTAAAATATATACAATGTTTGTGAGAGTAAAAAAATAAACAAAAAATAAGTATCTTACTTGTCCATTCCAGATGGATGTACTAATATGGTTTCCTTGATCGTATAATACAGAAGGATCTTTTGATTTGGGATTAAAAGCCATTTGTTTCCGACTAAAATTATACAAAAACATCAAGTTTCAAAGTTTCTATCAAACATTGACAAATTGTCAACGCTAGCAGATACATAATATATATGTATATAGACACACACACACACATATCTACACATACATAATACATAATCAAACTCATGCGCAATACTCACAAACTCTAGATTATACACAAATAAAGCATTGATTTGTGAACTTATGTGATTAATTGAATGATTTAAGGACTTCTTGGGAAGATTATGCACAGATATACTTGCCAACGCCGCTGGGAAGATAGGGTAGAAGCAAGAAGGGAGAAGATTTCGAAATTAGGAGTTTGTTGTATACATATATAAATCGTCCGCTATATTATGTAGCGGACGGTGTGTATATTAGATAAGGACAAAGTGCCACTCCGTCCGCCACACTGTGTAGCGGACGGAGATGGGGACAAGATTTGATGTGTTGTCAGCCAAAAGTCGTCCGCTAAATAGTGTGGCTGACGACTTTTGACAGAAAATTGTCAGGGTCAAAAAACTGTCTACTACACTGTGTAGCAGACAGACCGTGTGGGAACTTAGCCCAAGTTGCCCGCGTGATCAACGTATCAGCTCCATATATATATATATATACATATATATATATATATATATATATATATATATGTGTGTGTGTGTGTGTGGGGGGGGGGGGATGTGGATAGCGAATATACTGCTAGCCTTAGGCAACTTACCTCAGGCTAGACAGTAAAACTACGTAGTTTTGTGCTAGCATTTCATGACTATTGTTAATTCTCCCGTCAATTTCTCTCTCTTTCTCATCAGATCAGATCACTCAGCAGCCGCAAATCTCTCTCCGCCCATCTCCGGTGACCTTCCACACCGGCAAGACCACCAATGCCGCCCATTTTTCCTCATACCGCAACAATGAATCAGCCGCCCATAGCTGCTAGCTACACTGTCGATCACCCACACAGGCCCCCGTCGAACATAATCTTCATCGCCGGCCGTTTCTCCTTCCACTGCAATAGTGAATCAGCGGCCCACAGTCGCCAGCCACATTGTCGATCATCCATACAGTCCCCTGCCGAACGGAATCTTTATCGTCGACTGTTTCTCTCTCTTTCACCAGAGAATTAAGCAGCCCACCGCACCGCTCATAATCACCGGCGAATCCCATTTCGTCGGCTGTCAGCCTCCGCACTCATCCACTGCACCTCGCCGATCGCCGGCGACCTTCCGCGCCAGCTACCCACCATTGCCGCCCTTCTCTCCTCCACCACTCCCAATTGCACATCTCGTTGACCCAACTTGGAATGTGGGTTGTTGAAAAGTTTCATGATGTTCACAACCATCCTCTCACTACTACTCCATCAAAAGTAATCAAGCACCGCTCTCATAGTAAGTACCATCGTACAAATGTATGTAAGTCTCTTGTGGCTGACCTTAACAATAAGGGCTTGAGACCCTCTCAGATTGTGATGAAGCCCAGTGAAGAAGCTGAGGTAACTCCAAGACAATGTTCTAGTATTATACATGTTGAAAGAAAAGATAATGTAGGGAAATAATGTTATGGGATGATTAAGCATTTTTAAGATAAGGCCACATTGGATGATAGCTATTACTTTGCTGCGGATTTATCTAGAGATGGTTCTTTCAGAAGTGTTTTTTGGGCTAACGGAAGGTCAAGGGCATCATATGCAGAATTTGGTGATGTTGTTGTATTTGATGTGACTTACATGACGAACAAATTTAGGATGTCATTTGCGCCATTTGTTGGAGTAAATCACCATTGGCAGTCTATACTGTTTGGAACTACATTGTTAGAGGATGAGACCGATGCAACATTTATGTGGTTGTTTGTGCATTTTTTGCGTTGCATGTTTGACAGCCCCCCAACTGCAATCATCACTGACCAAGATGGAGTTATGAGAAATACAATTGCAAAAGTGTTTCCAAATACTCAGCATCGTTTTTGCGCATGGCACATCAAGAAGCACACTAAGGAGCATTTACAAGCCCTACGATCTCGTTATGATGACTTTCATGAAGCCTATACCAATTAGACCAAAAGTCACACTATTGAAGATTTTAAGGCCGAGTGCCTCAAGTGATGCAACCAAAGTCATTTTATAGAAAAAAATCATGACATGATGTCTTTTCTCGATAGACAATCATACCTACATACATTTTATACATTTATACCAATCCAAAGATGAAATCTTAGAACCAATACATTTCCCATTAATAGCATATTGAAAAACTGGAAACTTGACTTGGAAGTCCTACATCCTGCAATAATGAAGGCAAAGAAAACATGTTTCAAAATACTCAGTTTCATGTTCTTCAGATGTCGAAGTAAGGAAAGAGTTAATTCAAATTCTTTGTGACTTTACTACATGATGAAATGTAAAGTGCAGATTGTGCTATAGGCCTCCGCAGCTTACAACCTTTTGTCCATGAATGCAGGCCTCCTCACTACTCACAAGCACCATAGCAGCCTTTCTGTTGCCAAAATGTTCTAGTTTTCTTCATTTCAAGGAAAAATTTAATAAAAAATAATGATTTCATGACTATAAATCAGATCAGCCTCGTGTGTGTGTGTTGCAGTAGAAGATGTAGAGAAACTATAGGATACATAATTTAATTAAGCTTTTTGTGAGCAGGTTACAGATAATTATTCATGATATCTAGTCTTGGATGAATAAATTTGAAGAGGTTTCCTATGTGTGTTTTTTTGTTTAGACATACTTTTCTGTATCATATGCCGTCTTTTCAGGATCACCATCGTGTCAAACGTGAACCTCGTAGGGTCCTTGGGTGGACAAAACACACAGAAGCTATCCAACTAAGTTGTCTTTATAACTGATAACGGAAAACTCTAATCGGAAGAAGTGAGTACAGAAGAAGCTTAGCTGATGTGCGGTAGAGTCTGGGGAAATATATGAATATACTGTAATGGTGTCTTGTCTAGTTGTTGCTTGTATACTCGAGCAGATTTGATATGGAGCCAAGCTAAATTGCATGTGTAGGCATGGCATTCATATTGGCGTTGGGTCTGATAAACCTCAAGGCCTCTGAAGTTTGTGTCATATTTTCTTCCAAACTGTGGACAGAGGTAACCCAGCCTAACTCAAAAATTACAATCAAGTGGTAGCCCAATAGACTTGGAGTCTTCAAAGTTCGTATTGCGATGGAAGGAGAAACGACTGGCGATGAAGATTCAGTTCGGCGAGGGACTGTATGGGTGATCGACGGTGTGGCTGGCGGCTGTGGATGGCTGATACACTGTTGCGGTAGGAGGAAAAATGGGCAGCAATGGTGGTCTTGCCGGTGTGGAAGGTCGCCGGCGATAGGAGGAGAGAGATTGCGCCGGTGATGGGTGGAGAGAGATTGCGGCTGCTAAGTGATCTGATCTGGCGACAGCGAGAGAGAAATTGACGGGAGAATTAACAATAGTCATGAAATGCTAGCACAAAACTACGTAGTTTTACTGTCTAGCCTTAGGCTAGCAGTATATTCGCTATCCCATATATATATATAATCCCACTAGAAAATCTTATGTGGATAGTCTTGTCCAAAAAAAAAATATATTTACACTCATTCACATTTTTATAGATAATATAGATGGATATGTTACGCTGGAGTTTCCAAGCAGTTTGTAATTCATAAGTAACAATGAAAAACATCAAATATGAAAGAGTCATCAGAGTTTATAAGTTACAGCATAAGCAAAATGTGATGTTTATCTAACACTCGTTAGTTGCAAACGAAATTAGTCTTTCATACATAGTTAAATTTTTTGGTTCATTTCTAATGGAAGATGAACTTCTCAACATTATCTTGACCCCTTGAGCAAAAACTTTAGCTTTGCTAGAGCAAGAGCATAATTCCATGATTATTTCACCAAGGCGTACCTTGGATATAGCCAACCAAAATTACCAGAATCTCTTTTTTGATTTCACAAATTTGGAGAAATCTACCAATATCTTCGTAATCTCAACATGCTAGAGCATCATACTCGATGCTAGTCAACCTAGTAGTTGTTTTTTAACTGAAAAAACACTTTAGAAGCACCTATAAAAATGCCATTGACATACTTACTCATGACATTCGAGGTTATAATCAGTACAAAGTAGAAGAGAAGGCAAATGGAGCGAAAGCTTACTCTCATGGTGGTTGCAATCTTGATCGCGATAGTTATACAAGGATCATCTGGCGGTAGCTCAAGATGCCATGAGTATTGCAAAGTTTGTGGCCAAGATTTCTTCTGTAACTTGCGTTGCTACATATTTTG
Organism: Escallonia rubra; assembly: GCA_033065855.1. NCBI lineage: Eukaryota > Viridiplantae > Streptophyta > Magnoliopsida > Escalloniales > Escalloniaceae > Escallonia > Escallonia rubra. The sequence goes on from JAVXUO010001296.1 coordinate 43,623, forward strand.
TTCAATATCCAAAAATGTTACAGCTACTACAGATGGACTCCAATACTGTAACCTTGGCTGCTTACTTGATCAATGCATTAAGTATACCACAGGTACTCATTTGTCTCTATAATTTTCTCTAGCCAATTTTTCATCAATTAAAGTCTAATTGCAATAATTTTCTCAAAAACTTTACGCAATATATTAGTGTTAAATGCAACGCGTGCTTCTGTATGTTATAGCATAATTGTTATCAGACTTAGGACACTTATCCATAATATTGCTACATAAAACGTAAGAAGTTACTTTTACATGGAGAAATAGGATAATGAAAGCAGTTATGATTGTTATAATTGTGCTAGATATAAAGTCATGTGGAGACTCATGGAAATGTTACTTTTACATGGAGACTCATGAAAGAAGTTACTTTTACATGGAGACTCATGGAAATGTTAAATAGCTAAGAATGATTGTTATGATTGTGCTAGATATAAAGTCAATGCAAACCTGTCAGGAAAGCTGCTTCAAAGATATCTGCAACATTAGCTAGCAGCTTCAAGTTCCCCTAAGATTGTGTTAAGGGAGAGTAATATCGATGAAGAGTTTTTTACTATGGAAATAAGAAAAAATATGTGCTCGCACCCGTGCACAAACGCACAAATGTGTTGTTTTATCTCTCTCTCTCCCCCTCCCTCCCTCTCACCCCCTGCCCCCTCCCCCTTGCACCCCCGCCTTTATGTGCATGTTCGCATGCATTTGACAAATCAACAACATTAGTTGTTCTAAGTATATAATAATTCAACACTCTCCAGTAAATATTCAATAGGAGCGAGATTGATGGCATGGTATATAACTTTGACACAAATAATAGAGCAAATGAAGGATTTCCCCACATATGCGAGGATTATGGTGTATAAAATGATTAAAGCATTTCACCTGGTCTCTTACTCGTGTATATATGACAATCAATATTTTGAAATGAATTCTACACTTTTTCCAACATTTTTATTTTATAATAGTATGTATTCGGATTACGAATTATTTAGAGTAGCTAGTTCTCTCACGCGTAGTTTTTCAACGATTATTTTACTCAATTATCCATAATGCCTAGTTTCAAACAGCTCGTTTTCAATAGCTAGTTTCCAATGGCTACTATTTAGGAAAATATACGAAGGATCTTCTAGATTTTACCACTGCAAAGATGCTAAAAGTGAAATTGAGCCTACTTAACAAAAACTGTTTTGAAAAGTCAATCGAACTTATTTCAAGAGATATATGCCTTGTGTCACCCTAAAAAAGAAGTCATTTTCTTTCTAGAAATATTCACTTATAATATCTACCTTTGTTAGAAAGTTTCAGAGTTGATGACAAGTTGTCCCTCAGTAATTTACACGTTCTTATTGGTCTCTTCATGTGTTGTAACTTTGCGGTAATGTCCCCCGTAATGCACAAAAGCGTTGCAAATCAGGGGGTGGGTGGGAGAGAAATCAAGAACTCTCATGGCTCCTATAGTCACTAGGGTGTTGGGTAATGTGTTGAAGCAATGTACTGAGCTACGAAATCAACTTGGAATCGGTTCCATGTTAAATGTTTGGAATTGTATCTCTTATTTTCAACCATGGAATGGAACTAGTTTTTTTTTTTTAGTTAATGTGCTATCTCTTAAACAGCGCACTGGTTGAGCTATGAAGTCCTCTATTCAAAGTTCGCAAACTTTGCAAACATCGTACCCTCGAATAGATCACTTTGCTATGCAAACTTTGCCAAAACAAGGGCATGCAATTAAAATGGGCAACAATTTCAAAAGTAAGCAACAAAACAATGGCAAAAACCAAACCTATATTCATCCAATTGAGTTACTTATCCCGTGCATGTAAACATCAATACCAAGAGTTGTAACTTTTATCCAAAAACCAAAAGCAAGCAACCAATCTATCTACTTCGTCCAAAAACTAGCCAACCTACTAGCTTTTGTCCAATAACCAACAAGTACTATGGTTTGTGTTTCCACTTTTTGACTTTTAAATAAACTATTCTATAAGAACAATAACATAGCTAAACTGCGTTTGACTTTTGTTTTCCCTTGGCCTTAAAATTAGTCTTGGCTTGTCCTTGGCCTTGACTTATTTAGCTGCCCTTGGTTGTCCTTGACTGCTTGCTGCTGCTCTTCATTGAGACTTATTGATTGTTTCTGTCCTTGTTTCTCCATTAGCCTCTCTGCTTGATCCTCCCATGGTTATGCTTGATCATGACTGCTTGGTCTTTATTTGGGTTGTCCTTAAGCTCGACTCCTTTCCCTTTCCCTTGGCTTTGACCTTCGTCGGCAGCCTTGGATTATTCTTTGGCAGTTGTCTTCTCTTTCCCTTGGCTTTGACCACCTTAGCTATTGAACTTGCCTTTTCCTGAGCTCGGTTAACAACTACATCCTTGAAGTTAGACCAAATCACATACTAATCTTCACATTTCATATTCAATGGAATGTCTTGGCTTGTTGATGGTGGTGGCTTTACTCTGCTTGTTATAGGTCATGCTGGTTTTGAGATCTTGTCTGTGCAATTGGCATACAAGTAAATAGAACATGTATATAAGACCATAGAGATGTATCTTATACAAGTAAAATGAAAATTTTTCAATAAATTACCTCCTAAGGTACACTTGAGCTTGCTGGGGTATTACTTGGTTGAGATACTAAGTTTTTCCTTTAGGCTGCACACTGTAAAATTAACAAAAGGGTGAAACTAGATTAATGTAATATAGTTGACATATTTTACGAACCGGCAATTTTTACATTGGTGGAGCTATGAAATAATATTTAGATGTAACGTGTTACTGGCATTAAATAATAATGCAAATTACCTTGCAATTACCCAACACCGTTGGCACCCACCCACCCATAGCCATAGCCATAGCCACCAATCACTTCCCACCACCACACCACCTCCCCACAGCCACGACGAGAGCCACAACCACCAATCACTCACCATTTTTGCCCAGCACCACCCATTTTCATCCATCACCCCTCACCATCCACCATTTTCACCACCAACCACCCATCAATCACTCACCATTACAACCAATCTCCTGCCATCACCATGGACCAACACCATTGCAATTTTTACCATCATCACCCATTTGATCCACCACCAACCATCCATCATTTCTCACCGCTCACCCCACACCAATCATTTACCATTACCAACAATGTGCCGCCATCACCAGGAACTACCACCACTGCCATTTTCACACATCATTACTCACCACTTTCACCTACCACGACCCATCTTCATCCATCACCACACACTATCCAACATTTTCACCACCCACCAATCAATCAACATTACCACCAATTTGCCGATATCACCATGAACTAACATCACTGCCATTTTCAGCCATCACCACCCATTTTTCATCCCTTACCATCCACCACCCACTAATCCGCTGCATTACCATGAACCAACACCACTGCTATTTTCACCTTTCACCACCCACCACCACCACCACCCACCACATCTCGACAGCCATAACCAGCCCTCAAACTAGAGACGTCCGACCACCAAAGCCACCACTATTGCCATCACAACGACCCATCATTGTCGGCCACCACCTCCTCAAGAACACAATCATCATTGCCTCCATACTAACTCACCAAATGCACACACACAAGGCCATGTTAGTCGCACACCGAAGACCACCAATGGCTACCAATTGACCACCCATGACACTGCCTCCAATGATCCGCCTAAGAATTGCCCAACCACGACCTCCGATTCGTGACTCGACTGCCGCCACTAAGTATTCAACCGCAGCCACATCGCTGTACTTCTCTTCCACGGTGAGTTAAACCAAAAAAACTCAGAGGCATGTAACCCACCAATGCCGCCATCACAACGACCCAGCACCACCGACCACCACCTTTTCACAAACACAACCACCCTTGCCTCCACAATAATTTGCCAACCGCACATTGCCAGGCTATGCCAGCTGCACACCTAGGACTATCAATGGCCACCAATCGACCAACCATGACACTGCCTCCAATAATCATGCCTAGGAATTGCCCACCCACGACTGCTAATTTGCCGATGAAGCTAGAGTCCTGCCACCAGGCATCCATCCACTGCCATGCCGCCGCGCTTCTCTTCCATGATGAGTTAAGCCATAAAAACTCAGAGGCATGAAAGCCACCGCTACTATAATCACGATGACCCAACATCGCCGGCCATCACGTCCTCACGAACACAACCACCATTGCCTCTAAAATAATTTGTCAACCGCACACACCCAGGCCATGTCTGCTGCACATCCATGACTACTAATTGACCACCCATGTCACTGCATCCAACAATCTGCCTAGGAATCGCCCACCGACCAGCTGAATTTGCTGACGTCGGTAAAGTCCTGCCATCAGACATCCGTCCACCGCCATGCCGTCGCGCTTCTCTTCCACGGCTAGTTAAGCCAGAAAAACACAGAGGTATGAAAATGCAAACTAAGGAAAATACAGGAAAAAAATTGGTGGCATAAAGTTTAACGAAAAAAACACAGGGAAAAAAAATACAAGAGAATTTGAGGCAAGCTTACTATATTTTAAAAAGTGACACAAAACGAAAACATTAAATTTATACTATACATAAGGAATGACCCTCTTGGTCTAACACCTTTGTTGTTGTTACGTAACTATTTATCTAAAATGCCGACACTTGACATTCTGTAGCTTCTTTTTAAGAAATGACACAAAACAAAAGCTTAAATAGGGAAATAGCTACTTATAAGTATATGTTTGGTTTCTCAAAAGTCATAATAAATACTTATACATGATGATCAATTGTTTTTAAGAAAATTCATATTATTATTAACTTAAATTTTGCACGCGCATCGCAGTGATGAGTAGTACTATAAAGATAATGGCCTTTTTGGTCATAGTTATCATACCATACTGGAGTATGTAGCGATTTTCTCCGTAAAATAGTACGGACGATACATGTACCTTCTCAAATTTTTCATCAAACTTTTATGATGCTCATTCATTTAGCGAATTACAAATATATACATATATTTTCTCCCTCACTGATCCTCTAAAATGTGAATTACCTTTTTTTCAAATAAGTTGTTTTGCAATTGTGAGAACAAATAGCTTATTTAACTGAATTACATCATCTAAATTCCCACATCCCCCTCCTTCCATCTCATAAGGAAATCCTTATAGAAGAATAAGTTATTTGTTCAAGAATAATTTCTTTCGGTTCAAAAATAAGTTATCAGTGTGCGTGCGTGTGTAAAACAATATATCATATAGACAAAAGTATATGATGAAAGCATTCAATTATGAAATATATCAGAGCTAAGAGGAAAAACAAAAGCAAAGTGAAAATTGCAATGAAGATTGAAAACTTACCAAGAAAGATTTTTGAACTGTGATGAATATTTTATGGATTAGGCTACAAAAATTTTGATCGATATAATAGAACTTAGGGTATTTCTATTTAGTCTTTATATGGTCAATTTAGTAAAGCTTCCAATAAAATTTGTCAATCTTACATTTTTTTAATGAACCCACACAAAACACAATTTCTCGGCCAGTTCGTAATTCTTGGCGAGTATCACCTATACCGGCCAATACAGAGCAGTATTTTGACCAACATGAAATGTAAATGAATACTGTACCATTAGAAGACAAAAGTGATACATACTTGCAGGTACCGGCACTGATAACTATGCTTCTCGTATAATATAACTTTTAGTGTTACATAACTACCTACTTAGAGTGATGAAACTTGACATTATAAGAAATTTCATACAAAACGACACAAAATAAAAACTTTAAATAGTAAATAACTACCTTAAGGATATGTTTAGTTTATATAATTTAAAATTTATCGTATAAAATGTTGAGATTAAATACTTATATGTCATACTTAATTTATTTAAGTAAATTTCATGGTGTTACTTTTATTTTTGCATGCGTATTTCGTATGACACGATAACTAGTTCACATAAAAAGATGGTAGCCTCTGCAGTCCCCACAGAGCTGCAGTCAAAATTTGTCGATTTTCCTAGACTTTTTTTTAAAAAAAAATAGTCAGAATTATAATTTATATGGCACGTCTACAATTTATATGGTCCGTCAATATGAGAATTTGTAATCGAGATCAAGATTCTTTACCACTCCCTCACCCCTTCTCATTAACCTCCTAGACTTGAACCTAACATCGATGACTCACTATGAGAGCGGCGAAATATCTTCCTCTCCCTTCCTCTCCCTTCCACTTCATTTTCCTACTTCTGTTTCCATCACCACCGCCGGGTGTTCCGGCGTGTGGTGATGTGGTAAAGTAGATAGTGGTTTTGTTAGGGTTTTCGTTTGGATCTTGGGATTGATGGTGAGTTGGGCGAGTGTCGATGCTGAAGGCTTGCAATCGGTTCGGTGGCTCTCCATAATTTTTGGGTGCCGACGATCGACTAGAGCTTAGTAAAAGGGTTAAGCTGTGGATCCTTGGGGTGGCCTTGATTGGGTTGTTGTGGCTTTGGGTGTTGGCTAATTTTGTCGGCGAGATCGTGTGTGATGCGCTGCCGCGGGAAGGACTCGGGATGGTGAGTCTAGGGTAAGGATTTTTCTTCTAAGGTTTTTGATTCCCCATCCCCCCTTAGTTGATTCCCCTTTCCCCCTTGCCCTAGAAAGGTTTTGAGGGTTGCAATTGATGGTTGGTAGCTGTTAGGTCTAGGTTGGTTGCAGTCGGCGGTTTGTCAGTGATTTCGAGGCTCCACGGTTGGCTGATGGTCTAGATTTCCTCCGGCTGCAGATGGCTATGAGGGACATAGGTGTGTTACTGGGAGGACTGGTGATTCCAGGGATCTTGGCCGGAGTTTTTGGTGGGTAAAAGGGGACGGTCGGTGGTTTTACGGGGTCTCCAAGGGTCGGCAGCAAAGAGATGGCCGGGAAAGGTGGCTTCTGGCGCCGGAGTGGATGCACGGTGTCTGAGGACAGGTTGCAGCGGTAGGGGCACATGTCTGGAGCTAGGTTTGTGGCTGACAGTGAGTTGATGTTTGTTGATTGGCCGATTTCTTTAGTCTTTATCCGTTTTAGGTTCTACTTATCCTGTATTTGTTTTTTGTTTGTTTGATCTGCTTTTAGTTAGTTAGTTGGTTTATTTATGTACTTTTATTTGTTTTGGTTTTATGTACTTTATTTTGTTATTGGCTTTCGTTTACTGTACTTTCTATCAGATAAGATGTCATCCGATTACTATCTTTAATTTCAATGGTAAGGTTCTTAACTCTTTAAAAAAAAAAAAAAAAAAAATTTGATGACTTACGAAACGCAAAGCGACAAAAATGCCACTATTGCCACCAGTTGCCCTCGTGCACTCTCTCCTGCACACTCAAACTGCTCTTTCCTCGTCTTCCTCAATGCTCTCTCTTCCCTATACACCAACGGTCACTTTTCCAGATATAACTCCCCACCCCCATTTACTTCAACACAACAGTACACTGCACCATCCACCGCCCCATCTATACCTCGATCTTCCCCAGCGGCAGCATACTTGATTCAATGGCCATGTACTCCTCTTTCGCTCTCCTCTTCTCGCTCATCTCCGCCGCCGTCACCCTCTCACGCGCGGCCCAGAACGGCGGCGCCGTCGCGGTGGAGCTCTGGTGCGTGGCCAAGAACAACGCCGAAGACGCCGCCCTGCAGTCGGCGCTGGACTGGGCCTGTGGGGCCGGCGGAGCGGACTGCGGGCCCGTACAGCAAGGCGGGCCCTGCTACGACGCGGCCGACATCCAGAAGACGGCGTCGTTTGCGTTCAATGACTACTTTCTCAGGCATGGCATGACGGAGGACAGCTGTCACTTCGACAACACGGCCGCTCTCACTTCTCTTAATCCCAGTAAGCCTATTTTTTTGCTTATAAAGTGTCACTAGCCTGCGACAAAAGGGTATGAATTTAGTTAATGTTGGTGTAAATTTAGCCCCATCCTAATTGATTTTGTCTGAATATTTTGTGATTCTTATTTGATTTTGCTTTTTTGTTGCTTCATTGCTGCTTCATTGCAGGTCATAATAACTGCAAATTCCCATCAAGGTAACTGCCAAGTGTTTGTTGATTTTCATGTCCACATTATGTGTATATATCTTGGTGTGTCGGGTGCTCTGTTTTGGTACTGAATGGAACCACACTCCAATTATTACTAACATAAATTTGTGGAAGCTCTGCATTATGGGCTTTGGACTTAATTTTGAAATTCAATTTCATTATTTGGAGGTACAAAATCCAAACTCAAGGCCACATAACTCAAGTTTTCCATCTAAGTTACACTTTCAGACTAGTGATGATATTGTTATGTTTGCAGTATTAGAAGATAGATTGATGGGGCTATGAAGCATTGCCATGTTAATATCATTATCAAATCATGTAATCTAATGCAAACCATGTTCCTCTACGGATTGGTTGGTGGGAGACGTGGGAGCATTGGAACAGGACTATGGAAAGGGGTAAAAGTAGTTGAAATGGGCTTTCACCCTTCATCTTGTAAGAGTGAAATTTTGGAATGGGAAATTGGACGGGTGCAATTTCGTTTTGGGTATGCCATGTTCTGTCCATTAAACCCACTTCCTGGTATGCCCATACCACTATAAGAGAGTTCTTTCTGCACCATTCAACCTAACCCGAACCTTCGACTAGGGAAAAGCACAAATTTTTTCTATAGACGATACACTCTAGGACATCTGAGCAGCCTGCACCGGGGGACCACTCGACTAAATTCATGAAGATATATAGGTGAAAATATATAGGTGAACATAGTTCAATAACTAGCTATGAAGCACCGGTGTGGCAGTCTGGGGGAAGAACTAGCACCGGATGCGCGTCGGGTGCGGGTCCAAAACTTTTTTTTTTTCAATTTATTTTTTGGATCTTGGGTGCAGCTCGGACACGCACCTAGGGATTTTTGGCAGAGAAAAGAAGAAGAAGAAGAAGGAGAAGAAGGAGAAGAGAAGAAACAACCTGCACCGGAGCGGCGAGGGTCTTCCGGTAGAACAGGCGATCGGCGAGGATCTTCCGGCGACAGGCGACCGGCGGTCCGGCAGCAGCGGCGACGGCTCCCTCCTTGCATATCAGAGTTGTTGTCTGGTTCACGGCTATGTTATATAGAGAGGGATAAACTTATAAGCTAGGGTTTCTTTAAAGTTTCTGTTTATTATGGTTAACTTCCCCACTTTGTTAACAATCTTTTAAAATGGCTCCACAATTTTTAAAAAATAACATAACTTCTACAAACTTTGTCATATTTGATTATGCACTTTCAATATTTCTAAAGTAGCCCTCAAAATTAACAAAATACCTTATTGTTTGACTAAAATAGCATTATTTTTATTACATATAAATAATATATATTAATAAATTTTTGCCGTATCCCCACCGCATCCGTATCCTATTTTTTGAAAAAATGACGTATCCGCGTATCCGTACCCGTATCGCATCCGCATCCGCACCGGAATCCGTGCTTCTTAGATAACTAGTGAATATCCCCAAGAGCGAATATAAGTTTCTTCCATCCGTTGGTACATTATGGCCTTTATGCTTATGAATGAACCTATTGAAGAGATGAAACATGTTTATTAGGTTCAATGCACTAATCTGAAGAATTAGGCTAACATATTAGGTCATTTGACCAGAATCGACTTCCATTGGCAAAAAATTGACATCATAACGGTGCCTTGACATTAGTAATTTCCTTTTGCTGAGATTTCATTTCCTGACTTGGAAGTGTTTAATTTAAGTGCTATTGTATTGATTGGTGATGCAGCTTGACAGTTAGGAAGGGAAGCTCATCTGGATCATCAACTGCGGGACTAGGACCAGCTAGTGCAGACTTGAGTGGCAGCCATTCTATTGCTGGAAGATGGGGTTGGTCCTTGATCATCTTTCATTTATTCTTTACTGTTACATTGAGTTTTTTGTGACGGTAGTCAGTAGAAGTTGAGATCTTTGTTTTCAAGAAAGAAATGCGGAGAGGAATTATCTTTTCGTCGAGAAGATTGTGTTAGGTTTCGGGTTATGATCATATATATTAGATTACTTGAGTCAATGGGAACATATTACAAAATCTCTTTTTTCATCTCACCGCCGTTATACTTCATCTATGCAGTCAAACTTGAATTTTTTACCTGTTTAGTAAGAGTAGCCAAGGAGGTACTGAAGAAAGTCAAATTTACGGCGTCATTTTAAGCTATGTTACATGGACTCTTTAGAATGTGTGTGGTAACCGTGTCGGACACTCGACACCTGGACATATGTATGGGATATGTGTCCGACACATCTCATAGGATATGGTACTATGAACACCATTTATTGTGTTTCTTTTAATTCTTTTGCCTTTGACATGAGACAAGGTCTTAACTCACATCACATTCCTCCCAAAAAACACCATGTTACCATAGAAATAACTAAAAACTAATAGTTGAAGCGAATCTTTTGCCGCACGCCCCATGTCTTGAGTTTTAAAAATTAGACGGATCCGACACTTTTTCTGAAGTTCTGCATTTCTATTACTATATTCTTTAGCAGCATTTGTTGTAAGCTGAGTTGTAGGACTCCAGTCCTCGTAGCAGTCTCGTCTTGATAAAAGTTGATTTTGCTTGTGGTGAGAACAAATTGTAGGTTGGGCAGTATATGACAGTTGCTGAAGTTTGTTTTTTTGTTACTTTTTCCTGATCAACTTGTACTTTTCGTGTAAAAGAACAAGAGCACGCATAAGGCAAAATTTAACTCCATAGGAATCAGATTGAATTTGGACAAAAGTACAGTTACATGGTTTATAGCGAAGGCGAGCAGATGGCCATTGCTGAAATTTTGTTTTTTGATGCTTCTGCATGAGTAACTTGCACTTATTGTGCTGAAGATCAGGAGCACACGAAAAAACACGAACGCTAAGATTTCATGCCTAGAATCGGATCAATTTGAATAAGATTGCCAGTAACATGGTATGGTATGAAGATCAGGAGGAAAAGGGACTCCCCACTGCAGTAAAGAGCTCTGAAAATACTCCTACCTCCTTGCTAATTTTGGTCATTCCTGACTATAGCAACTTTGACATGGCTTATCTAATCTTTTTTTTACTACTGGCTATTCTTAGGCTAGAAAACTTCATCGCCTCACAGATGCCAAGTGACGAGGACAACCAATGACGACAAGCAAAGCAATATTGGGATTCAGGGCCCTAAACAATAAGGGTTTGCAGTTATTGGTTGTCCTTGCTTCCCGGGGGCTGAGTGATTGGGTCCAAAACCTCAAGGGGTAGATAAGATCAACTTGAATCTCGCGAATGCTCGAAATGGGCTGGGAAACAGTTGTTACAGTAGGACTATGGGGGATCCTGATACTTTTTGCTTGTAATTTTCAGTGACAGGTTATATTTCCTTGACACCTTTTCGTAATCTTAAAAGCTACGAAGTGGTAGAGCCACACTAGCTAGTGAAGCAAGTAAAGTTATGAGCAAGATCCGCGTCTATGTATTCAGCAAATTCTGATTAGTCAACGTCGCTAAAAGTCAAGAACGACCAAGTGGAGCGCATTTGTTTTCCTTAATGTTCTTGTCTTTGAATGTTCAAACTGCAGTCCTATCCCAGGAAAAAAAAGTTTCCAAGAATTATCGGTGGATTTACATAATTCTGCGTTATCAATGAATGATGCCTCATCTACTTATGAATGAACAAAGCCCGTGCTATTATGTGGGAAAATTTGTGCTAATCGTGCCCTTGGTCAAATTTATCCATCTTACCAAAGGGAGCAGGTAAAAGTAGAATTAGGGTCGGTAGCCTACTTTACAATTAGTTTTCTTTTTTTCTTTTTTGGTGTTTTTGCATTTCATCAAAAGATAGAGGGCTTACAGAGACCAATATATATAGAAGCTGAGATCGCATTAACAAACAACAACAAAAAGTCTTCTCAGTCACAGGGACAAAACCTGTCCCCTTGCCCCGTTGGCCACAGAGCTATTGCTATCTTGGTACGTTATCAAAAAACTGAAATCATACTCGCCTTCGATACTCCTGTGGGTTAAGTACCCTAGCTCTAGATGGGCCATGTGAAACCAAAATATTGAGCCCCTGCTAAAAGTGCAGATGTATTAGTTATTTTGACCTTCAAACAACTAACTAATAAGTGCTAATTGGTCAATAACATTGTTCTAATGACACAATTTTGTGAATAAATTAAAAAATCTTGTTCATATTCAGGAACTTACTGGTTAGATGTGTGCGTAGAGTTTTTGAGTTACATCTAGTAAGTATAAAAAATAAGTTGAGTGTATATATTTGGATGGACCAAGTCAAGTCTTTTGGATCGACTCGAGCTCAACTTGTATATATGTTCCTTCAAGTTGTCTGTCTGGTCGTTCGTGGTGAAAAGTTGACTAGCCGTTAATCTCCCTAACACCTATTTAAACGCAACCCGCCTGTCATTCAACTCTTCGTTGGTAAGAACTTAATTCCCTTATTTAATTTTTTGAAACAAAATTTGTCTCCTTTTTCTTTCCCTGACTTGCTGGTCACATTGTTTGTTTTTGGGTACAACAACCTGCATGCTTAACTTACGTAGTCAAACCCAATTACTTTCTCCAGCTATGACCAAGAAAACGGAGAATCTAATCTCAATGCAATATTACAATCACAATATTGAATTTCAAAACATCTTCTGACAAATACTTGTCTGAAAACACATCTCACCATCCGAAGGTCGGAACCGGCAAAGTCGTCTATTGCTATCTACTGTGTAGCGCGTGTATGTGTTGTATTCGTATTAACAGAACAAAATAATTAAAGAACAGGGGCAGTGTAAGCCTCAGAGGTACTACCCGAGTCTTGGGGAGGGTAAAGAAGGAAGGGATGAAGGAGATGGTAATACCCAAGATCACTGTCTCTCAATGTCTTCTGCAATTTCTTCTTGCCCATTTGATTGAATTCGTCGCGACGATCTTTCCCTACTAAGCATCCTTCGAAAAGAACTCAATCGAGAGCTCGATCCACTAACCTTAGACGAGGGTTGTGCTGTGGCATCCGACGCTGTACATTCCTCGCCGGTCAAATTAGAGGTCACGACCTCGAGAGACGACGGAGCAGAGGGTGGAACACCAACTGCAAGCTCATCAGACGGCTCATTCATTAGCCGCGGCTCAGCATCCGTGCGACAAATGGGGCACGTTGACTGCGTACTCAACCACTTGTCAATGCACTCTGCATGGAACTTGTGCTTGCAGTTTGGCAAAACCCTGACCGTTTCACCATCCTCTAGCATGCTCAAACAAACGGCACATTCCATCACTGCGGACCCTGTTTCGCCCTCGGTTTGCTTGAAGACGAAGGATGGGAGTGAGGAGATGACGAGCGGGTCGAGCCCGGTTTTCGGCTGCTCGCCGGCCTGGACCTGAACGGCTGCGAAGAAGCCTAGCTGGCGGAGTGCGGCTCTGCGGCGGGCTTGGCGGCGGAGGATATATCTTGCGTAGATGTGGAGGGCGGTGACGATTACGACGACGACGGAGAGGGAGATGATTGCCGTGAGCATGATCTTGCTGTTGACATCGTAGGTGTTGCTCGGGCGGTGGGACTGCGGCGGAGGTAAGCCACGACCATCCCAGCCAGACATGTCTGTGGGTGGAGGGGGGCTGGGGGTTTTTGGTTCCTCAAGGTGGGCGTAGAATGAGTATTGAACATGATTTTTAAGTTGGGGAAAGCTTGATTTTTCTCTCATTTCTTGCAATCTGTTGTGTGAACTTGACTTCGTCAAGTGCGTAGAGTTCGATCCTGGAAAATGAAGGGGAAACAAGCATGTATATTTCAAGGGGTTTGACTGTTGAATGTTGACTTGCTGCATCCAGTATTTGTCCTCGATTCAATTTCTTATGATTTACCAACAGAAATTTCTTTGTTTGAAATAGAAGGAACAAAGGAATTTTTCTCTGATTCGATGTATTTTTATGGGGTCTTTTACCAACAGAGTTCCCTTTGTTTGAAAATTGAAGGAACAAAGTGCATTTTCTCTTATTTTATTTTCCTCTCGTTTCTTGTTTTATTTGTTCTTCTTTGCTTTTGGTTGAGAGTTGCCGTGGCAAATATAAAGTGAAGGATACGGCGGGGAAAAAGTCTAAGGGAGAAAAAAACGTGAAAACGATGGGCTCAATGACGTGGGATCGGTTGGCCGACTGATTGACTGATTTAACCAAAAAATGGAGTTGTGGGCTGACAGTTTTTGGGTCAGCCTCGGCCATCTGATTTTGGTGAGATTTGAACGTCACATAAGCCGGTGCAATTCAACACAAATTGCGTAAACTGTGCAGAAAGAGTAGGATTTAATTTCTATTCCAGTAGAATATTCATCAACATTTTACTCAGCCGCATCATTTGGAATGAAAACCTGAAAAGATCACCAACACTATGCATTAACATAACCGTATTTATCTTCTTCAATATAATAAGCTCACTCGTCCATGAGCTCCGACTACAACTGCACATTATCGTCCCGAATGAGCTTGGTGTACACGCGTTTTTGTGACGGATAATTTCATAGTTTACACGGAAGAACATTTCAATTTACTTTACATCACACTCGTTTTCATGCATTTTACTAAATCATACAAATGACTGACGTACGCACTATATACTGCAAAACTCAACGAACTACATACATCTCCTAAAGCCAACCATTTACGGTACATTTGAGAAGAAAAACTTCCTAGAAGCGTAAAAACAGGTGATCGATGTGCTCATTCCTTTTTATTTATTTATTATTATTATTATTGTTTGCATCATCTAGATATAAAGCCTGGTTGCGTGATATTATAGTGCACAAACATGACCTTCCGAGAGTCGTGAGTGCATTCCTTGGGCACATTAACCTTCCATCTTACTGTACACGTTATCACCACTCCCTTACCACGATCCAGCCGGCAGCTTCTGAAAAGATTCATTAGCACCATTGCCATATGAATTACATAAGAGCCCCACTCCATGAGAGGCCTGCGCGCAGTGATATTCTGATTTCTGATATACAAGCTATCAATCCTACCAAATGCATGCGTACGGTTTCCGTTTTATAAATGGTTCATGCTTTAATATTAAGCCTTAATTACATATTGTAAGATTTTTGGACTCTATCACACAGAAAAAGTATAGTAATTAGTTTTTTCTTTTTTGAGAATTCAGTTTCTTTTACATTTTAATTAACTACACGATCTCTTACCTCACAGTCATTCTTTATAGCTAGATACTTTACATAATTACAATTTTTTTTGTGACTTGGATTTGATGCAAAGCATGGGTTTGTTTATGAAATGGAGAATTACACGACGTCATATGATCGACTGAACAAGTTTTTTAAAAGTAATATAATAACGACTAAAATAAAATAAAATCTAAGTCGATGATTATTAATTCAGGCAAAACTTTCTCACATAATAAATTAAGATTACCTCGAGGTTGTTTCTGGTGGGTCTTCGTTATAGAAGAAGGCCCATAAGTCAACAGTGTAGACTTTTGTGGAAGCATGTTAACGTTCCAGATCATTTCAATTCAATCTCCATATTTCCAAACCAACACGCCATTTACCTTGGACAGACTGACTTTGCGCTCTCGCTCTCGCTCTCTCATAATGGTAGAGTCTTTCGCAATTTGGGTCGGTTTGTTTTCCTTTTGCAAAGCTGATCTAAGAACACTCTTGAGCCAAAAGTCAGAGCTCCAGAGGACCAGAACCTGGAGGGATGCTAAGGCCTATCCATCCCAGAAGCTACATAACAAAGATCTAAGAAGCCCAAAGGCTAAATAAGGATCTCTTCTTTCAAGGGTAGTTTAAGGGAAATGAATTTTTTTCCTAGGAACTAGAAACAGTTGCCTAACCACTCCAAATTGTCTACACCAAATAAGTTTTTCTTTGATAATTAAGATAAAGGCATAATAGATGTCATGCATCAAAGGTTACGGCAAATTGGCATGACTAAGAAGGTCAAATTCAAAGGAAGCTACCAAGTAAAAACTAGTACAAATTATAATCAAACCAAAGCAGATGATATACTACATTCTGGCTTAAGATAAAATAACGGGTCAATACCCAACGATCTACATGTAACACCATGAAACTTGATAGGGAAAAAAAAAAAAAGGAGCAGAACAAATAACACCAAGGTTTAACCTTGATGGATTCAGATAAATGATTGTCATAGGAAATAAATTGTTTCTTTTGCTTTTTTTATATATTTTTTACTCGTTGTTTGGCGTTAAAAAGAATTTTTTTTTTAGTGCAATTGTTGACTTTCTAGTATCAAACAAGGGAGTGAGTTTACACATTAAAAGGTGACCTCTCCCCCAAAACAATTATGATAGTAGATTACCCTTAAGACGTCTCTGTACTTAAAATTTCTCACGCAACTTCTTTCAGAATTCAAACTTTCATACTAACGAGACAACTTCTATCTAAATTCTAACTTATATATATCACGAGGCAAGAAGTTGCTGTTTTAGTCATCCAAGTAAACTCCATGCAACTTCTTCCTAAGTTGAACAAGCAACTCATGCAGTTCCAGCTGGTGCCCTGATCGGATTAACTCCATTGTCAGATAAACAAGCTTTTAGGAGGCCTGGATTTCAAAGGTGGGAAGTTCAGTTCTATATGTTTATATGTATGCACGTTAGGCTTCAGTTTTTGGTTCTGCTTTTTGGGTCAAGTACGCCAACGCAAATTCTCCAACTTTTGACTCGTGTCAATCAATCACCCTGTTAGTCTTAAAATTCGTTCGATGAGTTTTGCGAAGTTTTGGTATATGGTGGTTAAGCTGTGTTTTCTGGATGACTTAAATGGTTGGTGCTTCTAATGTGACGGAGCTATCCAATATATAAATGATCATCCATGGTGGCCATGTCATAGTAGATCCGCTCCTTTAGACTTGAATTGAGGAATTAAAGAACATCAAGTGAAGAGTGAGAGGGGGGAGCTGCAAAGTGAGCTGCTCAGGAAAGACCAATGAATATGGCGAAAGTCTAAATAGGACTGTTTTTGTCTTTCAAATGCATTTAGGTGTTTAAAATGTAATAATGTAAGTAGCACGTGATAACCTAGAAGGCTACTTGCCCGGGTCTAGGGATCAGAGGGCGTAGCCCCGGGGGGTGGGGTGGGGCGGTTTTGGGAATAATTTGGTTACCAAATCACCACGGGTTAATAGTTCAGGGATTTTTACTGCAAGTCACTGTTCTTTTTGCACAATAACCTCATGGATCCCTTCCATATGAGACGAAAAGTTGTGGCTTTCATAGGAAATGGAGTGACTCTTGCTACAAGACTATCACATATAGTAGGAGTGTACATGATAAATAAGACGTGTATCAAATCTGCATCTTACATTAGGCACGTATAAAAAATGAAAGACAATACCACTTGATCCGTGCATAAGATTATGAGCAGTTGGTTAGTAAGTTTGTTTAGCATTTCAGCATGCTATGCTTTGAAGATGCGTGCACCATCGATTAAACAAAAAGTGTCACAAATTATATATACTAAGGTTTTCTTTGTGTGATAAATTTCACTTTGGGTATTTTGTGTGTGATCAAGCTGGTCCTAACTTTCTCTCTACAATTTTCTCTCACTTCACACTCACCCTTACAGAATGCCTATTGGGTTTTGTGTGTGTGTGTGTGTGTGTGTGTGTGGGGGGGGGGGGGGGGGGGGGGGCAGTGGCGAACCTACGTGGTGACAAGGGGGAGCTAAAGCACCCCCTGACTTTTGAAATTTGTTTTTAGATTTCGGGAATCGCACCGACCCCGTTCCTGAGAAGCCGTCCCCAATCCCCGATACCCCGTTCGCTGAGACCCACACTCGGCAGTCTCTCTCTCTCTCTCTCTCTCACCGTTGTGACTCCGTGAGTGACCGACAGTGGACTGATTGAGCTACTCCGACCAGATCTGGCCGGCAGCGACTTAACCCACCTTCAGACAATATATCTTGAAGAACGGGATGACCAGATCTTGAAGAACGGCCGACGACGAGACTTTGACTGCTACTCGGCTATCGGCTACTCCGTCCGACCAGATCTGGCCCCTGCTGGCGACAGCGACTGAACCCACCTTCAAACAACAAATCTTGAAGAACGAGATGACCTCACGACAAGATCTTGAAGAACGGCCGACGACGATACTTCGACTGCTACTCAGCTGTCGGCTAGTCCGTCCGACCAGATCTGGCCCTTCACGACCTCACATCTGACAATGACCGCGATTGAAGCCGCTCAGGCAACGCCGCGATGACACCGACGATCCCTGCTCTGCTGCTTGATCTGCTGCTACTTGACTGCTGCGAGTCTTTGACTGCTTGTGGAGTATTTGGTATATAACTTTTGTACACTTGTAAAATTATTGTTATCACAGACTCCATCTTAATTATGCTAATTGATTATTACTGTTGCCGACTAAGAAAATTTAATAATGAAAATAAAAGACAAACAAGTGCTGAAATGCACCAACAAAAAGGAAAAGAATTAAAAAAAAATTTACTTATGATCATAGACTACAAGGAACAAGGCTTTTAGCGACGAGAAAATCCGTCGCTAAAAGCCTAGATTCCGTCGCTAAAACTTTTAGCGCCGGAATTGCCGTCTCTAAAAGTCCCTCGTATGAAAGGCCGTTACTAAAAGTTTTACGATGGAATTATAAAATCTGTCGTCTAATATAGAACGTTTGGCAATGAATTTATTTCTAAATTAGCGACGAAATATCCGTCGCTAATTCTATTTTAATTTATTTTTTTTAAGGAAATTAGTGACGGGATAAAAAATTTAGTGACGAAATTAATCCGTCGCTAAAAGTTTTTTTTTAATTTGTATTTTTAATGCCCAAACTTGTAATAAAAAACTCAAATCAATTGGGTCCCATCCTCCGTCAAAAATCTCAATAGCTCAAACGCACGATTAACAATCTAAAGTCATCAATTAACAACCTAAAATCATCGATTAATAATCACAATTATCAAATGCATAATTAACAACCTAAAATTATCACACAAATAGTCCATGTTCAAATAACACAAAATTGTTCAAAATATACATATCCGATGCGATTAATTTAAAATATTTTCTAATTACGGCTCAGAGTTCAACATTGGTGGAAAGGTTTTTCACAAGTGCTTTGATCAAACACCAGCACTTGAAAACGCATTTACCCCATGTGTTCAAAGATTACAAAGTCTCATAGATGGAGGTCATGCTGCTGCACGAATTCGTTACAACCCTCTTCGAAGCAAAGTTCCTCTTGGCCAAGCTTCTTCTTCAATTTAACAGGCCATGACCCCTTGCGGCTGGTTAAAGTTGCTTCAAATCTCAATGTGGTAAGCAATCTGCAAAATGCTACCGGTATGGCCTAACATATTCATAATACAGTAAGACATATAAGTTTTTAACCAAAGATAAAACTTTTAACACACACAAAAACACAGAGAAAACGGGATGGCATACAAGTTCTGTATGAAAACCAGGCATCATGACCTTGAAGAAATGCCTGCCAACTAAAACGTCCCTGTTCACCGAAGCAGAAGCCATTTAACCTACTTTAACATGAAAAACCAATCGAGCATTATTCAATTGACGAGCATCAATTTCATAACTGAATTAAATCTGTTAAATGTCACACTGTATAAGACCTTTAAGCTTTTAGTAACTAAATTTTATTAAAGTGATGCACATAAAACAAACGCAGAGAACACAACAAGCACATAGATCTTTCGAAATAACCAGTTTTTCTATAAAAGTACTATCAAGTGTCACTGTTTTCTACATTTTTGCCATCAACCGAGCGAAAACAACTTTTAGCGGCAATTTTAAATTAAACAACACTACATAGTAGTAAGAGAACCAAAATCAGAAGTTTGCTTGCCACTGATCGATAAAAGGAGATAAGATTAGAACATGCTTGTTACAAGTATCTTTGTGCAGCGAGAAGGCAATTAAACCTCATGAACTAAGCCTGCTCATGAGTCATGACCTCCATAGTGCCCTTACCGTAAGATCAGATTAGAAGCATGTATATCTTGAGTCAACAATCTCATTCGAGGCAATAGGCATAATGTGTACCGACGGACGCCGTCAATCGAACGCAGTGTCTGTGCTACCTAACATGTATCTTAATCCAATTGGGTCCCATCCTCCGTCAACAATCTCAATTGTCAAATGCTCAATGCAATAAAAATTACACATTCAATCCAATTGGGTCCCATCCTCTGTCAACAATCTCAATATCTCAAATGCTCAATGCACAATCAACAATCTTAATTCTCTAATGTTAAATACACAGTCAACAATCTCAATTCTCAATTCTCAGATGCTCAATGCACAGTTAACTAAATATAGAGAAGTCTAACAATTAGAACTAAATCTCAGATATCTCATATAGCTATTGCATTACTACAAAATGGGAAATGTAATCTAAGAGAATGCATAGTTCAAATTCTACCCTTGCCATTTCTGTAGCTTGTATATCAGATAGCATGCATGGAAAGAATGTAGTGCAAAATACCCTAAAATATGGTTGTTGAGGGGGGGGGGGGGGGTGGCACCCTAATTTTGTGCACTTTTCTTCGAGTCTCCATTAGCTTTCTCAGGTTTGTTTTCCAAAGGACAAACCCCATACATTATCGTGGGGTGTTTCTATCATTTTTGATTGCCATTTCATGAGAATAGCACCAAATCAGAAACATTCTAAACCAATCTGCCTCAAATGTACGTATATTTAAATCATCTTTACGCATGCCAAGGGAAAATGGAAAAATGGTTAAGTTATGTGAATGCAGCGAACCATAAAAGCGCTTGTGCTCTCGGTCACTCTTCATTTAGCGAGCATTACTCTGACTAAAACAAGTGGCGCTCCTTGAAAATAATCGTTAGGTCATAGATAGAAAGTAAACATCATTTCCAACTATTAAGATGCTACTCATTTTTTTCATTTTTTGCTAAAATACATGTCGTGTGTTATGTGACTATTGTTAAAATATATATGTCCTGCCTATTGAA
>JAVXUO010001926.1:0-338319 GCA_033065855.1 Escallonia rubra
AACTGCGGGACTAGGACCAGCTAGTGCAGACTTGAGTGGCAGCCATTCTATTGCTGGAAGATGGGGTTGGTCCTTGATCATCTTTCATTTATTCTTTACTGTTACATTGAGTTTTTTGTGACGGTAGTCAGTAGAAGTTGAGATCTTTGTTTTCAAGAAAGAAATGCGGAGAGGAATTATCTTTTCGTCGAGAAGATTGTGTTAGGTTTCGGGTTATGATCATATATATTAGATTACTTGAGTCAATGGGAACATATTACAAAATCTCTTTTTTCATCTCACCGCCGTTATACTTCATCTGTGCAGTTAAACTTGAATTTTTTACCTGTTTAGTAAGAGTAGCCCAAGGAGGTGCTGATGAAAGTCAAATTTACGACGTCATTTCAAGCTATGTTACATGGACTCTTTAGAATGTGTGTGGTAACCGTGTCGGACACTCGACACCTGAACATAGGTATGGAATATGTGTCCGACGCATCTCATAGGATATGGTACTATGAACACCATTTATAGTGTTTCTTTTAATTCTTTTGCCTTTGAGATGAGACAAGGTCTTAATTAAAATCACGTTCGTCCCAAAAAACACCATGTTGCCATAGAAATAACTAAAAACTAATAGTTGAAATGAATCTTTTGCCGCACGCCCCATGTCTTGAGTTTTAAAAATTAGACGGATCCGACACTTGGACACGTATCCGACCTCGGCACTCGTACCGAGTCCTAACATAGGTTTAAGCCCTTTTGCACTTTTTCTGAAGTTCTGCATTTCTATTACTATATTCTTTGGCAGCATTTGTTGCAAGCTGAGTTGTAGGCCTCCAGTCCTTGTAGCAGTCTCGTCTTGATAAAAGTTGATTTTGCTTGTGGTGAGAACAAATTGTAGGTTGGGCAGTATATGACAGTTGCTGAAGTTTGTTTGTTTGATACTTTTGCCTGATTAACTTGTACTTTTCGTGTAAAAGATCAAGAGCACGCATAAGGCAAAATTTAACTCCCTAGGAATCAGATTGAATTTGGACAAAAGTACAGTTACATGGTGTAAAGCGAAGGCGAGCAGATGGCCATTGCTGAAATTTTGTTTTTTGATACTTCTGCATGACTAACTTGCACTTATTGTGCTGAAGATCAGGAGCACACGAAAAAACACAAACGCTAAGATTTCATGCCTAGAATCGGATCAATTTTGAATAAGATTGCCAGTAACATGGTATGGTATGAAGATCAGGAGGAAAAGGGGCTCCCCACTGCAGTAAAGAGCTCTGAAAATACTCCTACCTCCTTACTAATTTTGGTCATTCCTGACTATAGCAACTTTGACATGGCTTATCTAATCTTTTTTTTACTACTGGCTATTCTTAGGCTAGAAAACTTCATCGCCTCACAGATGCCAAGTGACGAGGACAACCAATGACGACAAGCAAAGCAATATTGGGATTCAGGGCCCTAAACAATAAGGGTTTGCAGTTATTGGTTGTCCTTGCTTCCCGGGGGCTGAGTGATTGGGTCCAAAACCTCAAGGGGTAGATAAGATCAACTTGAATCTCGCGAATGCTCGAAATGGGCTGGGAAACAGTTGTTACAGTAGGACTATGGGGGATCCTGATACTTTTTGCTTGTAATTTTCAGTGACAGGTTATATTTCCTTGACACCTTTTCGTAATCTTAAAAGCTACGAAGTGGTAGAGCCACACTAGCTAGTGAAGCAAGTAAAGTTATGAGCAAGATCCGCGTCTATGTATTCAGCAAATTCTGATTAGTCAACGTCGCTAAAAATCAAGAACGACCAAGTGGAGCGTATTTGTTTTCTTTAATGTTCTTGTCTTTGAATGTTCAAACTGCAGTCCTATCCCAGGACAAAAAGTTTCCAAGAATTATCGGTGGATTTACATTTAATTCTGCGTTATCAATGAATGATGCCTCATCTACTTATGAATGAACAAAGCCCGTGCTATTATGTGGGAAAATTTGTGCTAATCGTGCCCTTGGTCAAATTTATCCATCTTACGAAAGGGAGCAGGTAAAAGTAGAATTAGGGTCGGTAGCCTACTTTACAATTAGTTTTCTTTTTTTCTTTTTTGGTGTTTTTGCATTTCATCAAAAGATAGAGGGCTTACAGAGACCAATATATATAGAAGCTGAGATCGCATTAACAAACAACAACAAAAAGTCATCTCAGTCACAGGGACAAACCCTGTCCCCTTGCCCCGTTGGCCACAGAGCTATTGCTATCTTGGTACGTTATCAAAAGACTGGAATCGTACTCGCCTTCGTTACTCCTGTGGGTTAAGCACCCTAGCTCTAGATGGGCCATGTGAAACCAAAATATTGAGCCCCTGCTAAAAGTGCAGATGTATTAGTTATTTTGACCTTCAAACAACTAACTAATAAGTGCTAATTGGTCAATAACATTGTTCTAATGACACAATTTTGTGAATAAATTAAAAAATCTTGTTCATATTCAGGAACTTACTGGTTAAATGTGTGCGTAGAGTTTTTGAGTTACATCTAGTAAGTATAAAAAATAAGTTGAGTGTATATATTTGGATGTACAAGTCAAATCTTTTGGATCGACTCGAGCTCAACTTGTATATATGTTCCTTCAACTTGTATGTATGGTCCTTCATGGTGAAAACTTGACTCCCCGTTAATCTCCCTAACACCTATTTAAACGCAACCCGTGTGTCATTCATCTCTTCGGTGGTAAGAACTTAATTCCCTTATTTAATTTTTTGAAACAAAATTTGTCTCCTTTTTCTTTCCCTGACTTGTTGGTCACATTGTTTGTTTTTGGGTACAACTACCTGCATGTTTAACTTACGTAGTCAAACCCAATTACTTTCTCCAGCTATGACCAAGAAAACGGAGAATCTAATCTCAATGCAATATTACAATCACAATATTGAATTTCAAAACATCTTCTGACAAATACTTGTCTGAAAACACATCTCACCATCCGAAGGTCGGAACCGGCAAAGTCGTCTATTGCTATCTACTGTGTAGCGCTATCTACTGGGTTGTATTCGTATTAACAGAACAAAATAATTAAAGAACAGGGGCAGTGTAAGCCTCAGAGGTACTACCCGAGTCTTGGGGAGGGTAAAGAAGGAAGGGATGAAGGAGATGGTAATACCCAAGATCACTGTCTCTCAATGTCTTCTGCAATTTCTTCTTGCCCATTTGATTGAATTCGTCGCGACGATCTTTCCCTACTAAGCATCCTTCGAAAAGAACTCAATCGAGAGCTCGATCCACTAACCTTAGACGAGGGTTGTGCTGTGGCATCCGACGCTGTACATTCCTCGCCGGTCAAATTAGAGGTCACGACCTCGAGAGACGGCGGAGCAGAGGGTGGAACACCAACTGCAAGCTCATCAGACGGCTCATTCATTAGCCGCGGCTCAGCATCCGTGCGACAAATGGGGCACGTTGACTGCGTACTCAACCACTTGTCAATGCACTCTGCATGGAACTTGTGCTTGCAGTTTGGCAAAACCCTGACCGTTTCACCATCCTCTAGCATGCTCAAACAAACGGCACATTCCATCACTGCGGACCCTGTTTCGCCCTCGGTTTGCTTGAAGACGAAGGATGGGAGTGAGGAGATGACGAGCGGGTCGAGCCCGGTTTTCGGCTGCTCGCCGGCCTGGACCTGAACGGCTGCGAAGAAGCCTAGCTGGCGGAGTGCGGCTCTGCGGCGGGCTTGGCGGCGGAGGATATATCTTGCGTAGATGTGGAGGGCGGTGACGATTACGACGACGACGGAGAGGGAGATGATTGCCGTGAGCATGATCTTGCTGTTGACATCGTAGGTGTTGCTCGGGGGGCGGTACCGCGGTGGAGGGAAGCCACGATCATCCCTGCCAGACATATCCATGGGTGGAGGGGGCCGGGGGTTTTTGGTTCCTCAAGGTGGGCGTAGAATGAGTCTTGAACATGATTTTTAAGTTGGGGGAAAGCTTGATTTTTCTCTCATTTCTTGCAATCTGTTGTGTGAACTTGACTTCGTCAAGTGCGTAGAGTTCGATCCTGGAAAATGAAGGGGAAACAAGCATGTATATTTCAAGGGGTTTGACTGTTGAATGTTGACTTGCTGCATCCAGTATTTGTCCTCGATTCAATTTCTTATGATTTACCAACAGAAATTTCTTTGTTTGAAATAGAAGGAACAAAGGAATTTTTCTCTGATTCGATGTATTTTTATGGGGTCTTTTACCAACAGAGTTCCCTTTGTTTGAAAATTGAAGGAACAAAGTGCATTTTCTCTTATTTTATTTTCCTCTCGTTTCTTGTTTTATTTGTTCTTCTTTGCTTTTGGTTGAGAGTTGGCGTGGCAAATATAAAGTGAAGGATACGGCGGGGAAAAAGTCTAAGGGAGAAAAAAACGTGAAAACGATGGGCTCAATGACGTGGGATCGGTTGGCCGACTGATTGACTGATTTAACCAAAAAATGGAGTTGTGGGCTGACAGTTTTTGGGTCAGCCTCGGCCATCTGATTTTGGTGAGATTTGAACGTCACATAAGCCGGTGCAATTCAACACAAATTGCGTAAACTGTGCAGAAAGAGTAGGATTTAATGTCTATTCCAGTAGTTAAATATTCAAATATTTTACTCTGCCGCATCATTTGGAATGAAAACCTGAAAAGACCAACACTATGCATTAACATAACCGTATTTATCTTCTTCAATATAATAAGCTCACTCGTCCATGAGCTCCGACTACAACTGCACATTATCGTCCCGAATGAGCTTGGTGTACACGCGTTTTCGTTACGGATAATTTCATGGTTTACACAGAAGAACATTTCAATTTACTTTACATCACACTCGTTTTCATGCATTTTACTAAACCATACAAATGACTGACGTACGCACTATATACTGTGAAACTCAACGAACTACATACATCTCCTAAAGCCAACCGTTTACGGTACATTTGAGAAGAAAAACTTCCTAGAAGCGTAAAAACAGGTGATCGGTGTGCTCATTCCTTTTTTTTTTAATTATTCTTGTTTGCATCATCTAGATATAAAGCCTGGTTGCGTGATATTATAGTGCACAAACATGACCTTCCGAGAGTCGTGGGTGCATGTCTTGTGCACATTGACATTGCATCTTACTTCACACGTTATCACCACTCCCTTACCACGATCCAGCCGGCAGCTTCTGAAAAGATTCATTAGCACCATTGCCATATGAATTACATAAGAGCCCCACTCCATGAGAGGCCTGCGCGCAGTGATATTCTGATTTCTGATATACAAGCTATCAATCCTACCAAATGCATGCGTACGGTTTCCGTTTTATAAATGGTTCATACTTTTAATATTAAGCCTTAATTACATATTGTAAGATTTTTGGACTCTATCACACAGAAAAAGTATAGTAAGTTTTTTCTTTTTTGAGAATTCAGTTTCTTTTACATTTTAATTCACTACACGATCTCTTACCTCACAGTCATTTTGCAATGATTGTTTACCTCAAAGTAACTAGAATCATTCTTTATAGCTAGATACTGTATATAATTACAATTTTTTTTGTGACTTGGATTTGATGCAAAGCATGGGTTTGTTTATGAAATGGAGAATTACGCGACGTCATATGATCGACTGAACAAGTTTTTTAAAAGTAATATAATAACGACTAAAAAAAAAAAATTGAAGTCGATGATTATTAATTCAGGCAAAACTTTCTCACATAATAAATTAAGATTACCTCGAGGTTGTTTCTGGTGGGTCTTCGTTATAGAAGAAGGCCCATAAGTCAACAGTGTAGACTTTTGTGGAAGCATGTTAACGTTCCAGATCATTTCAATTCAATCTCCATATTTCCAAACCAACACGCCATTTACCTTGGACAGACTGACTTTGCGCTCTCGCTCTCGCTCTCTCATAATGGTAGAGTCTTCCGCAATTTGGGTCGGTTTGTTTTCCTTTTGCAAAGCTGATCTAAGAACACTCTTGAGCCAAAAGTCAGAGCTCCAGAGGACCAGAAGCTACATAACAAAGATCTAAGAAGCCCAAAGGCTAAATAAGGATCTCTTCTTTCAAGGGTAGTTTAAGGGAAATGATTTTTTTTCCTAGGAACTAGAAACAGTTGCATAACCACTCCAAATTGTCTACACCAAATAAGTTTTTCTTTGATAATTAAGATAAAGGCATAATAGATGTCATGCAGCAAGCAAAGGTTACGGCAAATTGGCATGACTAAGAAGGTCAAATTCAAAGGAAGCTACCAAGTAAAAACTAGTACAAATTATAATCAAACCAAAGCAGATGATATATTACATTCTGGCTTAAGATATAATAACGGGTCAATACCCAACGATCTACATGTAACACCATGAAACTTGATAGGGAAAAAAAAAAAAAGAAGGAGCAGAACAAATAACACCAAGATTTAACCTTGATGGATTCAGATAAATGATTGTCATAGGAAATAAATTGTTTCTTTTGCTTTTTTTATATATTTTGTACTCTTTGTTTGGCGTTAAAAAGAATTTTTTTTTAGTGCAATTGTTGACTTTCTAGTATCAAACAAGGGAGTGAGTTTACACATTAAAAGGTGACCTCTCCCCAAAACAATTATGATAGTAGATTACCCTTAAGACGTCTCTGTACTTAAAATTTCTCACGCAACTTCTTTCAGAATTCAAACTTTCATACTAACGAGACAACTTCTATCTAAATTCTAACTTATATCACGAGGCAAGAAGTTGCTGTTTTAGTCATCCAAGTAAACTCCATACAACTTCTTCCTAAATTGAACAAGCAACTCATGCATTTCCAGCTGGTGCCCTGATCGGATTAACTCCATTGTCAGATAAACAAGCTTTTAGGAGGCCTGGATTTCAAAGGTGGGAAGTTCAGTTCTATATGTTTATATGTATGCACGTTAGGCTTCAGTTTTTGGTTCTGCTTTTTGGGTCAAGTACGCCAACGCAAATTCTCCAACTTTTGACTCGTGTCAATCAATCACCCTGTTAGTCTTAAAATTCGTTCGATGAGTTTTGCGATGTTTAGGTATATGGTGGTTAAGCTGTGTTTTCTGGATGACTTAAATGGTTGGTGCTTCTAATGTGACGGAGCTATCCAATATATAAATGATGATCCATGGTGGCCATGTCATTTGTTGACCGGTGCGCTTCTTGATTGGTAATATACTCATTATTTGCGTACATTTCATAGTAGATCCGCTCCTTTAGACTTGAATTGAGGAATTAAAGAACATCAAGTGAAGAGTGAGAGGGGGGAGCTGCAAAGTGAGCTGCTCAGGAAAGACCAATGAATATGGCGAAAGTCTAAATAGGACTGTTTTTGTCTTTCAAATGCATTTAGGTGTTTAAAATGTAATAATGTAAGTAGCACGTGATAACCTAGAAGGCTACTTGCCCGGGTCTAGGGATCAGAGGGCGTAGCCCCGGGGGGTGGGGTGGGGCGGTTTTGGGAATAATTTGGTTACCAAATCACCACGGGTTAATAGTTGAGGGACTGTTACTGCAAGTCACTGTTCTTTTTGCACAATAACCTCATGGATCCCTTCCATATGAGACGAAAAGTTGTGGCTTTCATAGGAAATGGAGTGACTCTTGCTACAAGACTATCACATATAGTAGGAGTGTACATGATAAATAAGACGTGTATCAAATCTGCATCTTACATTAGGCACGTATAAAAAATGAAAGACAATACCACTTGATCCGTGCATAAGATTATGAGCAGTTGGTTAGTAAGTTTGTTTAGCATTTCAGCATGCTATGCTTTGAAGATGCGTGCACCATCGATTAAACAAAAAGTGTCACAAATTATATATACTAAGGTTTTCTTTGTGTGATAAATTTCACTTTGGGTATTTTGTGTGTGATCAAGCTGGTCCTAACTTTCTCTCTACAATTTTCTCTCACTTCACACTCACCCTTACAGAATGCCTATTGGGTTTTGTGTGTGTGTGTGTGTGGTGGTAGGGGGGGGGGGGGGGGGGGGGGGGGGAGGGGGGCAATGGCGAACCTACGTGGTGACAAGGGGGAGCTGAAGCACCCCCTGACTTTTGAAAAAAAAAATTATTTTATTTGGTTTTCAGGAATCGCACCGACCCCGTTCCTGAGAAGCCGTCCCCAATCCCCGATACCCCGTTCGCTGAGACCCACACTCGGCAGTCTCTCTCTCTCTCTCTCTCACCGTTGTGACTCCGTGAGTGACCGACAGTGGACTGATTGAGCTACTCCGACCAGATCTGGCCGGCAGCGACTTAACCCACCTTCAGACAATATATCTTGAAGAACGGGATGACCAGATCTTGAAGAACGGCCGACGACGAGACTTTGACTGCTACTCGGCTATCGGCTACTCCGTCCGACCAGATCTGGCCCCTGCTGGCGACAGCGACTGAACCCACCTTCAAACAACAAATCTTGAAGAACGAGATGACCTCACGACAAGATCTTGAAGAACGGCCGACGACGATACTTCGACTGCTACTCAGCTGTCGGCTAGTCCGTCCGACCAGATCTGGCCCTTCACGACCTCACCCCTGACGGCGACTGCAACTGAAGCCGCTCAGGCAACGCCGCGATGACACCGACGATCCCTGCTCTGCTGCTTGATCTGCTGCTACTTGACTGCTGCGAGTCTTTGACTGCTTGTGGAGTATTTGGTATATAACTTTTGTACACTTGTAAAATTATTGTTATCACAGACTCCATCTTAATTATGCTAATTGATTATTACTGTTGCCGACTAAGAAAATTTAATAATGAAAATAAAAGACAAACAAGTGCTGAAGTGCACCAGCAAAAAGGAAAAGAATTAAAAAAGAAAATTTTTATTTATGATCATACACTACAAGGAATAAGGCTTTTAGCGACGGGAAAATTCATCGCTAAAAGCCTAGATTCCGTCGCTAAAACTTTTAGAGACGGAATCCCCGTCTCTAAAAGTCTCTCGTATGAAAGGTCGTTACTAAAAGTTTTACGATAGAATTATAAAATCTGTCGTCTAATATAGAACGTTTGGCAACGAATTTATTTCTAAATTAGCGACGGAATATCCGTCGCTAATTCTATTTTAATTTATTTTCTGTGTTTAAGGAAATTAGCGACGGGATAAAAAATTTAGTGAGGAAATTAATCCCTCACTAAAAGTTTATTTATTTTTTAATGCCCAAACCNGCAATAAAACATTCAAACCAATTGGGTCTCATCCTCCGTCAACAATCTCAATATCTCAAACGCACGATTAACAATCTAATCAATTAATAACCTAAAATCATCGATCAATAATCACAATTATCAAATGCACAATTAACAACCTAAAATTATCACACAAATAGTCCATGTTCAAATAACACAAAAATGTACATATCCGATGCAATTAATTTAAAAATATTGTCTATTTACGGCTCAGAGTTCAACATTGGGGGAAATGATTTTCACAACTGCTTTGATCAAACACCAGTACTTGAAAACGCATTTGCCCCATGTGTTGAAAGATTGCAAAGTCTCCTAGATGGAGGTCATGCTGCTGCACGAATTCGTTACAACCCTCTTCGAAGCAAAGTTCCTCTTGGCCAAGCTTCTTCTTCAATTTAACAGGCCATGACCCCTTACGGCTGGTTAAAGTTGCTTCAAATCTCAATGTGGTAAGCAATCTGCAAAATGCTACCGGTATGGCCTAACATATTCATAATACAGTAAGACAGGTAAGTTTTTAACCAAAGATAAAACTTTTAACACACACGAAAACACAGAGAAAGCGGGATGGCTTACAAGTTCTATATGAAAACCAGGCATCATGACCTTGAAGAAGTGTCTGCCGACTGAAATGTCCATGTTCACCGAAGCAGAAGCCATTTAACCTACTTTAACATGAAAAACCAATCGAGCATTATTCAATTGACGAGCATCAATTTCATAACTGAATTAAATCTGTTAAATGTCACACTGTATAAGACCTTTAAGCTTTTAGTAACTAAATTTTATTAAAGTGATGCACATAAAACAAACGCAGAGAACACAACAAGCACATAGATCTTTCGAAGTACCTAGATTTTCTATAAAAGTACTATCAAGTGTCACTGTTTTCTACATTTTTGCCATCAACCGAGCGAAAAGAACTTTTAGCGGCAATTTTAAAGTAAACAACACTACATAGTAGTAAGAGAACTAAAATCAGAAATTTGCTTGCCACTGATTGATAAAAGGAGATAAGATTAGAACATGCTTGTTACAATTATCTTTGTGCGGCGAGAAGGCAATTAAACCTCATGAACTAAGCCTGCTCATGAGTCATGACCTCCGTAGTGCCCTTACCGTAAGATAAAATTAAAAGCATGTATATCTTGAGTAACACTAGCGCAATTTCATTCGAGGCAATAGGCATAATATGTACCGACAGACATCGTCAATCGGACGCGGTGTCCATGTCTGTGCTACCTAATAGATATCTTAATCCAATTGGGTCCAATCCTCCGTCAACAATCTCAATTCTCAAATACTCAATGCAATAAAAATTACACATTCAATCCAATTGGGTCCCATCCTCTGTCAACAATCTCAATATCTCAAATGCTCAATGCACAATCAACAATCTTAATTCTCAAATGTTAAATACAGAGTCAACAATCTCAATTCTCAATTCTCAATTCTCAATTCTCAATTCTCAATTCTCAATTCTCAATTCTCAGATGCTCAATGCACAATTAACTTAATATAGATAAGTCTAACAATTAGAACTAAATCACAGATTTCTCAGATAGTTATTGCATTACTGCAAAATGGGAAATGTAATCTAAGAGAATGCATAGTTCAAATTCTACCATTTCCTTTCTGTAGCTTGTATATCAGATAGCATGCATGGCAAGAATGTAGTGCAAAATACCCTAAAATATGGTTGTTGAGGGAGGGGGGGTGGCACCCTAATTTTGTGCATTCTTCTTCGAGTCTCCATTGGCTTTCTCAGGTTTGTTTTCCAAAGGACAAACCCCATACATTATCGTGGGGTGTTTCTATCATTTTTTATTGCCATTTCATGAGATTGTCTTCTCTTTTTAATTGAGTTTAGAAACTCTATGATTCTTACTTTTTTAATATTCATGATATGTCATGACTTTGTTGTATTTTCATGTTGAGTGTAAAGCCACAAAAGGCTGAACTAATAAATATTTTGTAGCTTTTATTTATCAAATGATATTCTGTCATTTACCAAAAAAAGAAAGGAAGTCTCAATTTCATCCTTCTTCCTTTATATTTCGTTTACTTAATAAGAATTTATGGTTATTACCTATGCCTCGAGATACTTTCTCAAGGCAGACAATTGAAGTGCAAAATATTAGCTCACATGCAGTTCGTTACCTAATGGCTTCACAATCTTATATGTCCCCCATTAATGTCTTTGTAGCTATAAAACCAACAAAAGAATGGTGGAAAATCCTAGCCTTGACAGGCGTGATGATGGGATACAAACTTTTGAGTTAGGAAATCAAATAAAAAAAATCCAACTGCTTCCTTATCTAATTGAGTGGAGATACATGGCAAAAGGATCTAAATATGTAATAAAATAATATCCGCCATAATCGGCATGAGAGTTACTGAGAGAAGAGGATAGAAAACAAGGACACTATCACCATCCTAAGGCTAATTTCAAGCAACAGTTTAGAGTTGGCATGGCATGAAAACTAGTCTGTGATACGCTCCTTTAATCTGGGGAAGGTTTGGAACAGATCCAAAGTTTATCACAAAGCATGACGAAGCAATCTCAGGCTAATGGCTAGCGAGTTGATCTTTAATGGGAATGAATTTGATTTGGAGAAGTATGTGGAAAACTTGGTCAAAAGTAAAATGAATATCCATTTTAAAGTACTTTGTTCTAGCATAGAAATTGGGTATAACAGACAGATAGGTTCCATCTAGGCTGTCACGCTAGAGAATTGGGGGTCTCCGGAGATACATAAAGTTCGCAATAGACAGATTGTAGCCAGAGTAATTTTTCTCTCATTGCAAAAACTCAATATTTGGACTCCGTGGATGGATAATCAATATTTGGCTGCTGGAGGAGCATGAGACAAGGTTGGGGCCAAGGAAAATGGTAACAGAGTTGAATTAGTAAAATTATGTCATCAACATAGGTTAACAAGTAGAATTGTGGTGTCGTTATACTAAACGATAAACAAGATGAGATCGATTTGAAATGGTTGAAAACCATGATTGATTAAAAAAAATGGAGAGATGACAAAACCAAGCACGAGGGCTTGTTTTAGTCAATAGAGAGATTTGTGCAGTTTAAAATGTGAATAAAAGTATAAAAGAAATCAGGAATTTTGGTCATGTATACTTCTTCACTTAGATGGCCATGAAGAAAAGCATTGGACACGTCGAATTGGTGGAAGGGCACTTGCGAGACAGAGAAAAGATATCCCACATGGTGGTGGGTTGGATAACAAAACTAAAAGTGGATGTGTAATCAACGTCTTGCAATTGGTGAAACCCTTTAGTTAACCAACTGCACTTTATGACAGCGGATTGACTGTCGAGATACTGCTTGATAATCATATGCAGCCGGTCATATTCATAATTAGGTGATGTGGGATGAAAGATCAGATTTGAATCTTCGTTAAAACATAAATGTCAGTGCCCCAAGTTTTGTGCTAGTTAGGTGATTTGTCGGCTTCAATGTAATATGAGGGTTTAGTTTTCGAGGAGGTGATTGAGTAAGGCTTGAGGCAATGAGTATCCTAACCAACTAGCCGGTCCTTTTTCCCAAAAATCCATAAAAACACCCAAAACCCAAAAAATTTCCTCTCGCCTCTGTTAGGTATGAGCTAGCCAGCTCGATAATCTATGAAATGTATACTTAAATTTTTGACAACTTTCCCTATACAATTAAGGGTAAGCGTGGTCGGTATCAAAGTCATCCGAAAAACTCTCTTGAAGTCCAATGGGAATTTCCACATATCTTCGATTCGTTCCGAAAACTTTCTTGAATTCCAATGAGAACTTCAGAAGGATCTTCAGAATGGTTTCATTACCCTAACCAAGCAACAATCCTGAATCGCTAATGAATTAGATAACCTTAAGAGGAGATATGAGAGAATTGGAAGAAAGGGGAGAAAAATGATAAGAAGAAATGTTCAGAGTTTAATTGGATGTATGAGTCTGATCTTCGAGGAAGAGGAAACAAAACCCCCTGCTGTACCGAAATGGAAGGACAAGTTAGCCACACTCGAGTCACAGATCACTCAGATGAGGAGAGCCGATGACTCTCTAGACCTCAGTGCCTTAAACCATGAATCTCGAGGATAGATTATCCCTCAAGTTTGAGATGCCGGAGATGGATAAGTTTGACGGAACCACGGATCCCAAAATCCACGTGAAGATGTACATGCGGGCATTGGCCCTAGATAAAGTGAAACAGAATCAGTTGATACAGTTGTTTCACCGTACCCTCATCAAAGCCGCTTCCCGATGGTTCCTTACTTTGGATGAAACCCGAGTTCATACATGGGAAGATGTTGTGAGAAAGCTTGTCAAGCAGTACTAGTACGATGTTTACCTAGATATCACTGGAGAGTTTGGAAAACCAAGATGCAAGAGCCAAGATAGTCAGTTTCAGCTTATATCATAAGGTGGAGGAATAAGGTTAGCTCAGATGGTGAATCGTCCAACCAAGGAAGAGCAAGTGAATATAGTCAGGAGTAACCAGCTTCTACTCTACCACGATTATATCTTTGGCCACTACTATAAGTCATTCAAAGCTCTCCTCATACAGATATAAGATGTCATCAACAAGAAAACTATTTCGTAAGTCAAAGCTGTCAGGGGTTTATCGAGCTAGCCCAAGGAGTTCCAATGAACAGTCCAAGCCAGCAGCGAACAATGTCAACATCGTACAAGTACCTCAGGCAGTGACATGGGAAGCCACTACAGAGCCTAAGAGGAAGTTCACGCCATCAAATGCACCACTGCCTAAAGTCTTTGAACAGTTGTTAAGAAGGGGAATGATATCAAATGGTTCTTGGGTAGATCTAATACATCATTCGATTCATATCTTAGGTAACCATGATCTGTGAGCCTGTATTCAAACTGCTGAAAAAGGATTCGAGTAAATAATGGAACCCCATATGCCAGGAAGCCTTCGAAAAAAATCTAACAGTAACTTAGTAAACCACTCATCCTGAG
The DNA here is from genome assembly GCA_033065855.1 of Escallonia rubra. Classification (NCBI taxonomy): domain Eukaryota; kingdom Viridiplantae; phylum Streptophyta; class Magnoliopsida; order Escalloniales; family Escalloniaceae; genus Escallonia; species Escallonia rubra. The sequence continues at coordinate 14,170 of JAVXUO010001926.1, forward strand.
TCCACCAATACCCGTTATCCCTTTGTTACTATACTTGACCATTACCGACACCGCAGTCGGAGCTATGTTAGCCCAACATTTGGAGAATTTATTGGTTGAGAGGGTCATATACTATGTCGGTAAGAAGCTAACCTCAGGAGAGGTGAATTATTCGGCCATAGAGAAAACGTGTGTATCTTTGGTTTGGGTAAGGCAAAGATTAAGACATTACGTCTTGGCGTATCCCATCAAATTGTTGGCTAGAATAGACCCCATAAAGTATTTGTTTGAGAAGGTTGCCCTATTTAACCACATAGCCAAGTGGCTTTTGTTTTTGTCCGAGTTTGATATCACATATGTCACGCAGAAGTCGATCAAAGAAAAGGCTGTAGCCGACCAGCTAGCCGATTGTCTGACAGAAGATACTAGCCGATGAGAGGCGAGGTTCTTAGATAAAGGAGTATGTATTGTTGAATCAGAGACAAGGTGGCAGCTGTACTTTGATGGAGCAGCAAACAGTAAAGGTTTTGGAGTAAGGACATTGTTAATCTCAAAAGATATAGCCCATTCACCTATAGCCATCAAGTTGACTTCTGACGGCACTAACAACACTGCCAAATATGAAGTTTGTATCATCAGTTTAGAGATGACGCCAAACCTAGGAGTTAGGGAGATTACGGTGTATGGAGATTCAACATTGATTATATACTAGATTCAAGGTATGTGGAGGATTAAAGATAAACGTCTGTAGGCATGTCATGCCCACTTGGAGAAAATTATATACCAGCTTGAATATGTGGAATTCCATTACCTACTCCCAGTCAAGAACAACTTTGTCGATCCCTAGCTACTCTTGTATCAATGGTTTATATACCATAGAACCGTTTAAGATACATAAGAGGCACCGACCAACCTACTAGCGCCCGTAGAAGAAGACGAAATAGTCAAGCCTTAGTATACCGATATAAAGAATCCTATCCGGGACAGGACTGGAGGGGTGCTCCGCGAAGGATAGAGTAGCTCTGAGACAATGGGCAGCACAATTTATCATGTGTGATCAGAGATCGTATAAAAAGGCATTATACATGCAAGATAATGTGGACGACACATGAACGGACGAATGCTAGTGAAGAAAGTCCTTCGACAAGGATATTATTGGAGTATTATGAAGCAAAACTGTGTTGATTATTTGAGAAGATGCCACAAGTATCAGGTGTATGCCAACTTACAACATCTTCCGCCTCGAAAGTTATACATCATGGCCTCCCCTTAGCCATTCTCAATTTGGGGACTAAATGTGACAGGGAAGGTTAGTCGCAAGGTGTCTAGTGGACATGAGTTTATACTGGTAGCTAGGATTACTTCACGAAATAGGTGGAAGCCGCTTCGTATGTCGTGCTCATTGCCAAAAAAGTTGCTCAGTTTATCTGAACGAACATTATTCGCAGATATGGAGTACCCCGGGAGTTAGGCTATGACAATGGGCTACATTTTAAAGGAGAAGTCACAGGACTAGCTGAGGAGTACGGTATCATTCAACATCGCTCGTCACCGTGCTGACCACAGAATGATGGAGTTGTCGTCGAGGCCGCTAACAAGAACATTAAGAGCATGTTAAGCAAGATGACAGATTCTATAGGTGTTGGCCGGATAAGCTCCTCTACGCCCTCTGGGGCCATAGGACATTAGTGAGAACATTAACTGGGGCTACCCCATATTCTCTAGTCTATGGCATGGAGGTCATACTCTCGGTAGAATTGGAAGTTAAATCTCACAGGGTATTATTGGAGAACCAAAGAGCTGAGGAAGATTGGGTGAGACATAGATTTAAGGAATTGGCGCTAGCAGATGAGAAAAGGTTGAAGGCGTTATATCACATTCAGGGTTACCAGAAATGGATTGCCCGAGCCTTTGACAAGTGAGTGAAGGGACGCGAATTGGAAGAAGGAGATCAGGTGTTAAGAGATTTTCCAGCACACACCAATTGATGTAACACATAGATGGAGGTATATAGGCAGCCCATAAAGTTACCTTGAGTGCGGTCAAATTATAATAAAATCCTTTTATTCCAATGGCTAAAACACTAACTACATTCCTGAGAAAAATAAAAAAGGTCTGCTAGGACGAAAACCCAGCAAAGGGCGGCTTAGGCAAAAATTAGGGTAAAGAAAAATATAAATCATAAAAATGCTAGAAAAAAGAAAAAAAAATGTCGGCCATGACGACAACCTTGCAAAGGGCGGCCGAGGCAAAAGTTAGGGCCAGAAATTTTTTTAAATCCTATCAATAACATATGGGATATCCATCAAAATCTTATTCCCCTTCTTTATAGCCAAATTGTTTTCATCATATAAAATCGAGTTCCATGTCTCCATACGTTTCTTTAAAACCGACCTTTGAGATATAGGAACCACATCCTTCAATTCTTCCACTTGAAAAGTAAGTCTTTGATCTGTTTTTCCTTTGTCCTTATTACCCTTTCGATCAAACTGACATCCAAGATAAGCATCCACACCAGCCTCTCGGTTCCGAGTAGCTTTGATAGTCGGGTTCCTCTTTGATGGTTTCTTTTTAAGCAACAAAAAAGGGTGTCGCCGAGGCTCATCCATATGTAAAGATCGTACCGGATTCCCGTCAACGTCGAACTTATCCTCAAGCATTTCGGAGCCACTCCAAGATCGTCTGATCTAAGTAACCTGGATTTCACCTTTGCCCTGAGGATGATGAAAATTCTTTACCACACTTTGAGAAGACTTTCCAAACTCAGGTTCCTCTAGCCCCAAACCAATAGTTGCACGAGCTTTTTTCTTGCTTACTCCAGAAATACTATCTTCCAAGCACTCGGGAAGTCCCATTTCAACTGTACCCTCAGCTTGTTTTCCAAAGCCAACACTTTTTGCCAGATGTCAGGCCACATCCAGTTGATATATTCGTCAGACAGCATTGGAGAAGTTGGATCAATACAGTGAATGAACGTGTCACCTCTAATGAAACGATCAAAAGAGGGAGGAAACCCCAACCTTTTAGAGCAGCTTTGATCCGAAGGGGCTAATGATATTCTCCATGACAGCAAATGTACTATAAAAGTCCATAATAACCTGTTTATACCCAAATTGCCTCAGTATCTGACATGCAAAGTAGAAGGTGAAATAGCGATAGCCCAAGAGATTGACACAATAGTGTCCGGAGGTCTGTAAAAGTGAACCATGAACTCCCCACCATGAACAGTACCAACATATATCCTTAGAATCGAGTCCACTCGTCGATACCCGAACGACCTTCAAAAAGTAAGGACCGAGAACAGAAAGTACTGGGGCTATATCCTTCCATAATAATAGGTTTGGCTATCAGGCGCATGTGGTCTAACAGCCACATATACAAAAGCAAGGTGCCACCAGCAAAAGGAATAATGGGATCCTTATGCATATCCGTGATACTAAGCAAGGTTTCAGCTAGCACTAAAGGGATTAAAGTTTTACCTTTGGTAAAGACTTGAAGCAGTATGTCGACCAGCCTCGCATCAGCTCCCCTAGGGCCAGAAAAGTGAGGTACTTGGCTACCAAGCATAATGCCAAGGCAGCTACCCGACCATGAGCATAATGTTGATCACAACCAGTTGGTTTGGCAGAAAAATATTCTATCACTTGGGAGAGTAGAATACCATCACCTTGGATAAAGGACCTCGCACGCTCCTTTTTTATCTTCAATAAAATCTTGGGAGCTTTTGCATAACTGTCTTTACAACAGGAACGATGATAGATAGATTGGCCGGGATATCCATCAAGCTCGAGAATTCCTCGAAAGTAGGGCAAAGTTCATTCAAACCAAAATAGAAGACATGATCTCCCTGTCCCGGAATTTGCAAGCAGCCCGAAGAATGTCCTTACGAACCATCACATTCCTCAAGCTCATAACGGATTTCAGATTAAATTGCCCATCTAGATGGATCAATTCGATTTTGTTTAAGGACTTCGCGAAAGCCCAAAATTAGAACTTGAAGATTGTGGGATCACTACAAGATAAAAGGGTTTTTTTTGCGATGGACTTTTAGCGACGAACACAATTTCGTCGCTAAAAGACTCTTTCAGCGACGAAATGGTACGTCGCTAAAAACTTTTACCGACGGGGCAAACCATCGGCAAAAACCTTTACCAACGGATTTTTACCAACAGCGTTTTAGCGACTGATATTCCATCGATAAAAGTTTTTAAAAAATTTCCAATTTTCGGCCACTTTTTAAATTTTTTTTAGCAAAGAAATCACTCCGTCGCTAAAAAAATTTTATCGACAAAATTTTGCCGTCGCTTAAAGTCTAAAAAATTATGACTTTTAGTGACGGACTTTTAGCGATTCCCTAAAGGTCCTGTCACAAAAGCCACTCTTTCCCATCTTTCCCTCTCCCCATTTTTCTCTCTTTGTCTCTCACTCTCACCCCGTTCTTTTTCCCCTCCGATGACCCCCCTCTACGGCGACACCCACCTCCGCATCTCCCAAGTCTCCCCCCCCCCCACGGTCGCGTAACCACTGCCGCCGCACCACCTCATGTATGTCCATTTTACCCTAATTTCTTTTAATGCATGTAAGTTTGACTTTAATATAGTGTTACAATTTATAGTGTAATTACATGTTATCTTGAATCTGTTGTAATGTATAGTGTAATTGAATTTAATTTGATATACTATATAGTCTAATTGTATGTGGTTTGTCATAATTGCTATAATTGTTATAATGTAAAATTGTAATAGAAGTTTAATTAACTCTAATTAACTCCTAATTAAGCCATAATTGAACCCGATTAACCCTAATTAGCTCTAATTAGTCCTAATTAACACTAATTTGTCCTAATTAATCTAAGTAAAACCTAATTAGCCCTAATTAGTATTAATTAATACCAATTGGCCCAAATTAATACTAATTAATCCTAATTAAACCCTATTAACCCTAATTAACTATAATTAGCCCTAATTAGTACTAATTGGCCCAAATTAATACTAATTAATCCTAATTAAACCCTATTAACCCTAATTAGTCGAATTAAACCTTAATTAAACCCTAACTAGCCCTGATAAACACTAAATAAACCTAAGTAAACTCAATTAGCCCTAATTAGAGTTAAGGAACTCCTAATTAACCATAATTAAGCCCTAATACATCTTAAAGTAACCCTAATTAGCCATGATTAGACCTGATAAACCCTATTTAAATCATAATTAGCCCTATTTCTTAGCCTCAATAAACCCTAATTAACCTATTTAAACCCTAATTACCCTAATTAGCCCTGCTAACCCCTATTAAACCTTAATTAACCATAATTAACATAAATAATCCCTAATTACCCTAATTATGCCCTAATTAACTATAATAAACCTAATTAAACCCTAATTGTCCTAATTGAACCCTATTACATCCCTAATTAACCCTTATAAGCCTAAATACAACTCTAACCCTAACTAATCCGTGAACCCCATCACAATCACATGTGACACAATATTAACTCCGCGAATGAACTCCATATTCTACCGAAAAACGTGAGTCGGCTACCCACATGAGGAATACTCGTTGTTATTTTATAAAGTCCATTGACAACGAGTTAGTTACAACTCGTTGTCAACGAATTTGAAAGTGAATCATTTTAGTTATGGCATGTTCTTGCAAATTAATCTAATGATTCCATATTTCCGAAATTTTGACATTTCGGAAAGATTGTTACATATTACCAATTTTTAAACGCATGCATGCATAAAAACCCTTAGTTCCCGTTCAAAGATACTCATTACAAAGTAATGCTTTGTAATGAGCCTTTGAATGTCCAGATTGGAAAATTTGGAAAAGCTAATTAAGTGTTTATAAAACAATGTATCGACTCATGCTCAGTGTTCTATGTCATGGATATTTGATACACATTTTCCAAAGTTTTTCCAGGTGCATAGAGATCTGGTGTTCTAACATCCGTTAAATGTTGCAAGAGCAAGATTAGATGGATGTTAGAACACCTAATCGATGTCGTGTACTTGAAGAAATACGAGGAGGTGCTGCCGAATTTTCCGCAGACATATGACTAAGCATGAGTTGATAATTATTTTATAAACATGTGCTTTTCTGAATGGGATATGACCACTACCTATTAGAGAACGAATGGGGGCTATAGACATGTTGTCACATGCATGCATTCATTTTCACATCGACCCTACCTAATTATCGATTTTAATTTAAGGTGTGTTAACCCTGCGATTATTTAACTTAGGATTATATTTGATTTTGATGATAACTAACATTGATGATTATGTTGTCTAACATGTATTGAGTTGTTGAAGCAATATGAACAATCTCATACTCATGCAAACGAACTATTAGACGAGCAACACGGTCAAAGACTCTCAACGGAACGCATTAAAGAAGGAATTCGTCGATTGAAGTTTTCATGCTTTTATTTCCTTATAGTCCTGGCACAGCAGCCAGCGCACACGGTAGAGTACACAAGGGAGTAGATGGATGCGGCCAACCTCCGATCTGCCAACAATCCCTTCCCCAGATACACCCCGGGGACTTGAACTCGTGACCTACTCTAATACCACTTGAAACCAATAAAATAACCCTAGAGGGGTTGGGTTAATAGGGTTTTAAGACTACTTAAAAAATTAAAAAACAACAATCCTCGAGCTCAATAACTTAAATAAGCAAACAACCAATCTTAACACAAATGTAAAACGATAATGTAAAGAAATAAGGGTTTAGAGATACTTGATAAGAAGAATTAAATGGTTCGGCTTGATATACCCTCAAGCCTACGTCCACCCCTTCAAGAACGTCTCTTGAAAGGCCCTAGAATCCACTAGTATGATCTTCCTTACGGATCAAGATCGAATCTCTTACAATCCCTTGATGTTATGCCCACATCAAGAACAAGCTTTGACAAACCCAAAGCTCCAAAGCTTGACAACCCCAAGCTTTGATACAAGAACCTTTAGATGAAGAAATGTGTACAAGATTTCATTCTCAAGAAGTAGATGAGTACAAGTTTAAGCACTAGAACAAGAGAGATGAGTGTATGATGACTTATGAAAGTGTATATCTCGCAAATGTAAGCTCACAATAAATGCTCTCTTGAAATGGATGAGAAATCAATGAAAATCAAAAGAGATTGAACAATTGCTTTGATCTTTGAGTATACGAAAGATAAGAGAGCTTTGAATGCAATTGATGATTGAAAACTATGCCCAAGATGAGTATTTATAGAGGTGGAAATAAATATGACCGTTTGGGGTAGGTGGAGCATTAATTACACCAAAATGGTAAATACAGTCGACTGTAATGCACCATTGCAGTTGATTGTAATCCAATGCAGTCGACTACTGTAATAGGCTACTGGAAGTATTGCAGTCGACTGCATTCCAATGCAGTCGACTGTAATACCTCACTGCCCAACTTGCAGTCGATTGCATTCCAATGCAGTCGACTGCATTCCTGAAAATGCAGTTTCCTTGTTTTTAAAGCATGGAAAACTTTTATGCATGCAAGGGAAACCTATGGGCAAGGATCATGACAAGAAGATGATTTGTATGAATGCTATAGCAAAAAATTGTCTTGTGTGTGCTTTAGACACAAATGAACTCAATAGAGTCATTATGTGTAATTCCGCTAAGAGTATTTGGGATACTCTTCAAGTCACTCCTGAATGGGCTTCTCTTCTTAGAGACTCCAAGATGAACTTATTGTTTAGAGATTATGAGTTATTCCATATGCTTCCAAATGAATCCGTTACGGATATGAATACTCGTTTTACTAACATTGTGAACCCTTTGAAGCAATTAGGCAAAGAATTCACTAATGGTGATTTTGTAAGAAAGGCGATTAGATCCTTACCAAGAGCTTGGGATGCAAAGATCACCGCCATCCAAGAGTCAAAGAATCTCAATATCTTTCCTCTTGATGAATTGATGTGCTCACTCATGACGTACGAAATGCAACTCAAGACATTTGATCAAGAGGAAGTCAAGAAGAAGCCTACATCAATTGCTCTTAAAGCTTCATCTTCAAACCTTGAGTCAAGTGATGATGATGAAGAATTTGATGAAGAAGATATTGCAATGGTTGCAAAGAACTTCAAGAAGTTCTTAAGATTTAGAATGAATGATGGGAGAACTCACCTTCTTCCTTGGATTGCAAATCAAACAAAGCAAGGATGGAATCTTTATCAACCAAACCAAATACACCAGAGAGCTACTCAAGAGATTTGACATGGAAGCATCAAATGCTTTTGACACTCCAATGATCTCTTCATTAAAGTTTGATAAAGATGAAAAGGGCAAGGATGTTGATATTAAGCGCTATCGAGGTATGATCGGATCACTCCTTTACCTTACCGCTATCGAGGTATGATCGGAACACTCCTTTACCTTACCGCTATCAAGGTAAAGGAGTGATCCGATCATACCTTGATAGTGCTTAATATCAACATCCTTACCCTTTTCATCTTTATCAAGCTTTAATGAAGAGCTCATTGGAGTGTCAAAAGCATTTGATGCTTCCATGTCAAATCTCTTGAGTAGCTCTTTGGTGTATTTGGCTTGGTTGATAAAGATTACATCCTTGCTTTGTTTGATTTGCAATCCAAGGAAGAAGATGAGCTCTCCCATCATTCCTTCTAAATCTTAAGAACTTCTTGAAGTTCTTTGCAACCATTGCAATATCCTCTTCATCAAATTCTTCATCATAATCACTTGACTCAAAGTTTGAAGATAAAGCTTTAAGAGCAATTGATGTAGGCTTTTTCTTGACTTCCTCGTGATCAAAGGTCGTGAGTTGCATTTCGTACGTCATGAGTGAGCACATCAATTCATCAAGAGGAAAGATATTGAGATTCTTTGACTCTTGGATGGCGGTGATCTTTGCATCCCAAACTCTTGGTAAAGATCTAATCACCTTTCTTACAAGATCACCATTAGTGAATTCTTTGCCTAATTGCTTCAAAGGGTTCACAATGTTAGTAAAACGAGTATTCATATCCGTAACGGATTCATTTGGAAGATATGGAATAACTCATAATCTCTAAACAATAAATTCATCTTGGAGTCTCTAAGAAGAGAAGTTCTTTCATGAGTGACTTGAAGAGTATCCCAAATACTCTTAGCGGAATTACACATAATGACTCTATTGAGTTCATTTGTGTCTAAAGCACACACAAGACAATTTTTCGCTCTAGCATTCATACAAATCATCTTCTTGTCATGATCCTTGCCCATATGTTTCCCTTGCATGCATAAAAGTTTTTCATGCTTTAAAAACAAGGAAATTGTATTTTCAGGAATGCAGTCGACTGCAAGTTGGGCAGTGAGGTATTACAGTCGACTGCATTGGAATGCAGTCGACTGCAATACTTCCAGTAGCCTATTACAGTCGACTGCATTGGGTTACAGTCGACTGCAATGGTGCATTGCAGTCGACTGCATTTACCGTTTTGGCGCAATTAATGCTCCACCTACCCCAAACGGTCATATTTATTCCCACCTCTATAAATACTCATCTTGGGCATAGTTTTCATTCATCAATTGCATTCAAAGCTCTCTTATCTTTCATATTCTCAAAGATCAAAGCAATTGTTCAATCTCTCTTGGTTTTCATTGATTTCTCATCCATTTCAAGAGAGCATTTATTGTGAGCTTACATTTGAGAGATATACACTTTCATAAGTCATCATACACTCATCTCTCTTGTTCTAGTGCTTAAACTTGTACTCATCTACTTCTTGAGAGTGAAATCTTGTACACTTTTCTTCATCTAAAGGTTCTTGTATCAAAGCTTGGGGTTGTCAAGCTTTGGAGCTTTGGGTTTGTAAGAGGTTCAATCTTGACCCGTAAGGAAGATCATACTAGTGGATTCTAGGGCCTTTCAAAGGACTTCCTTGAAGGGGTGGACGTAGACTTGTGGGTATATCAAGCCGAACTATTTAATTCTCCTTGTCAAGTATCTCTAAACCCTTCTCTCTTTACATTATCATTTTACATTTGTGTTGAGATTGGTTGTTTGCTTATTTAAGTTATTGAGATTGATGATTGTTGTTAGTTAATTTTTTAAGTAGTCTTAAAACCCTATTCACCCCCCTCTAGGGTTATTTTATTGGTTTCAAGGTGGTATATAGTAATCTCAGTTGTCATGTCGGTTGATCAAAGTTGGATGAAAAGAAAAAATGATGATGATTTTGAGGATTGCGTCGACGAATTTCTCGAGTTCGCTTACGCGTCCCGTATATGTTGACTTTGAAATGATAAGGTGTACGTGTAGTAAATGTGAGTTGTTGTATTAGAGAAGGAGAATGGTGGTAAAATGGCATCTTCTCCGGTACAGTTTTATGGGTGGATACACAAGGTTGACGCAGCACAAAAAAACGATAGTATTGTCATCCAACTCGGCTAGTCAAACTAAAGTTAGAAAGGAGGCACATTATGATTACCGAGATATGATTATGGATGCTGGGCATGCTAATGTTGATTGGGGTGACTATCGCGGCAATGACAGTCCTCAGTAGTTGAACGAGGGGGCTAATAAGTTTTATGTTTTGTTGAGAGATGCGGAAGAGCCGTTATGGGATGGAATCTGAAAATACACGGCTGTCTGCGGTTAGTAGGTTATTACAGTTAAAATCGGACCATGGGCTGAATGAGAAAGGATTTAACAAGTTTGTTACTTTTATAAAAAAAATTTTGCCGGAGAGTGAAAAGTTATCCCCATTGTACTATGATGCGAAGAGGATGATATGATGAGGAAACTTGGTGAGTGGATAGATGTAACGATTGTGTATTATTCTGGAAAGAGAATAAAGACTTGATGAGATGTCCAGTATGTGATCATTTGAGGTATAAACCAGACAAAAGGAAGAAGAAAAACATTGCATGGAAGGTATTGCGATATTTTCTTGTTACCCCAAGGCTTCAGAGCATGTACTACTCATCCAATATGGTTGAACATATGAGGGCTCTCTATGAGACTCGTAGCAACGATGTTGATGCGCTGACACACCCAGCTGATGGAAAGACGTGGAAGGAGTTTGACCGTAGGCATCCAAGCTTTGCTTAGGAAGCTCAGAATGTTAACTTGGTTTGGCAACCGAAGGGTTCAATCCTTTCGGACAATCTAGCATGCCTTACTCCACATGGCCTATTATTATTGTCCCGTACAACCTTCCACCAGGCATATGCATGAAGAAGCCGTACATATTTTTTCATCGCTTATTCTGGGGCTGAAGAGTCCCGATAAGGACATAGATGTATATTTAAGGCCGTTGACTGATAAGCTCAAGCAGCTTTGGGATCATGGAGTCGAAACTTATGATGCATTCCTTAAGCATAACTTTCAGACGAGGGCTGCTTTGATATGTACTAAACATGATTTCCCCGCATTGGGAATGACGTGTGGGTGGAGCACACATAGAACGTTAGAATGCCCTGCTTGTATGGGCGTGAATCCCGGTCATACGTTAAAGCCTAGCCGGAAGCCCTCTGTTGTTCAGATGTCACCGAAAGATTTTGCCACCAGACCATCAATTCAGTAGGGAGAAGGATAAATTTGATGGGACAATTAAGCGTAAGGTTGTCAAACTGGACTATATCTGGTGAAGAAGTGCTCTCGCACATGAAGACACTTGATACAGACATACCATACGGTAAGGGTGTGTCGGATCAAAAGATTCCAAGATATGGAAAAGAGCACAACTGGAGGAAACAATGTATGTTTTGGGAGTTGGCCTGCTGGAGGACACTCATTATCAGAAACAACATGGAGTTATGCACATTGAGATGAATGTTTTCGATAATATGTTCAATACAGTGATGAATGTCAAGGAAAAATCGAAAGATCACCTTAAAGCAAGAAAGGATCTACAACAGTTGGTGGTATACACCGTGAACTGCATCCTCAGACAGATAGCGGGAGGATGATACTTTCGAAAGCACCTTACTGTCTAGACAAGAAACAGGTGAAGAAGGTCTGTTAGTGGGTTAAGAATTTGAAGCTTCCGAATGGTTATGCGTCCAACATATCTCGTTGATGTAATGTATCGGAATGCAAGTTCCAAGCACTGAAGAGTCACGATTGTCACGTATTTATGGACAGATTCATTCCTATTGTTTCTGGGGACTGTTGCCAAGGGTTATATGTGAGACTTTAACTGAATTATCTCATTTCTTTTGGGATATCTGTTCTTCTACAATCCGGGTGAGTAACATGGAGGTGCTTGAGAAGAATGTTATGTTAACAATTTGCAAGCTCGAGAAAATCTTTACACCGTCATTCTTTGATTGAATGGAGCATTTGCCGGTTAACTTGGCGTATGAAGCCCGGATGGGTGGGCTTGTGCAATATCGGTGGATGTATCTATTCGAGAGGTATTGCTTTAACTCTATGTTGTTCGTTTACAGGTAATGCAAACACTTTTTATTGATGTTCCACATAACTCTATTTGTTAAACTTCTAGGTTCATGTTCCATTTGAAGAAGAAAGTCCGTAATAAAGCTCGTGTTGAAGGCTCAATTGCTGAGGCTTACGTAATGGAAGAGTTTGAAAACTTTTGTAGCGAATATTTTGGGCCTTTTATTGATACAAGGTAAAATCAACTAAGCCGAAATAAGCCCGATGCCAACACACATTTGGAAGGGCAATTGTCAATATTCAAGCAATCAGGTAGTCTGTTCGAACGAACCTGTACTCAGTGGCTAACGGATGTAGAGTACATTGCTGCAACAGTATATGCCCTTCTAAATTATGATGAAGTTTCAGCATTAGTTAAGTAAGTTTTTGTCTTCAAATAATTATTGTACATAATTGAAAATATGTGATCAGTTGGTTAACTATCTCTATTTGCAGTGAGTTCGATGCGGAATCTTTAATCGTTGATCCCGCTAGACTTGAATCTCATCAGAAATCACAATTTGTAGAGCAGTTCAGAAGACGTGTAAGTTTTTAACCAAAATATACTATATGTTATATACAGTTATGTGGTTTATTAGTATTTTGATTTATCATTAAATTTCACCGTCTTCTATAATAGGTTCAATCAGTCGATAAACCTGTAGCCTCCTTGTTGAAATTACTAGCTCAAGCCACTAGTAAACAAGCATCCTGACTTGGAGGATATATCATCAATGGGTTTAGGTTTAACGTAAAAGATGATGATTGAAGAAAACAAGCCCAAAACAGTGGACTCTTGGTCAAGGGCGACTGTTATGACGAGAATTGCATGGACTTTTATGGAGAGCTGGATGAGATTGTTGAGCTGACATATTTGGGTTCCCAAAATTTCCTGGTAATATTCAAATGTACATGGTTCGATGTCACATGCAATAGAGAAATCCGTGTTAGCTCGCAAGGGAATGTAGACGTCAATGTTAAGTCAAAACTTGCATCTGATGAGCCGTTTGTGTTAGCTGGTCAAGCTATGCAAGTCTTTTACGTGGAGGACATCGCAAATCCCAAATCTCATTGGTATACATTATCAAGTCCAAGAAATTGCCCATGGCATATGACAGTGAGGTAGATACATTTCCAGCCGACCAAGCACCAGTCTTGGTACCTGTTGAGTTGAACAACGAGGATGACGATCTTTTTCTTCAACCAACAGTTGATGTAGGAGAAAAAGTTATAGATTATGACGTGGAAGACATAGAAAGTGTTAAAGATGATAAGGCTGAGTCTACTGACAAAGATGATGAATTACTCGATGAAGAGGACGACGAGTCCCAGGAGAAGAGGATTTCGAGTCCGACGGTGATGATGGCAATGATTCCCAAAATGAAGATGATTGACTTGTACTATTGTAACATGCATTCTTTTAGTACTCGGTTCATATAGTATTTTTATACTTAGTCCATATATATACTCGGTTCATATGTATAGTATTCTAACATGTTGTGGGCTATACATTATTTTTAATGTGTTAATTTCTTTGGACTTCTTGTACACGAAGTCAGATATGTATAGATTACAGGTCACTCGTGGTTGCAGTGGACGTCGAGTTGCATCCACCTCGTTGCTCTATCCTTGTCATTGCCCGCTGATGACGAGGCACATAGTGCTCACATCTAGAAGGCAGGGGCCTAGCCCCAGTCGCTTCCCCTGCCCTAACCTCAGGTTGATTCCTCCCACACGCGCGCTGGTTCTCCTTCTTCTATGGTTTTACCTCAGGTATATTTGATAACAGCGTCTGGTCATAATGCTCGACTTATATTTAAATTATATTTGAACTGTATTAATGTTGGTATTTTTTAGGATCTCGACGAGGTCGTGGACTGACACGCCCCGCACATCGACCCCAAGCGTAAATAGAGAGTTGCTCTCACCCATGAGGGCCAGTAAGTAAAAAAATTGCATAACGCATTACTTACATTCTTCAATTCCGATAGTTATTACGGTCCACATATTTAATGTATTCGATGTTTGTTTATTTATCAGGATCCTGGAGACTCCGGTGAAGAAAAAAATCGGGAGCCTTGTGAATGGCTGATTCTTTGAGCCACGGCTATACTGGAATGACTGGGATGTCGCGATGAGGGAGTCCTTATGGGAGTAGTGGCTGGTATGGTTTTTCTTTTTGTCAGTCATTATTTATTTAATTAGAATATAAATTTTAAATTAATCATATTGATTGTGTAAATAGATGCCTTGTAGGACGGGTTCAAGTTTGAGTCGCCTGAGTAGTGGGCATTGGGGCGGCAGGCTTTTTCTACCTATATCGGTAAAAATTACCGGTGATGGTTGCAGGATGCAAGGGAGCGGGCGATGAAGATGCTGCCCGAGGGTGCCCCAATAAGGGAGTGGAAGGGATGGATATCTCTATCTGTATGGGGACAAATGGTTGATCAGTGGAGGATTGATCCATCCTAGGAGGCCAAAAGTAGGAGTGGGGGAAAGAACAGACATGAGAAAGATCCCATGCACACGCATGGAGGGAGGGGTCGGTGGCTCACGATGTCCTTCGACATAAGAATACGGTTGAGCACCCGAACCTGATGGCGGATGAGCTCATAGCTCTAAGGAACTGTCAGATGCATGTGAGGAAGAAGGATACGGACAATGCACATCGGGCAGGGGACTTTGTTTCAGATATTTCCCTGCAGGCCGATGTAAGTTACGAATTAATTTGTTTAATTTTTTCCTTTGTATTCGATGTTAGTCGCCTTAATGTTTTAAATGTCAAATCACTGTTTTGCAGGCCTCGTATGAACAGATCATGGGGTCTGGGCAGCAGCCCGGACAACCATCAGCATTCACAAGTACGGACACAAGTACTGGGGATTGAAGCGATGGCTGGATACACCGAGGGTCGTCAATAGGCCGAAAAGTCGCTTACGCGGCACGTTTTATACGACGGCACGTGCCATGATAGGAGCGTCTCTACCCCCTGCTGCCTCTCTATAGACGCAAGCACCGACCTTGGAGCGACTGTCGTTACATGAGGACGAGATCCGTCGCATTACTGCGGAGGTGTATACGATGATCAGGGCGCATGATCAGGTACAAACACTATATACGTTTACTAAAGACTATATACGATTGCTATTTTCGAGATTAATGCGTTCGTGCCTTTACATGCAGGCACTACTGCTGGACTTGTCCAGCCGGATATGGATCATAGTGCCCCCGTGGACGGAGATGATCAGCAGGATCCAGATTCGGGACTCGCCGACTCCTGAGCCCTTCCCCTCTTAGCTATTTGTATCGTGCTCCCATCTCCCCCCCCCCCCCGACTTGTTAAGAATTTGTAATTACAGGTTTGTATATTAACACAAATAAAAAAATATTTTAAAAATTCGTTTGACTTTTAGCAGCGGATTTCATTCCGTCGCTAAAAGTCTTAACTTATTCTGTGAATAAATGACTTTTAGCAACGGAATTTCCGTCGCTAAAGTTTTAAATGACAGACGTTTAGTGATCGATATTCCGTCGCTAAGAGTCATCAATTTTTGAATAATGTTTAGCGATGGAACAAATTTATGTCGTTAAAATTTTTGGCGACGAATTTTTTCGTCGCTAAATATTTTACGTAATAAATTATTTTCAAAAAAAATAAATAAATTATAATACAGAAAATATATTTAGCGACATAAATTTCGTTGCTAATTGTATTAATACTTCCGTCGCTGAAAGTCACCTTTTAGGCGACGGATTTCAAATTTTCCTCTCAAAACTTTTAGCAACGGGGTTATAGGCAACGGACTTTTAACGACGGGGTGTCCGTCGCTAAAAGTTTTTAGCGACGGATATAGGGTTTTAGTGACGAAATTGTCCGTCTCTAAAAGTTCTTTTTCTTGTAATGGATCGTCTTCGAAAGCCATGGGGAGCTCTGGAGGAGAAGAAGGGTCTAATGTCATTCTAAAGGGATAAGTCCTAAATATATAGTCTGATCCCTCATTTGTATAGGGTTATGAGTGAAAGTTACAAAAAATCAGAAAAATTTGTCGAAAAAACTGTCTGCGTTTTGAATAACCGACCGATTTTCCCACTTAATTTGCACATTTGATGGTTCATCTTTATGATCAACCGTTCGGTTAATGTTCTTCTGACCATTCAGCTAGTTTTCTTGAAATTTTGATTTTGTCTCTGATCAGCCCTTCGATTTTCGCTTAAAGTTGGATTTAGGTTCTGACCAACCGGCCAATTCTCCTCGAGAAAATTTTTTCCCTGACTAACCAGTCGGTTAGTTAGTTTTTGCCAAATTTCTGCAAGGTTTTCCTATTTTTAGGCCAAACCCTATACATGTCAAGTAATCAAATTTCAATCCATTTCAATACCATCCTTCTTTCTTTCTGTGCATGTGCATGAGCATATACTTAAAATGTATATTAACATAGGAATTTAATAAGTAGTCATCAACTAAAAAATACGTAAGAGTAAGTGTTTAACAACATCAATGTTTGAAATTTAGTCTCTAAGGGACTTTAAAAATGTTCTAATAGCGAGGCCTAACTCTAGAGTAAGCAACAACGTTTATCTTCATGGCCATCTCCTGGACCTCCCGGGGCTGGGCTCCTTCTCTTGGCTGGACTCCGAGGCCTCCCAGGTTTCCTCATCGGTATCCTTGTTAGGCTCCTCATCAGCCTCTTCAAAAGTAGCTTTTGTCACGACCCGAACCCACGGGTAGGCCCGTGAGCTAGATCCGTAACCGGCCGCAAACCCAATGGACTTTAACCAAAGGCTCTGCCAGGCCTTTCTATAACTTGTACACAAGAATTTATAACAAAGTAATTTAAATCTATCTCCTTGATAATATTTCTAAAATCATACTTATAATTTCTCAATAAATCTCCATTGACATTCTTTATTTAACAACTAAGATAAATCATTTTAAATCCGGTGGAGATCTAAGCTCCAAAAAAATCTCAAATAACAAATTTAGTACTAGCATACCACCTAATGATTTATTAAATAATCTAAGAGGACTACAACTCATCTAGCAGTCGTCTACCATAATCCTCGTGGTCTTCATTAGTGCCGGTTCCATCTAGATCATCGCCTGAAAAATATTTAAAAGAGTGAGCTTGGGGCCCAGTAAGTACACATACCATATCCCTAAAATAGGTTTTGGGATTCATCAAAACATGCCATGGTTTTCTTCGATTTAAAACTGGTAAACATTTTCATAAGAGATACTATACATAAATTTACTTTATGAAAGCAATTCATCCAAGATTATCATAAACGAAGTACGACATCAAGAAGGCTCATTAACAACTATCACTATTCATCATAACTTAGGTATGTTGCGGACAACGTACATTCCCTCCTGATTAGAGCTCACAATCCCTACTCCACCCGAGATCAATATTATTCGGTTAGGGTATGCACCCCCTGACTAGGGCTCATAATCCCTCCTTCGTCCGAGATACATATTACTGTGGACATAAGGGCGAACCACGAGCAACAGTACTGTGCGTCAACGTATCGTCCCGTTGGCCAGGACCCAACAGTCCAACTTTCCCCCGTGGATATGGGGTACTACAACCAAGCCAGAAATATCATCTCATTCAACATAAGCCAACTTTAAAACACTACTCATAGAAACATTCCATGGCATATTTGGTGCATTTTATCATCAACCAATTTAGACAAAAGCAGTAGCGTGTGAAAGGCTTTAAAACTTCTAATTTGAACAAATCATTTATTCATATACATAGACGGAAAATAGGGTATACGGAGGAATATAGCAAAAGTACTTACCTGGATAGCTAAGCAGTTTTGGTTTTTGTTCCCAAACCTACCCTTGCTCTTGTCTATCGAAACCAAAACAATAAACAGATGCTCTTTATTGCCGCTCAATCATGACTAGGTGCTAAATTTTCCCCCGAGTGCAGGAAATTGCCAAAATACTCCTATACTTATGTAAAATTATCAAATTACCCCTGACGCCTAACGTACCGTTACACACCCAATATAACTCAAAACGTCCTTTTAAACAACTAGGTGGGTTTTTTGGGCAAAAATGGTCTTTATGGGAAATTTTCATTCGGAACCCTAAACCGTTCCTTAAATTGAGTGCTAAGGTTTCTATTCCAAAGTATATCCAAATGGCAAGAAAATATCTCAAAATTTCAGATGCTCAAGTGTCTCAGTATGTTTAGATCACTGTAAATTTTTTGGCTAAAATTTTTTTTTTTTATTATATCAAATAGTTCAAAAGCCTATTTTCAAAATAAGACTGTTTCAGGCATTTTACATGCCTAGAAAAATCCCAAAAATTTCTCCATCAAAGGTTTCACAAAAATAAGGCTAGTTTCAGTTTTGCACTTTGCCCAAATATGCTCATAAATGACTTAAAAGTCTTGGGAAACGGAATAATCTATACTTCTAGAAACAACATTTTTTTTCAGCAAACCCTAGTTTTGGACATTGACCATTTTGAGCCTGAAAAATGACAAATATTTGAAATCTCAAAACTACAAAGTTAAATTAGACTTTCTAAGGTTTTTAAAAATATAAGGTTCACAAAAATCCGATGAGTAATGACTTCTCTACAGTAAATCGAAGTGGCTGATCAAAATAGCACATCTCTGTGCAGACCAGTTTTGTTCGATGATTACTTTGGAGTAGAAACACTATGAATCTTAGAAAACTTAAAACTACAAAGTTGAAGAGGAATTTCTAAGGTTTCTAGATATGTAAATTTTACAAAATTAACATGAGTAATAAATTTTCTATGATAAATTAAAGTGGCAGCCAGAAACAAAAAATTCTGGACTTCTACAGTGAATTGACTTTAAGGTCGTTTTTCAATATGCAAACGTGGGATTCTGAAAAAACCCAAAATACGACAAAGTTGAATGCGACACAATGAGGTTTTCAAAAAGTATAAAATCATCTCAATTAATTTGAAATAAAAGAGATATGACAAAAACCCTAACCTACTCTTATGTTGCTCTGTAGCAGCCTTCTTCTCAAACACACCCACAAAAGCTTGCAATTTCACAAGAAAAACATATATAACATCCATATTCATGGCTAAACTAAGGAAAGAGTTTAGGGATTTCATTACCTTGAATTTCTCCTTGCCCTAGCTTAGTTTTCCCCTTCCTTCTCTCTCCTTTTTTTCACGTGAAACAAGGGTTGGCAGATCTGCTAGAACGGCTGCCCTCTTAAGAATTCCTTTATAAATAGTTGCCCTAGGTTGGAATAATTCTAAAAACCCCCCACACTTAGCTAGTGTTCTTATCTCACCCACATTCCTTTTAAAAGGCCACAATAGTCTTAGATTGAGGTTAAAAATAAAAATTTCATCGACCAATGAAACATTCAGGGCATTACATTCTTCACACCTCATTAACTTGCAAACTTGAAAGCATTCTTAATGGTCGCTAAAGGTCACAATCAATACCTTAAGTGATAATCGTCGCTAAAGACCCCAATTAATGTATATTTCCACAAATGCCACTAAATGAATAACTAAAATTTTAAGATTCACCGTAAACCGTATTCTAGGTGCGGGGTATTACAAGGTCTCCGTTTCCTCGTCCTCAACCTTCATCTTTTTTCTCATCTTCCGGTTCCGGGGAGGAATCCACAATCACCGTCTCATTTGATCAAGGTTTCTTGCAAGTGTAACTAAAGACCGCGATAATTCGGGACGATTTTCATCTTTGTTTCAATGGAAGGGATGCGCCTTGTTTTTACTTCCCGGCCACTTCTTTACCCTTAGATTTGGGTCGACACTGGTGTAGTCTTCTTCTCCTATTTTTGGTTCACCGCTATACTCTTTATGCGCTTGCCCTTGAGAATGACTGGGGTCACCCTAGGGGTAACAGAAGTAGCAACATAAGGGGCTAGGGCTTCTGTAAAGCTCAACCGGCCGCTCGATCCACCTTTCGAAGGCTGCACGAAGGGGAGTAGGCGTCTTCGTACCCTCCTCTGAAGGTCCATACACAAATAACATGTCCCGGTAGCCGGACACCATGCCTTTTAGGCTATGGATCATCCTGTAAGCACCTCTGAGTATGGAATAGGGGACCTACACCGGGGAGAAAGCACAAAGTCAAAATCTTGTAGCAAACAAAATAATAAAATATGATCGAGTCTAGAGATTACTATATGGATTCGGGCCAGCTCCTTCAGCCTGAAGACTTCAGAGTCTTTTTCGGTCACGGGATGGGCTTATGCTTCTCAGTCTTCTTCTTCGAGTATCGGCACCATCCATTAAGGGAATGGGATACCCTCGGCTACATCAACTTCTTTCTTCCCCTTGCCCTTCTTCTCTCGAGTTGCCCTCTCCATCTAGATCTTATTCAACCATTCTGAGGAAATGGGAGATGTCAGATCTTCTCGCACCAATGCCTTGTAGGTACGTGGATCGTTCAACCATCGTAGGGAGTACACAGAAGTCCCCTACTCAAAATATGCTTAAGCCCCCTGTCTAGCCCCGCTATATGGTACATCTCCTCAGAAAGGGTAGCCAAAATCCTGAAACCCATAGCCTCTAGATGGTACTGAGGAAGCACCCTACTCCTAGGTAGAACTCCTCTTGTGAGGGTCCCACCAAAAGTATTTGGCACCGGGTGCGGGTCAGTTCCTCAGCATAATCTCATACCTTATTCCAGCACCGAGATAGGGATTCCTGAGATGAAAAAGTAAAAATGACAATTCGATAAACATGCTTAGAAGAAAAAATGGAAAAATCATGTAGATTGCTTACCGGGTGCTCTCTCAACCTGTTAAAGCTATCTCGGTGTACAAACTCCGAGACCCCAACCCGTTCATCTTTATAGTTCCAACAGGTCATCACCGGTGTCATCTCAATAGTGAAATCCTACTCCAGGTGAGGAAGGTAAGAACCCATAACCTCAAAAGCCCAAATCTATGAGAGCAAACATGTCACCAAATCACAAATATCAAGTTTTAAATATTCATTTTGTTGTTCTAAAGCCAAAGTTTTGCAAAAGATTTGTTTTGAGTTAGGAGTGTTAACAATTAATTCAACTAAGTCATTATTCACATGTTTCACATATAAATGGTTGGAAATGCATTCATTCTTAGCATGCAACTCATTATTTTGCATTCTCATCTTCTCTATTTGCTTATTAGCCTTAAGGAATTTTTTTGACAAAATAATGTTTTTCTTAAAAAATTTCTTGGATTCCTCATATTATCATAAGCATCTTCCAAGCTTTCACTATCACTACCGGAAGAAGAGCTTACCTCATCATTCGCCATGACGCACACATTTGCTTGTTCATTCTTCTCATTGTCTTCATCACTTGAATCGGAGTTACTCCATGTTGGAGTATGTACGGCATTCATTGTTTTTCCTTCTCTTTGTTCTCTTTCTTACATAGTTGTCTTCTTTTAACTCTTTCCCATACATATTTTCTTTCCTTCTTTTCCTTTTTGTATATGCGACAATCCATCTTCATGTGTGCCGGCTTGTGGCATTTGTAGCAAAGCTTCTCTTCGTTGCTAGCATTTTGTTGTCTTCTCTCACCATTCCTTCTAAATCTCAAAACTTCTTGAAGTTCTTTGCAATCATTGCAACATCCTCTTCATCAAATTCTCCATCATCATCACTTAACTCAAGGTTAGAAGATGAATCTTTAAGAACAATTGATGTACACTTCTTCTTGACGTCCTCTTGATCAAAAGATTTGAGTTGCATTTCGTACGTCATTAGTGAGCACATCAATTCATCAAGAGGAAATATGTCAAAATTATTCAATTCTTGGATGGCGGTGATCTTTGCATCCAAAGCTCTTGGTAAGGACCTAATCATTTTTCTTACGAGA
The DNA here is from genome assembly GCA_033065855.1 of Escallonia rubra. Taxonomy (NCBI): domain Eukaryota; kingdom Viridiplantae; phylum Streptophyta; class Magnoliopsida; order Escalloniales; family Escalloniaceae; genus Escallonia; species Escallonia rubra. Next base: position 36,402 of record JAVXUO010001926.1, read on the forward strand.
TCACCATTAGTGAATTCCTTGCCCAATTACTTCAAAGGGTTCACAATGTTAGTGAAACGAGTATTCATGTCCGTAACGGATTCATTTGTAAGCATTTGGAATAACTTATAATCTCTAAACAATAAGTTCATTTTGAAATCTCTAAGAAATGAAGTTCCTTCACGCTTAACTTGTAGAGTATCCCAAATACTCTTAGCGGAATTACACATAATGACTCTCTTAAGCTCATTAGTGTCTAAAGCACAAATAAGACAATTTTTCGCTCTAGCATTCATACAAATCATTTTCTTCTCATGATCACTATAATCCGATTTGGATTTAGGCTCCTCAACCTTGTCAACCACCTTCGTCAAAACAAATGGGCCATTCTCAACAATAGCCCACATCTCATAGTCATGAGACTCTAAGTAAATTTTCATCTTAACTTTTCACACACTATAATTGGCCCCATCAAACAATGGAGGCCTACTGGTAGAACTACCCTACATTCCCCCAATGTAAGCCATGATCGATTAAGTCTCTTGGCGTTACCCAATATATCAAGAGCCGAGGCTCTGATACCACTTGAAACCAAAAAGATAACCCTAGAGAGGGGGGGGGGGTGAATAGGGTTTTAAGACTACTTTAAAAAATTGACAAGTAATCACTACAAACTTAGAGAAACTATGAAGAATATTAAATAGCTTCAAACAACAAACCTCAAATACAATATCACAAATAAGCAATCTAACCAATCTCAACACAAGTATAAAACAATAATGTAAAGATAGAAGGGCTTAGAGATACTTGACGCTTGAGATTTAGATGGTTCGGCTTGAATTACCCTCAAGCCTACGTCCACCCTTTCAAGGAAGTCCCTTGAAAGGCCCTAGAATTCACTAGTATGATATTTCTTACGGGTCAAGATCAAACCTCTTACAATCTCTTGATGCTATACCCACATCAAGAACAAGTTTTGACAATCCCAAAGCTCCAAAGCTTGCCAACCCTAAGCTTTGATACAAGAAGCTTTAGATGAAGAATTTTCACTCTTAAAAAGTAGATGAGCACAAGTTTAAGCTCTAGAACAAGAGAGATGAGTGTATGATGACTTATGAAAGTGTATATCTCTCAAACGTAAGCTCACAATAAATGCTCTCTTGAATTGGATGAGAAAACAATGAAAACCAAGAGAGATTGACCAATTGCTTTGATCTTTGAGTATATGCAAGATAAGAGGACTTTGAATGCAATTGGTAAATCAAAACTATGCCCAAAATGAGTTTATATAGTTGTGGGAATTAATATGACCGTTGGGAAGTAGGTAGAACATTTAATGCGCCAAACGATAAACGCGGTCGACTATATTGCACTATTCCAGTCTACTGTATTCCCAAAGTAGCCGTTGGAAATTCAAATTTTCCAATTGCAGTCGACTTTATTTCAATGCAGTCGATTGTAATAGGTTACTAGAAGTATTGCAGTCGACTGCATTCCAATGTAGTCGACTGTATTCCAGAAAATGTAGTTTTTCGTGTTTTCAAAGAGTTAAAAAGTTTATGCATGCAAGGGAAACCTATGGGAAAATTCTAGGTCACAGTCATCGATACAATCAACTCTCTATGTCTAGTTACAAATAAATGAATTAAAAGCTTTGTAAAAATCAAACGAAGTATTCCATCTTTAATGCGTTCCGTTGAGTGTCTTTGATCGATTTGTTCGTCTAATTGTCCATTTGCATGAGTATGAGATTGTACCTATTGATTCATCAACTCCATGCATGTTAGACAACATAATCATCAATGTTAGTTATCATCAAAATCAAATATAACCCTAGGTTAAATAACCATAGGTTTACCACCATCCAAAAAAGGATGTAAGCCTGTAGCGGCTACATTATTCTTAACATGAGGGGAATTTTTTGTTCACCACTCTCTCACAAGATTCGGGGAGCCCCTACATCGCACGTTTGCGGGAGGGCCTACAAATTCACGAAGCAAAGAGAAAACTTTAAAAACTGTTCGATTCATATGGAAATTGCATGAAAAACCTAATACATGGGTCCTACCGTGCATGGGTATTGTGGGTGTGTATGTGTGAAGCAAGGTAAAATAGTGTGTGTAATGATGAAAAATTCGAGTGAAACTTACCATTTTTGTGAAGAAAAGATCACTAAGATGAGTGCCTTTCTCCGGGGTGAGTGGAGATCGATCATCGGCCTTATTCTTCGGTCGAAATCGGGTACTCTTCCTGATTTGAGGTCCCCCTTCATGGCCCTTACGAGTTCTAACATACTCATATATGATTCAACTAGATGGAGAGAAATTGAGGTGAGATTGGTTGAATTTATAGGCCAGGAGTGTGATTAGGGCTAGAAGATACGACCTAAGAGTTCTAGACCGAAGAAAACTGGGAGAGATTAGGGCTGGATTGAATTAGAAGTGTTTGACAAAAACCCTAAATTTGTGCACAAAACTGGGCGGCTAAACCGGCCGGTTTGTTATTTAAGTTGGTCAAGGTGATTGACTAACCGGCCGGTTTTCGTGCCAAAATTTCAAAAAATTTCAAAACCTGTTGACTAACTGGCTGGTTTTTTATTCAAAAATTTTAATTTTCAAATGTCTCATCGATTTTGACCAACCGAATGACTTTTGAAATTTTTTTCGAAAAAAAAGAGAAGTTTTTTAGAATGCACATTTCTGTGCTTGTGTGTTTTGAATGTCTGCACCATCAATATAATGGTGTGTTTACCTGCTTGTGCATTCCACATGTTCATTGCCCGAGGGCACTTTTTTCCAGCATTTGTGTGCTTGCATGTCTGCTTGTGCATTTTTTACATCTTATCCTTGGGTTGATTCACGATCCAGACTTTTTCAAATCTTTTGCTCTGCTCACTGGTTCTTGTACGGTGTAAGCCCAATACAAGATTCTGCGGATTATGTCTTCACCTTCAAAGACCAACCACTTTAAAGCGTTGTTGGCACTAGTTCTTAGTCAAATTTATAGTCTGTACGTCAACCCTTTTGAATCAATTTGAGGGCTTCAGTATCATTCAAAGTTATTTTTATTTTGTCCATCGACCTTTTCGAATGGATCTGAGTGCTCCTGTAACAGTCAAATTTATTTTCATCTTGTATAACGACCATTTCAAATTGATTTGGGGGTTTCGAAAACATACAAGATTCTTTTACATGTCTAAACGACCCTGTTAAATTGATTTGGTGGCTCTGATATCTAGATGTGATTGTTTTCTGTTAACGATTCAAATCAATTTAGTGGCTCTAGTAACAGACAATGTTTTTCTCGATATGTCATTCGTCAACCCTTTCGAATCGATTCAAGGGCTTCAATAACGGACGGGTTCTTATTTTTTTTGCACATCTAGACGACCCTTTCAAATTGATTTGAGGGATCCGATATCTAGATATAAGTTTTGTCTGTCGACCACTCGAATCGATTCGGTGGCTCCGATAACAGGCAAAATTTTCTTTAATATATTGTTCGACAACCAATCATTGTTATTGTTGGCCCCGGCTATGGACAATATTCGTTTGGGCTAATACGGTATAATTACATGTAAGGACAATAGTTTCGATAAATTACACTTATGTCCGTTGACCAAACGGAATCTAAAAAACCCTAACGATTTTAATAAAACGACTTTATTGCCCTTGAGTTTGAAGGTTATTTTTTAAATGCCATTACTCCATTATTGCCCTTTTCTATTCTCTTCTTTCTTTTCCTTTTGGAGAACCCACCACCGTAGATGCCTTCCAAATCTGAACAAGTTAGCACTGGCGACTGCCTCGCTGCCACCACCACCTCATGGGACGGAAGCACATCAGCCTCGCCCTCCGCTACCCAATCGTCGTTGGATCTGCTCCGTCGCACCGCTTCCGACACGACCACTGTTGGGATCTTGACAGATGGGGGTCACGGTGGTTTGGGGCGGCCATGGATCGATGGTGGCGTCGGGGCAGAAAGGGGTCGTGATGGCTTGGGAAGGGAGAGAGTGGGGACGGTGGCAGTACATTGGGATGACGACAAGGCTGCCGCCAGGGTGGGTTAAGGGGAGGGGCTGCCGGCGAGGTTCAGGTGACGGAGAGGCTGCCATTGGGTTGGGGTAATAAGAGGGGCTCCTAGAGAACGAGGTTGGGTGAAGGAGGTGAAATAGGGTTTTAGAGAAAGAGACCTGTCGGCGGCATGGGTGTGGGACGGGCTTGCCGGAGGCGTGGGGTGGTGTGGGGAGAGGCTGCCAACGTGGTGGGGTGGTGTAGGGAGAGGCTGCCGGCTTGGTGGGCGAGGGAGGCTGCTGGCGTGGGGCGATGGTTCATGCTTCAGTTTCAGGTGGCATTAATTGCTTGTGTCTGTGGAACTCTAATTTACAAATTAGGGTTTTGATGATGGCTCATAATACTTCATAAAGATCAAATTGAGAAAAAGGAACATGGCTCAGAATAATTTTGATGAAATAGACTGCAAATTGAGAAATTTTTAAATCAATTTTAGGGTTTTAAAACCCTAATCTTTAAATTAAGCCTGAAATCAAAGATTTAAAATTTTAAAAATATTCAGTATATACGATATAAGGGGTAGTATCGTCATTTTAAAAATATGTATTGATGACATCATAAAAAAGTACACTTTTTGGATGGAACCCTGACGGATGGACACGGCTGATACATTTTAAAAGTGTTTGGTCACGAAATGTTACATTTTAAAACTTTGTGTCCTTGACTGTAATTACACCCTAACCTCAGGGATATTGGTGTAATTAGCCCTATCCGTTTTTCAACGAATTACGTTGGTCTGATTCCTTCTTGAAGAACATGCTGGAAATTTGTAGAGGTCCGACCTCATATCTGTGTGAGTCTTTAAATCCATCTTTGAGTCACGTGGTTTCTTTTCAGTGTTAATGCACTCCATTTTTGTAGGCATTTTTAATTAAATAAATAACGGGCTTTATTATTCATTAGAATGCATATATTGAGTATAGGCTTAGTAATGTGGTTTATTAATTACTTTTTTCCAAGTCTTGTCCAATCCAGTTTAATTGCCCAGTCAAGTCTAGTTGCATGTTTAATCCAAGTCTAGCTCGTCAGTCAACTTGCATTAGTCCAATCTATTTAAGTCCAGCCCGGTCCAAGGTATAAATTATTCTAATTGACATAGTTTGTCTAGATAACTTGGGGGAGCAATCCATGATTTATCCTTGATATAAAGATCAAATCAATTCATTTTTAGTTTGGAAATGACTTATCCCGAAACTGCTACATCCCATTCACAATTTTAGATATAATTACCGAAAATAGGGTCAGATAATGCCTCGAAAATGCAGGAAACATAATTTTTAATTAATGGGATGAACCGGTGGGTTACTTTTGTCAATCTACGATTTTATCATTTATTCTGACTTATCTTCAGCCTTGCAGATTGGCATTACCAATCTTATCAGATTTTGTGACCCTGAGCACTATAAAAAGGGGTCTTGGCCTTCATTTTAAATGGTCAATTTTTAGTCAGTCCAAGAGCTGATTTTCTTTAGAGCTTGTGTGACATTTCTGTGTGAAGTGGCAAATTATCTCTCTCGAGAAGTCTAGCCATTCAAAGCACTCTTAAAACGTCTTGTTGTTCTTTGCATTGTGGATCCTACGGAGAACATTCCCAAGTACTCAAGGCAAGCTACGTCGCGAAATAATCTTTACTAGCTTTCTTAGGGTAGAAATCATATAGATTGTCAACATTTTTCTTAATCGTATGTCATTCCAAAAACAACAAAAAAAGTCTTTTTGCCCATTTCTTGTCTAAGTCAAGGTCTTGAAATGTAGATTACTCATGTAAGACCAGTGTCGAACTACGACGGTCTTGATTTCGACTAGTCCGATCAGATACATAGGCCACTTGACCCCTGCTTTCGAGTTCAAACCAAAAAGCTAAAAAAAAAAATTAGGGTTAGTTTTTATCATATTTTACATGCTACGTGCTTCTTAAACCATTAATCACTAGAAATGAAGTAAAGACCAGAAGGGCGCGTCGGGTGCCTAATACTTTCTCGTTACGTAACTTAGTCCTTGGACCTCTCTCATAGTTTCGATAGATCAGTTGTCTTTCTTGGACATCCTTGAGTTAGTTTTTAGGTTTTTCATGTTTCCCTAACTTAAAATAATAAGATGGCGACTCCATTTAAAAATTCCTTTTCGAGGGGATTTTTTTTCCAAGGCGGTTTGCTACAACAGCTCCCCCACGATAGCCCCTTTGCATATAGTCGTGTCTTGCCTCATCTCCTTTATGCCAACCTTCACCACGTCAAGTTTCTCTTGGAGATTGAAGAACAACTCCATGAACCTCGTGCGCAACTCATTTTGGGACTTCACTGTCCTCTTGAGCAGTCGAGCTCCTCTAACACATGATCTTTTAAGATTTGAAGATTTTCCTCAACGTTGCTCAATTGATCCTTGACATCGCCCATAGCTTCCTCCAAGACGCACGTTTGACTATCCAAATAAGCAAGGGTATCCCTTGACTTGCTTTGGCCTCGACCAATTTTTTCCCCCCGGATGGTGGCAATGGATCTAGCCCATGTTCGAGAACAATCTCCACTGACATCCCCGATGCTATTCGCTAATATCCTTGGTTGCCATCTCGCTCCTTGCTTGGTACTACTCTTCATAACCCAAACTCTGATACCACCCGTCACGGCCTTAAGACTTCACTTAGCCAACCGTACGCCACTTAGCCAATTCAAGCCCCGACAAGAATGCTAAGTAAGCCTTTCCCCTCAAGCTGAGTAACTATAAGAGCTATAGAACAAAGGATACTAAAGTTTGGAGAATGCTTGCATTATATAAGAACTTGGAGAATACTTTGTGTACAAGAATGTCTAGGATGCTTTGGCTAAGTGATTGCCTTCGCTATTTATACAAGTTCACTTCCTCAATGAACGGTGGAGATTCATTCTATCCAATGGACTATATCTCCTGTCTAGAACGTTTTTCTAACAATACACCCATGACAAGAAAAAATGAAGAAGAAAAGATAAGCCGCAAAATACGAAAAACTATTCAATACTTCAGAACCACTGTGCTTGTGAACAAGGGAGGATGTGATAGGATTGGGACCATTGGGTCAGGATTCTTACATAATAAGTCTGTGATCCATTGCTGGCGTTCTCCTAAGCAAAGAACTCACAAAAAATATGACTCAAAATGCAATAAAATGATTCTTCTAATAGTTTGTCTTTTCAATTAGCTACTCACTGTTCTTCTATGAAAAGATTGTTCGAATATGTCTATTGTCATCCTTCTTTCTACTTTCTCTCTCTAAAAGATCACATCCAAAATGTGCCACCTTTGTTGATGGGGGTGCAGGTAGGTACTAGGAATAAATTTAGAAGTTTCTTATTTAACGATTGGCAAAAACACTTAGTTTTCCATATGAACTTTAGATCTAGCCAAAGGAAGCAATATGTTATCCAATCTATATAATATATAATAAGCGAAGCGAGAAAGGTATTGATAACTTCTTTACGCGACACATCATCGCTTCTTTATATGACACGTCGCCTTATTTTAAGATTAATTAACTTCTATATTAGTAAGTCTTATTTAGTTCAAAAACTAATTCTAATGATTCTAAAATTCTACCTTCTTTTTTACAATTATGTCCTTAAAATTCGAAAACTAATCCTAATCATTCTAAAACTCAGCCTTATCACTTATTAAGACTTAATATTGACTATTATATCTTCCAAATTACTATCTAATACGAATATAAAAACTCATATATATAAAAAATGAAAATAATACTTTTGATTTAGAAGAAATTTTTTTAATTTTAAAACTAATTCTAATCATTCTAAAACTCTACCTAATCAATATACTAATCTATTAAGACTTCATTTTGATAATTATGTCCTTAAAAGTGTTTTCTAATATGAACTTAAAATCCATAGACCCAAAAACTAACTTACGAGATTTAAAATAAAAACGTGATCTAATAATTACTTTTAAATTTTTGATAAGATCCTCATTTTTATATATAATTAATTTTGCAGGAGTAATGAGGTTTTCTGTAAGCCCTATATAACACGAAAATGATACTTTTACGAGACTTAGAAAAAGCTAACAATTGATTTGAATTTTGATAAGTAGTTTAGTTTTAAATTTGATTAATTTTGCAAGAATAATGAGGGTTATATAATTTAAAAACTAATTCTTAACATTTTAGAACTCAAAATAATCAATATACTAACATATTTTGACTATTGTATTCTTAAAACTACTCTTTAATGTGAATATAAAAAATTCAAATATAAAAAAAACAAAAATAAAATATTAGATTTAGAAGGAAAAAAAATTGACATTCTAATTGAGTTAAATGTATTATCATTATTCATATATATATATATACATAGATATATATGTAATATACAAAAAATACTCATTGCTAAAAATGAATAATGTAATTATAAGTCAGCATTGTTAAATAAGATCTCACGACCACCAAATTGGTTATATCCCATATATAAGGATTTAGAAAACAACTAAAACTCTTTACTGCGATTTAATGCTGAAAAATTTGTGGTATAATTGTCGCGATATTTGTAAACCTAATAAATCTAAAAAAATCCATTGTACAATGTTTAAACTCTATGCTACATACATATATTTACGTATTAGGCTTTGATTTTTACTATTAAAACCTTGATTACATTGTCATGCAATTCTTGCGCAATATTTGCATATAGAGGCAAATATGTTTGCTTTAGTTCCTTTGAACTATAAGTTGAAAGAATAATTAGTAGATTGTGTTACAGTACCGCTTGACGATGTAAAAGAAAAGTTTAAAGAGTGCAAAAATCTAGCGACGACACTGAAACACAATCCACTAATTATTCTTTAAACATACAGTTCAGAGGATCTAAAGTAAACACACACACACACACACACATATCTATATCTATATCTATATATATATACACACACACACAGTATATTCTGCAATAACTGCATGACCATCTAATAAAGAATGCAATTTTAAATGTGTGTGAAATGAAAAAAATATTATACTGGATATCATGTTCGTATCTTAAAAAGTTGGTATTTTTCGAATCAATGATTTATGAAGAAGATAAGAATGAACCATGACATTTATGTTTCCAAAGGTAAAAAGCTCTTAACCTAACTTTAAAGTTAAGAAAACTTGGTTTTGAAAGGCTACAGGTTGGACCACTAAAAAAACTAAATAATAATATAATCTTGACAAGTTACTTGAAGATATTACAAATAAAGTATAAAAATTTCTTACAAACAATTATAGTCTTAGCGAAAGTAGATTTTTTCCCCCAAAAAAGATGTTAATCTCTTTTTGTTTTTTGAAATGCGGTACGCATTAATACACTTTTTGTAACTTTTTAAAATATTTTATTAACTTACTCGAGCTTGGCTCGGGATCATGAGCTATAATATCTAATAACTAAGGCGAGAAATGCAATGATGGCTCATGACACCTCATTGCATTGTGTTTATAATGTTAAACATATTAATGTTGCTAAAGATCTCCAAACATTATTTTGAACCGGGTCCTTAATTTTGCAATCAATAAAATCGGCAAATATAGTAAACATTTAAATAATAAGCCTTATGCAATTCAAAAATCAATTCTAAACATTTAAAATGTTCTAGCCAATATAGTAACCTATTTTGTTTTTTGATAAAAAATGTCCTTTGTATTTCTTTAAAGCTCATATATCACATTCCTTACATATTGACAAGTATAGATGTTTGCTATATACACAACAGACCCATTACTCTAACAAAAAGTGGGATCAAGCTCCCAAGCACAGCACAAGTCTTCATTCCTCTGTGATCTCTTTGCCTTCTTCCAACTTTGAGTTCTATATTTCATCCATTGCTTAATAACATATAAGCATCCTTGGACAGTTGCCCTTTTGCCTTCAAAGAGTCTTGAATTCCTCTCTTGCCAGATTCCATAAGCTGTGGTTGCCACCATTAGTTTCCCTAATCTTGCATGTAGGCTCTCTCCTTTGAACCTTCCTGCAGCTGTAGATATAAAACCTTCCCATGAATGTAATTCAGGTTGTATCATCAAGTTTCCAAACCCAATCTTCCAGAGCTCTTCTGCAAATTCACATTTGACAAAGAGGTGATCTTCAGTCTCACTTTGCTTCATACACAGTACACATGTATCTTCATGAATGACTTTCCATTGTTTCAGCTTATACCTTGTCCTTAGGCCCCCTTTACAGGTTATCCATAACATGATGGAGCATTTAGGAATGTTCCCTGTAAACCAAATGAAACTCCATAAAGGATCATAGGTTCCATGAGTTCTCAGTTGCTCCCAAGCTGATTTGATTGTAAACACACCATTTGTATTTAACTTCCAAGTTACTTGATCTGGTTCTGATGTATTGGGACTTGGAAGTGCTCTAATTAAGGCATTGATACACCTTAACTCATTTGACCTGGTAATCAGGGGCTGCCATTCATCATTCTGAATGATATCTGCCACTTTTGCATTACTCTGTAGGCCAGAATCATACACTGCCCTTGGTCCATACTGTTCTATCAAGGGGATCTCACTTAGCCAGCTATCCCTCCATAACCAGGTGGTTTTCCCATCCCCTATTTTATATAGAATCATCTTGCTGCATGCTTCTCTTAGTTTCAGCAATTTACACCATGTCCAAGAAGTCACAGCAGGTGGCTTAAAGGTCCAAAGGTGCTGATCTTTGATTATGTACAGGTGACACCACTTAACCCATAAGGAGTCCTTTTTGTGTGCTAGGTCCCAGAGATGCTTGCATACTGCTGCTGTGTTCCATTCAATTAGGCTTTTAATTCCTAATCCCCCTTCTTTCTTTGGCATACACACATCTCTCCAAGCTACCTTAGCCCCACTGCATTTTGCATCCTTTCCTGTCCAAACAAAGGCTCTGATCTTTTTCTCTATCTCTCTGATGACTCTTTTTGGCAATAGGAAAATAGAGCTCCAGTATACTTGCATGCTACATAAAACTGATACGGCCAATTGCACTCTACCTGCATATGACAAGGTCCTTGTAGTCCAGCTAGAAATCCTTGCAGTGACCTTCTCTACTAGGCCAATATAGTAACCTATTATGTCTTTATTTGAATATTATATGTCGAAAAAGATCTAACATGATATATTGACATGTAAAACAAAAATTCCCTAAGAGATTTAATGAGAAAAATTAGATACTATTTTAAATTCATATTTAAGTTTTCTGTAAATTCAAATATGAATTTAACTTGATTAATATGTTGGTTAAAAATTTTGGTCAATAATTTCTTTACTCTAAGGTCTTGCGCTATCCTATTTAGTCGCATTGGTTAAAGATAGAAATACCATAATATGCAGATTCTATATGAGATATATTTAAAAAAATAGTGTAAATTTAAAACCTTAATTATGAGAGCATTTCTTAAATTCAACTAATTTTATGTTGAAAAAGTTTTGAACCAAATTTTTTCTATGGTATTTTTAATGTGAGCAATTAAACTCTCAAACATCCTAAATTCTGCATTAGCAATATACCATTTATGATTTTAGCTTAATTTTTGTAATTCTGAATAGAATTGCATAGAAAATCTAAAAATATATTAGTTATGTTGTGAGGAATGTAGACTAAAACTTATATTGAAAAACTTAATAAGCATGCTTATTGTATACTTTGTGAAATGTTGGTTGAATTTTGTTCACTAATTTTCTTGCTAGGTTTTGAGCTATCCTATATAATCATGTTGATTAAACTTTATAAGCTTTACATGATTACCTCATGCACTGATTACTATTTTCTCTCTATACTTTGTTGGTAGATTACACTTGCTTCTAAAAATACAACATCATCCTTACTTAATTAGTCGTGTTGATTTACTTTTATAAATCACATGTTATAAACAAATATATGGACTAATATTTTCTCTATCAAAATTAAACTAATATGCAATCCATTCAAATGTACAAATTATTTTTAAAAGATACTTAGCAAACAATTAAAATGTCTTGTGTAATAGCAAATTAATCTCAATACTTTCTCCACATATTTTTATCAGTAGAATTTACTTTTTCTTTTTTGTGTACTAAATACATTTTGTTCATCTATATAGTTACCAAATTAAAATTAACAATATGTACAAGGACATTACTTATTAATATTTTACCAGAAGGGTTAGTTTATTTTATTACAAGAAAATTCAAGTCAAAAATTAAAGTAACTATATTTAATGAAATAACCATAAAATTATAAAATTGTACAATATATTTTATTATGCTTTTCAAAACTACTAAAATAAATTACTATTAATAATATGTCCCGTGCTTGGCACGGGATTCTGGGCTAGTAACCAAGAAATCATGTAAAGACGTAAGGAGCAAAGATTAATATGAGGGGGAAATGACAAATGACCCCCCTCATGTATTTTGGGTTTGCGATAATTGACTCCCGTCATTTATTCGTAATTGCAACCCGAGTAAATTTGAACGTGAAATTTCAAAAATACCTCTAACTTTCACTAAAATACGCTAGAACCACTACCCCTTCCTCCCGCCACGCCTTGCAGCGCCAATCGAACCATTACCCCCTCCGTCTGCCACCCCTATCGCCGCCATCATCAAGGAAGCAAAAGATAAAAATGAGATATAGGAAGGGCAATTGTGTCTTTTTACAAGCAAATTTTGACCAAAGTCGGTTAATTGTCATCAAATTGTACTAAATTGATAGATAAGGGGGTCAATTGTCAAAATTAATACCCGAGGGGGTTGATCCCCAAAAGAGGAACATATGAAGGGGGTCATTCGTCACTTTCCTTAATATGAGCCAACCAAGATAAGAAGAGATGGCTTAACAGTTCTACATTTTTTGCCTATGTCCTTATCCGTTACTTCCTCAAGTTATGGGTGTTCTCAAATACACTACAAGGATTCGGGTTAAATGTGCCTGCGCTAAGCCCTTTACAACTCCGACCCACTCACCTTACCTGGCACAAGTGAAAATAACAATTTAGGGATTCGACTACAACAATCAAGCAAAGTGCATAGATGTCTACAACTGAGATTCGGAATAGTTGTTTCTCATATCTACAAGGGGGTAAATAATGAGTATGACAAAGTTTTGAATGCAAGCACAATGACTGCTCTCCAAATGGAAAGCTTCGGTTCTCAAAATTATATGTAAGAAATTCATTTTTGACGCCTATAACATGGAATATACATGAGTGTTCTTGGTGTTGGGTAGAATTTGCCAGTGATAACTACTTTCTTTTTCTAATCCAGTGATAACTATTTATAAGGATAGAGTAAAAGGGGATAAATTTAGAACTATTGAACTTTTCTTTATTTAATGAGTACTTCCAAACTATAACTGATGGCAACTAGATGTTACAAATAACTAGCCGTTAAGGCACATCATTTTAAATCACAACGATTGCAATCAATGGGGAACAGTTCCAGTAAAAAAAAAATGCACTTGACATTTATGTTACCATTAACCAATTGCAATCAATAGACATTCAAGGGCATTATTGATGCCACCCGTAATCTCTATTGATCCTGAGTCTTAGCCACTTCTAAAGTTTTGACTACAATCTCAGGTAGGATTGAAGATATGTTTAAACTACGGCTAGAAACTACTTCAAGGGCCCGTGTGTGAAAATTCAAGATAACTTACATTGAAAATTAACAATTGCAAACCAATCTAGTCATGTCGATAGATTAAGTAGACTATGCTTACCCAATCTCGAGGGTAGATATCATTATTGAGCTCTAACTGCTTTCCAATTCACTCTTAAAGTAAGTCCACACATGCTTGATGGATATGCAAAATCATTATTAAGACTACCCAAAAAAAAAAAAAAAACTATTCTTATCATCAAAACCACCTTAATAAGTTTAAGGTTTACATATTTGAATTTTTATCCTTCCCTTTCTCTCCTCCATTATAGAGAGGAAGTACCGGAACCTTAACCGGTCCAAGTCAGTTGAAATACTGGAGTTGTATACCGACTATGAAAACCTGTTGAACCCTTTGAAAATTTTCTAGACGCGGGAAAGGCCTAAGAAAATGTGTCGAGTCGCATCTCATTCTTATTAACAGAGGAAATATAAGCAAAAATCATAAAATGGCCTTGCATTGCTAACATAGGCATCTAATCGAACTAAACACAAATTGATGGCTTAGGGGACTAAGTTATACAATTGGAAGGTATTAGGCAACCGTTATACCCTCAATGTTATTACATTTTGTGAATTTTTGGTCTTTATAGCAAATAATCACACGCGCATAAAATAACCTTTCTTAAGCCTAGAATTTGGTTTGAACCCAACATCAGGAGTTGAGTGGCCCACATACTTGGTTGGACAAATCGGATTCAGAATCACGTAGTTCTGATCAGACCTTACCGGAGGAACCTAAATCTTGGTCTTTGTTTTATGTACAAAAAATCATTTGACTTCTACTAGTCGAAAGGGTTTAGAATTCTATTTGACTATGCTTCTAGACTCTAATTTTGGTTTTTTTTTCTTAGTTGTAACCGAGGTCTGGTTGTGGGGTCTGATCGCGGGGAGGGAGACAATCTAAGACTATTATAGTATAAATGAAAAGAAGCTGCAAAGGCCATACCTTGAAGTTTGGCTTGCTTAGATTGCTCGGCACACCATTGGGGCGGACCCATGATGCGAGTAGACTTGTTAAGGGATTGTGGTGGATTGGAAATGAAGGTACTTTCTCTAAGTAAAAAGATCACACAGTAAAAACTAGGGCTAATTACACCTATGTCCCTGAGGTTAGGGTATAATTACAGTCAAGGACACTATGTTTCAAAACGTATCAGCCATGTCCTTCCGTCGTTAATCTGTTAAAAAATTGTTCATTTTTACTGATGTTAGCGGTACGTATTTTTAAAATATCAATACTACCCTTATTTGGTATATACATTTTATACAGATTTATACCCAATTTTTGTTCAAATTAGGGGTTTGAAACCCTAATTCTCCATCTCTTCCAACTCCACATCAATCCTTCTCCCAATCGAGATAAAAGATATATAGAGTTTATATACATATGAAGATTGATACACTTTCCAATTAGGCTAGAGTTCAAATTTTCCAAAAGGGTTTCATTTGTTCAATTGCGCCGATTTCAAAATTTTCAAATTAGGGTTTCAAAACCCTAATTTGACAAATTAGGGTTTTGAAACCTAATTTGACAATTTTGAAATCAGTCGCAAAATCATCCCTCGCTCCCATCGCCGGCGACGCCACCGCAACCCAACAAATCAGCCGCAAGTCAAGATCTCAAGTCGTGCAAATGGTTTACTGGTTTTCCTCTGTATAGGTGAATCAATACCATGTGGGTCAATGCAATGGAGTTTTACAGGTGAATCAATAGCATGTGGGTCTATTGCCCCTTACCCACTTCTTACAATCTATTGCTGAAAATATTTTACTCCTGAATTCGTCTGCAATTGCTGAAAATCAAGTCGTGCAAATGGCGACAACATCATTTAAGGTTGTGTTCCTTGACTGACGTTTTGCCCGCTTTTTACATCTTCGGTTCTGCTCGACATCTACAATAACCGAAGATGATTGTGGACTTCCGGCTGATTTAGGAGATGAAGATCGGAGAGAGAAAAAAGATAAAGAACATAGAAATTTTCAGATTGCAATTGTAAATTTAGGAGATGAATGGCATTTGTAAATTAGATTCCCAAGTCATGGCAATTTGGTCTTTTTATTTCAAACCATTATGTATAACGGTTTTCCATTGGGTCAACGGACATGAGTGTTATTTGGCCAAACTATTATCTTTACCTGTAATTATATCCTAACCTCAGGGACATAGGTGTAATTAGTCCTAAAAACTAAAAGTCAAAATTCCAAAGTCCCCTTTTCTGTAGTCCAAAGGATCTATCTATAAAGGTCTGGGGGCTAATAAAAAAATGGTAAAAATGACTTTTTTCGTGCATATCCTTCTCAAAAAATGATAAAATTCGAACCAAATCACCAGGTCCAAAAAGTGAATTTACTGCCGATTTTACTCAACTAAAATGACGAACTAACTTGTTCAAACAAAAACTGGTGGTTTTACCCTTCAATCAAATACGGTTTTATCCTAAATTCAGGGGATTAATTACCCCAAATACGGGTAAAATCTCCTAAAGTCATACAGGCTGGATATAATAGGTTTGGCGATTATTCGAAATCAATCCCAAGTCAACTCTGAATCAAAGACCAAACTCAAATCAAATTTTGAATCAAGCCTAAATCTCTTTACTTTAACCTAGGTTAAACCCACCTAATTGGGCCAACTAACTAGAATGTTTAACCAACTGGACTGCACTATTGACTGGACTGGACCATAACCTAACTAGACTATGATAAGGCTAGGCCATGACTGGACCGAACCATTCATGCGATTGGACTTCGATAAATTAGGCTCATTATATATTATTAGGCCTAGACCCATAATGACAATAAATTTAAATAACAATTAAGCCCAATAGTAAATAAATAAAAAGGATAAAATAAGGCTACAAAGAGGGGTGTCTGCACCCGCTCCAACATGCTATTTTTTTTTTGTAAGAATCATGACCCTGCCGGTATTTATAAAACCGCAATAGTTAACTAGTACTAACGGAGCTAGTTATGTACTAAAGTAAACCACTTTTTTTTTTTGTTAAACATTAGCCATTTATGTCTTTTAGCTCTAAAACACTAGCCATTTATTTCTTCTCAAAATGCAAGATATGCGAATTGGATATTCCGCCACACAGTCCCAGTCCTACAATCTCACTCCTACCTTTCATATTTTCTATTTTATTGTGTAGCCACAAATTGTAAGATTTTCTACTAATTCTTCTGCTTATTTGAGAAACCAGTGATGAGTCCATATATCTTCAACAAGTATATTCATTTCTTCATCTTTTCTATTTTTTGTTCTTCGTCTTTCTTTATTTTTTCATCTCTTCTTTTCTTACTAAATTTTTTTTCCCCTTTCCCAGAGCTCTTGACTTCTTGTTCATATGTTCAACATTTTCAATATCATTTTTTATTTTCTATTGTTCTTCACTTGACATAAATTGGGTACTTCATATATTTTGGGATATTTTATGAATTTAACTATTTATGGTAATATTGTTTTGTTTTAAAATCATTTAATTTTGAAAACCGGTTGAATTGGTTGAACCCCGATTGAATCATTAAACTAGTGAACCAGTCCATCAGTCAGTTCGATGCCCGATCCAATTACGAAAGTTATGGCTGTAAGTGTTACTTTTTGGATGACCCAAGGTAGGTAGTCGTGATCAATGTTAAAATTGGGGAGTTATTGTCTTGGTAGTGGTTATGATGTGAGACTTTTCTTCCCCACTCATTATGAGAAACCTTTTTATGAAACGTCTGGCGTGGTTACCATTAAAACTAGGCAGATTAAGGAAAATGTGCAAACGATAAGCTGCATTTGGTTGAATATCATCTCCATGATTATAAAAGGTTAGGGGATCTCTGCAAGCTATGTCGCTAGCTTTTTTGTGACAATTCCAAACTATTGATGATAATAGTTTGATACTGAGCACAAATTATGCACATTAGTATGCTTTTTAGTCAAATATAGAAGATGACTCATGTTTTAAGAATCCTCCATTAGCTATAATTTTGAAATGAAAAGGAGTAAAGGAGTGACGTAAGATTTCATCGATATTACGTACAATGAAAGTTGACGTGTGAAAATGTAAAGTTATGATTAAGAGAAAAATAATCTCGACAATTCTAAGCAAACTTAATAGATGGGATGTTTTCAAGCTGCATCGGGGATTACTTGCACTAAAAAGACACCTTACCTACTTATAATGCAAATAGAAGTTGCACTAAAAAGACACCTTACCTACTTATAATGCAAATAGAAGTTCCAGTGACGACAAGCTTTCTAACAATTGCATGAAGTCGAAATGAAAAATAGCTGCCAATATCGGATCCCAACCACCACGTTGAATGCTAATACAACAACCAATCACTTGATTTATTGACATGACTCACTGAGTCACAGCTGAGCCACGGTAGGGCCACCAGTAACAACTTAGTCACAATCGAGTCACCGAACACAACCTTCGTCTCATAACCAACATGTGAAGAACCTTTAATCCTCAAATACCTAACAAACAACAGACTGATTTGAGCCCTCTCGCGCCATTGACCCGAGAAAACAAAGCACCGACAAATCAGCCGCCCTTGACCACCATCGATAACACCGCTATCAAGTTCATTCCACTGCATCGCTTCGGGGATCTGGATCAAAAAAATCTATGACTAAAAATTCTAAGAATGAAAAAGCAAGGCCCTTATGAAGAGGGGCTTGACCATATATACACACTCCCAAAGGGAGAAGAAACCCAAGTAAAAGGAAAGGGAAGGAAGGAGAAAGGCCAGCCCATCCTCTCCCCTAACCACTTCCCTTCCCACCTCACCCCCACCCCTCTAGGGGGGGAGGGAAGAGAGGTGGGAGGGGATGTATTCTCGTTTGTGGTGGCCAGGGTGAGAGACTTTTTCTTATTAAAGATTTGCAATCATAAATTTAGATTTTGGAAAGTTGTGAGCCCGTCTTGGCCATACCCATTGATCACTCTCTGGTCCTGCTTTTTGCTAAACATCAACAAATATTCAACGACCAATCTGGTTAACTCGAAGCACACGATCCTAGTCACGTGCTACCCTTTTTTTCTCCTTCAAATCCAAGTATTGGTTTTAGTGTTTTTCCTTCCTTAGCCAAGGAAGCCGATCGTGTGCCACTTAACAAGGTTGGGGGTCGACCAAGAGCCTTCACCTTGTGTGGGGAAAGGGGGGTGCGGTCTACTGAGGACTTCCACTTGGGCTCTGTCACGACCCGAACCCACGGGCGAGCCCATGAGCTAGGTCCGTGACCGGCCGCAGGTCCATCTGAACATCCACCCAGGGCTCTGCCAGGCCTTACTACAACCTGTACACAAGAATCTATAACCAAGTAATTTAAATCTATCTCATTAATAATATTTCTAAAATCACGCTTATAAGTTTTCAATGAATCTCCAATGACATTCTTTATTTAACAACTAACACATGTCATTTTAAATCCGGTGGAGATCTAAGCTCCGAAAAATCTCAAATTACAACTTTAGTACTAGCACTCCACCAAATGATTTATTAAATAATCTAAGAGGACTACAACTCCTCTAGCAATCGTCTACCATAGCTACATCCTCGTGGCCTTCATCGGTGCCGATTCCATCTAGATAATCACCTAAAAATATTTATAAAAGAGTGAGCATGGGGCCCAGTAAGTACACATACCACATTCCTAAAATAGGTTTTGGGATTCATAGAAGCATCCTATGGTTTCTCTTCGATTTAAAATAGGTAAATATTTTCACAGAAGATACTATACATATATACTTACGAAAGCAATTCATCCAATATTTTCAGAATATAGGCATGACATTAAGAAGGCTCATTAACAACTATCACAGATCATCATAACTTAGGTATGTTGCGGTCAGCGTACATTCCCCCCTGACTAGGCCCCACAATCCCTACCCCTTCATGGGATAAATATTATTCGGTAAGGGTATACGCTCCCCCTGACTATTTTCAAAAGTCTATTTTCAAAATAAGGTCGTTTCAGACCTTTTGCTTGCCGAGAAAAATCCCATAAATTTCTACATCGAAGTCTTCAAAGAAATGATGATAGTTTTAGTTTTGTACTTTGCCCAAATATGCTTAGAAGTACTAATCTATAATTCTGAAAACAACATTTTTCAGCAAACCCTAGTTTTGTATATTGACCCATTTTGAGGAAATAACATGATGAATCTTAAAAAACTCAAACCTAAAAAGTTAAATTTGACTTTCTAAGGTTTCAGAAATATAAATATCATAAATATCCAATGATGGATGACTTCTCTACAGTAAATCGAAGTGGCTGATCAAAACAGCACATCTCTGTGCAGACCAGTTTTGGTTAATGATTATTTTGGAGAAGAAATACTATGAATGTCAAAACACTAAAAACTACAAAGTTGAAGATGACTTTCTGAGGTTTCTAGAAATATAAATTTCACAAACATCCCATGAGTAAATAATTTTCTATGATAAATCGAAGTGGCTGCCAGAAACCAAATATTCTGGATTTCTACAGTAGATTGATTCTAAGATCGATTTTCAATGTGCAAACGTAGGATTATAAGAAAACTCAAAACTAAAGAGTATAAGGAAATGCAGTGAAGTTTTCAGAAAGGTTAAAATCATAATAACATAATTTAAAATAAATGAGATATTACAAAAACCCAAACCCACTCTAAATCAGCTCTATATCGGCCTTCTTCTCAAATACTACCTTCTTCTCAAATACTACCGAAAGCTATCAATTCCACACCAAATATACATATAAACGTCCAAATTCGTGGCTAAACTAAAGAGAAAGTTTATGGATTCCATTACCTTGAATTTTCCCTTGCTTAGCCTTGTTCCTCCTCTCTCTCTCTCTCTCCCTCTCTGGACTTCGTGTAAAGGGGGTGCCAGATTTGCTAGGACGGCCGCCCTCTTAAAACTTCCTTTATATATGGTTGCCCGAGGTTAGAATAATTCTAAAGACCCCCCACACTTAGCTAGTGTTCTCATCTCACCCACATTCCTCTTAAAAGATCACAATAATCTTAGATTAAGGTTAAAATAAAAATTTCATCGACCAATGAAACATTCCGGGCATTACATGCTTCCAACCTCATTAATTTGGAACTTAGGAGCATTATACATTGTCACTAAAAGTCACAATGAATAAAGTTGGCAATAATCGTCGCTAGAGACCCCAATTTAAATGTAGTTTTATAACTGATCCCGATTCACTAATCATCGCTAAAAGTCACTCTAATAACAAATATCAATGCTAAGTATAAAATCTTGCTAATTGTTGTCGATAAAATCTTAATTATGCACATCAATGCTAAATGTTACGTTCATAATCGTCACTAAATATAAACTAATTGACTAGGCATAAAATCAAGGTTCGGGATATTACATTATCCCCCTCTTATAAAAATTTCGTCCTCGAAA
Organism: Escallonia rubra; assembly: GCA_033065855.1. Taxonomy (NCBI): domain Eukaryota; kingdom Viridiplantae; phylum Streptophyta; class Magnoliopsida; order Escalloniales; family Escalloniaceae; genus Escallonia; species Escallonia rubra. The sequence continues at coordinate 57,501 of JAVXUO010001926.1, forward strand.
TTTGGTTTACTCATAACCATTCCTGATCTCAATATCCGCTAGCATACAGCTCAAATCTTTCTACATCCATTTAAACAACCCAAATACAGTTTCAAGCACTTTATAAAGTGTACGTGCGAAAGCCCTCAAGGTATAACTTGCATTTATCACACTTGACCCACCGATGAATATTACCTCAAGGAATCACAGGTTCCACCTCGGTGTAAGTATTATCTCTACTTTTTAATCTATCTCCACTTGTACCATTAGATCGTTGTTATACTGTAAGGTCTAACCAACGTCCCATGACAGTTAACTTTAAAGGTTTCATCATACTAAAATTTTCATCATATGTTAGGTTTTCAGAATCCAAATCATTACTCAAGCTCTAAGTACAACGGGACCCAAAACTTGTCACACCCCCAAAATGGAAGTCGCGGCTGCTATCGAGGTTCTTAAAATGAAGTATTAACCCACTATATCTCTAGTAACACCAGGTATAGACATAGCATCTAAATCCATTAAAAGAAAAGTCTTTATACAAGACCAAAATTAAAGAGAGCTCATTCTCTTAATAATGTCCTTTCGGAAGAAAATTTTGAACGCATGGCAAGAACTGTTAGACCCCTCATATTTGAATGTTTAAAAAAAATAATAAATTATAAAGTTTGGGACGTAATGGGTATTTTGAAATTCTATTTGTTTTAGGAATATAAATATATATATTATTTTGGTGTCTGATAGTTACGTACATTCATAGGAGCACACCAAAGTTCAGAAAAGTCTCCAGGAAATCATTAGGAAGAGCCTTTTGAGAGTTTGATCATTGTTCGAGGTAAGAATTTATTTTTGGGTATCAAATTGAGGTTTGTAGTTAGAATCCTTACGAATTTTTGTTATTGTTGGAACTCTAATTTTAACTTTTGGGTATATTGATTTTTAGGGATTTTGATATAATTGATTCAGGAGATTAAAGTTTTGTGATTGAATTGCACAATTGGAGGTAAGGGTTTACCTTATGAATTTAAATCAGCGTTGGACCGATCAATCATAATTGTGTATGAATTTTCTTCTTCCGTCTGGTCATTGGGATTGGAGAATTAATTTTTCTTTTCTATGAAATCGTAATTCTTGTGTTAACGTTCGACTGTGTAGTCCCAATTTCAGATCGCCTCTTATAGTCTCAAACTCTGTGCGAGCATTCTGCTTCTTCCTTTTTTTTGTTTCTTCTCCAATTCTGTCTCGATTTCTGTACCAGCATTGTGTTTTTCTTACTTACCCACGTGGATGAGAACATGGGTTAGCTCAGTGAGATGAGCTAGAGATCGTGATACTATTTTCTGAACCTTGTTCCACGTGTCAGTGATGATATGTGCGTCCTTATTCTGAATGGCTCTAGAGTGTCAGTTTCTGTATAAGAATACATTTTAAAATTTTGTCTTTCTACGAAACATATTTTGTATTTTGAAAATTCTGGTTCGTATATGTTCTGTTAAAATTCTGTACGTCCGATCTTGTTTTCTCAGGTATCTTTGTATCCCATTTTGATTGGTCCGTTGAGCGACCTTACTGGGCATTTGGCTCGCCCCCCCCCCTTATTATTTTACTTTCAGGTGATCAGTAGAGGGGATTGGATTACGGGCCTAGCAAATTTGACTGAGAGCTAGCGGTTTAATCTCATAGCTACTTTGATTAATTGTTTTTAGAAATTATAATAAGAGGAAATATTTGGATTTCGATGTTTCATTTGGAACTCCTGGTAGGAGTAAATTCGGGATTGAATTACTGTTTAGGCCTATTTGACATCTAATTGTGTAAATTGGAGATTTTCTGATTAGATGCTCTGAATAACCTGTTTGAGAGACTTTTGGAAATTTGAGGTTTTCTGACTCTGTTTATTTAATATTAATGCTCCGAAAATTCGGGGCGTTACAGTTGGTATCAGAGCTATAGGTTTAAACTCCTGTAGACTTATATGCTTAGGATCAGATAAGTTGTGAGATGGGTAGGATGGGTAGATTTAAGTTTATTGTCCTAGTCAGTATCTGATTCTAGTTTTTCTTTTGTAGTAATGGCGAGTGGCCGTAATAATAGGTGAGGTAACAATCAAAATGTGGAGCATCAGAACGTCACAGGGAACCAGAATCCACCAGACCTTTTGACTATCTTAGAGAATCAGCAGGCTCAACTGACTCAGCTACTGGCGAACCAACAAGCTCAACTAAATCAACAGAATCAGCCAAACCCGAATCCTAATCCTAACCACGGGCAGGCTCAGACTCGTAGCTTATTAAAGCAGTTTGACAAGAAGAACGTAGAACCTTTTGGAGGTACAGACGATCCGATTGTGGCAGAGAAATGGATTTCTCGACTTGAGAAAGTATTTAGGCCTATGGGTTGCACTGATGAGGAAAAGATAGAACTCACAGTGTATAAGCTAGACGGGGAAGCAGACCACTGGTGGAAAACTATTGAGGATAGTAAAACGGTGGAACAACGCAAAGCGATGACATGGGATCAGTTTAAGGACTTGTTCTTCGACCGCTATTTTCCTAGGAGTGTAAAAGAACAAATGTATCGTGATTTTCTTAACTTGAGGCAGGGGGAGAACGAGAGTGTTGCTGAGTATGAGGTCAAGTTTACACGGCTGTCTCGTTATGGTAAGCAGTTGGTTGCAAACGAGAAGGATAGAGTGCAGATGTTTACTTGGGGTCTCAAGCCTAGCATTAGGCCGGGCATTGTTACGGTTCCAATAGACACGTACGTTCAGTGCGTTGACATTGCGAAGACTATCGAAGCTGAGGCAAGGGATTACAGAGAGAAGAAAGACGCCAAGGCAGGCAAGAGAGACCGTCCAGAACTATCCTAGCCACACACGGCACATGGTGATGGAAAACGCATACAGACTTCTTCATCGATTTCTTTTGGTCAGAGGGGCCAAGGTCAGAGACAGAGTCAGGGTCAGAGTAATTTCAGCAGGGGTTCTAGTAAGAACTTTGCTCAGAGGCCCCCATCTACAGGTTTCGACCCTATTTATTAGAGGTGCAATAAGCGACATGGCGGCCAGAGTTGCCATTGGGATACATGAGCATGCTTCAGGTGTGGCCAGAAGGGTCATCATATCAGAGATTGTCTTATCCAGCATCAGGGCAATCTGGGCCGCAGGGTTCTGTTGCAGGGAGTACAGCCTCGGGCCCAAGGCAGAGTACGAGTCAGTCAACTGGAGGGCAGAAACCTAGGACTACCGGTAGGGTGTTCAACATGACAGCTAAGGATGCATCGGGTTCGAAGGATGTGGTGGCAGGTACGATTCAGATTAACTCAATTGATGCGCATGTATTGTTTGACTCTGGTGCCACACACTCTTTTGTTTCTTTTTCGTTTGCACGTCGCCTTGGGGTTAAACCCCAGTCTCTTGACTGTGAGTTATCTGTGGGTACTCCTGTTGGGGATTCTGTGGTAGTTAAGTCAGTATTGAGGAATTGTAAGATCCATATTTGTGATAGGGACCTTCCTGGGGATCTAGTTCTTTTAGATATCCATGATTTTGACGTGATTTTGGGTATGGATTGGTTGGCATCCTATCATGCCTTAGTTGATTGCTTTGAGAAGCGAGTCCGTTTCTGTTTATCTGATTCATCTGAGTTTGAGTTTCGGGGTTCAAAGCCTAGCGGGTTGTCTATTATCTCAGCTATTTCGGCTCGTCGTATGCTTCGTAAGGGTTGTGAGGGTTACATTGCACACATCCTTGATACTAATCATGGAGGTGTTGAGATATCAGACGTACTGGTAGTACGCGACTTTCCTGAGGTGTTTCCCAAGGAGTTACCGGGAAAACCCATTGATTGTGAGGTTGAATTCACGATTGATTTGGTGCCTGGTGCGGCACCTATTTCTAAGGCTCTGTATCGAATGGTGCCTACTGAAATGAAGGAGTTAAAGGAACAGCTTCAAGAGCTACTTGATAGGGGGTTTATACGCCCCAGTGTTTCACCTTGGGGTGCCCCTGTCTTGTTTGTCAAGAAGAAGGATGGCACGTTGAGACTTTGCATTGACTACCGTGAGTTGAATAAGATCACCATACGTAACAAATACCCGTTGCCGCGTATAAATGATTTGTTTGACCAACTTCAGGGAGCAAGGTTTTTCTCAAAAATAGATCTACGTTTCTGGATACCATCAGCTAAAAGTTAGGGCAGAAGATGTGCCAAAGACCACATTTAGGACTCGTTACGGTCATTACGAGTTCTTAGTGATGCCTTTCGGGTTGACTAATGCTCCTGCTGCTTTTATGGATCTGATGAATCGTGTGTTTAGGCAGTATTTGGATAAGTTTGTTATTATTTTCATTGATGACATTTTGGTGTACTCTAAGTCAGAGGAGGAGCATAGTGAGCACCTGAAAACTATCTTACAGACTTTGAAGAACAACCAGTTGTATGCAAAATTAAAGAAATGCGAGTTTTGGCTTGAGCAAGTTACATTTCTGGGACATGTGGTGTCTAAGGATGGAATAGCTGTTGACCCCTCTAAGATTGCGGCGGTGACTGATTGGCAGAGGCCTAGCACTGTTACTGAAGTAAGAAGCTTTTTGGGATTGGCAGGTTACTACCGTCGATTTGTAGAAGGTTTTTCGAGAATAGCAATGCCTTTGACTCAGTTGACTAAGAAGAACACCCGATTTGTTTGGAGTGAGGAGTGTGAAGCTAGTTTTCAAGAACTGAAGAAGAGGTTGGTGTCTGCACCTGTATTAACCTTACCATCTGGTTCTGGAGGTTTTGTGATATATAGTGATGCCTCCAAGAGAGGTTTAGGTTGTGTTTTAATGCAGCATGGTAAGGTGATTGCCTATGCTTCTGGACAACTTAAGCCTTACGAGCAGAACTACCCCACCCATGATCTTGAGTTAGCAGCTGTGATATTTGCTTTGAAGATATGGAGGCACTACTTGTATGGTGAGACCTGTGAGATATATACTGACCATAAAAGTCTTAAGTATATTTTCACCCAGAAGGAGCTGAACATGAGACAGAGGCGTTGGTTGGAGCTTTTGAAAGACTATGATTGCACGATTCACTATCACCCGGGTAAGGCGAATGTCGTGGCCGACGCACTCAGTAGGAAGAGCACAGGAAACCTAGCAGCACTTATCACCTGTCAACCTCAATTATTAGAAGACATGAAGAACCTGGATCTGGAGATCAGATGGCAAGATGGTGGAGAGTACTTGGCTGCATTGCAGGTACAACCTACCTTGATTAACAGGATCAAGGAAGCTCAAGATGGAGACTCTGGTCTAGGTCGCATGACCGATACCATTAACAATGGAAAACAGTCTGAGTTAAGAGTTGATGAGCACGATGTAGTTTGGTTCCATAAGAGACTTTGTGTACCACCAGATATGTCCTTGAGGAGGGAATTATTGTCAGAGGCTCATAACTCTGGTTTCTCTATCCACCCATGAGGAACAAAGATGTATCATGACCTTAAGGAACATTTTTTGTGGAGCGGCATGAAGTCGGATATAGCAGAATTTGTCTCTCATTGCTTGGTCTGTCAAAGAGTGAAGACAGAGCATCAGAAGCCTAGCGGACCACTGCAGCCAATTGAGATTCCGAAGTGGAAGTGGGAGCATGTAACAACTGATTTTGTGGTAGGCTTACCGAGAACAGTCAAGGGTTTTGACACTATTTGGGTTATTGTTGATAGGTTGACAAAGTCTGCACATTTCCTTCCAATCCGAGCTACAGCACCATTATCTGAGCTAGTGAAAATATATATTGATGAGATAGTGAGATTGCATGGAGTACCATTATCAATAGTGTCAGATCGAGATCCGCATTTTACTTCAAAATTCTGGAGGAGCTTCCAGAATTCTATGGGTACCGATCTCTATTTTAGCACCGCTTACCACCCACAGACAAATGGGCAGTCTGAACGTACTATTCAGACACTAGAGGACATGTTGAGAGCTTGCACACTAGATCTCAGGGGTAGCTGGTATAGCCATTTACCTTTAGTTGAGTTTGCCTACAATAACAGCTATCAGGCAAGTATTAAGATGGCACCGTTTGAGGCATTGTATGGACGGAGGTGCAGGACTCCACTATGCTGGGATGAGGTAGGAGAGAGACGATTATTGGGACCAGAGTTGGTACAGTTGACTACTCAAAAAGTTGATTTGATTCGGGAACGTCTCAAAGCAGCTCAGGACAGACAGCGTAGTTATACATCTCACCGTCGTCGCGAACTTGAATTTGAGGTGGGCGATCACGTGTTTTTGAGAGTTTCACCTTGGAAAGGGGTGATGCGTTTCGGTAAGAAGGGCAAGCTTAGCCCTAGATTTGTTGGGCCATTCGAGATTTTAGAGAGGATCGGTCCCGTGGCTTACAGAGTTGCACTGCCGCCAGAGCTTTCACACATTCATAATGTTTTCCATGTTTCGAATATGAGGAAGTATGTTTATGATCTGACACACATTGCGCCATATGAGCCTTTATCGGTACATGAGGACCTTTCTTACGAATAGCAACCAGTAGAGATTCTTGACCGTCGTGATCAGGTGTTAAGGACGAAAGTCATTCCCTTAGTTAAGATTCTATGGCGAAACCACGAAATTGAGGAGGCTACTTGGGAACCTGAAGAATATATGCGACGTACTTATCCGCACCTTTTTGGCGTCTCAGGTACATTTTAATTCCGAGGACGGAATTTTTATTTAGGGGGGGAGGATGTTAGACCCCTCATATTTGAATGCTTAAAAAAAATTAAAAATTAAATTATAAAGTTTGGGACGTAATGGGTATTTTGAAATTCTATTTGTTTTAGGAATATAAATATATATATTATTTTGGTGTCTGATAGTTACGTACATTCATAGGAGCACACCAAAGTTCAGAAAAGTCTCCAGGAAATCATTAGGAAGAGCCTTTTGAGAGTTTGATCATTGTTCGAGGTAAGAATTTATTTTTGGGTATCAAATTGAGGTTTGTAGTTAGAATCCTTACGAATTTTTGTTATTGTTGGAACTCTAATTTTAACTTTTGGGTATATTGATTTTTAGGGATTTTGATATAATTGATTCAGGAGATTAAAGTTTTGTGATTGAATTGCACAATTGGAGGTAAGGGTTTACCTTATGAATTTAAATCAGCGTTGGACCGATCAATCATAATTGTGTATGAATTTTCTTCTTCCGTCTGGTCATTGGGATTGGAGAATTAATTTTTCTTTTCTATGAAATCGTAATTCTTGTGTTAACGTTCGACTGTGTAGTCCCAATTTCAGATCGCCTCTTATAGTCTCAAACTCTGTGCGAGCATTCTGCTTCTTCCTTTTTTTTGTTTCTTCTCCAATTCTGTCTCGATTTCTGTACCAGCATTGTGTTTTTCTTTAATTCTGCTTCAGTGATGCTTGTACTGAGTATGATGCATCTTTCCGGAATTTAATGGTTTGTTGGAGTCTATGATTGAACTTATGATTAGATGATGATTACCCTAAACATTCTTTTTCTTTTGAAAACCACCATTCGGCCAAAGCTAGTTCTTTACTTGCAAATTTCAGCCTTCTATTCTACATAGATGTCATGCCATGTGTCACCCTGATTAGGCATGATACCTTATTCTGTTATTGTTTTTGTAAACAGTTGTTATTTTCTTTGTTATTCGATCGTTATGGGGATAATAAACATTTATTTAAGCGATAAAACTTTCATTGAACTCGTATTTGCCTCCTCTTTAGTTTGTATACAAAATTTGGTATATTCAAATAGCATGTATAATAACCACCTTGTTGTACGTATATCCATTTATGTTTCGCCACATGACTTTGTGCAATTATTGAGTGACACTAAGCGTGAGCCTTAGGCCACTAAGTGTATTTGACCAACACATTTACATCATCCGGGTGACTTGTTGATGTCTCGATTTGTTTATTGATTTAATGTATGAGTAATTCTATGAGCCATGTCACAGTGTACGTGACACTTTCTGTTTCTGACTTACCCACGTGGATTGGAACGTGGGCTAGCTCAGTGAGATGAGCTAGAGATCGCGATCTTATTTTCTGAACCTGGTTCCACGTGTCAGTGATGACATGTGTGACCTTATTCTGAATGGTTCTTTAGTGTCAGTTTCTGTATAAGAATACATTTTAAAATTTTGTCTTTCTACGAAACATATTTTGTATTTTGGCAATTCTGGTTCGTATACGTTCTGTTAAAATTCTGTACGTCCGATCTTGTTTTCTCAGATATCTTTGTATCCCATTTTGATTGGTCCGTTGAGCGACCTTACTGGGCATTTGGCTCACCCCCCCTTATTATTTTACTTTCAGGTGATCAGTAGAGGGGATTGGATTACGGGCCTAGCAAATTTGACTGAGAGCTAGCGGTTTAATCTCATAGCTACTTTGATTAATTGTTTTTAGAAATTATAATAAGAGGAAATATTTGGATTTCGATGTTTCATTTGGAACTCCTGGTAGGAGTAAATTCGGGATTGAATTACTGTTTAGGCCTATTTGACATTTAATTGTGTAAATTGGAGATTTTCTGATTAGATGCTCTGAATAACCTGTTTGAGAGACTTTTGGAAATTTGAGGTTTTCTGACTCTGTTTATTTAATATTAATGCTCCGAAAATTCGGGGCGTTACAAGAACAATTACACAAACCCAATCTAATCAAATTACCTACATTCGGGTAAAGTTCTCAAATGTTTCACATACCAAAAGAAAATGCTCTTAACTTATGTCCGACTTAAACCACGACCAAACTAAAATAACATACTCAACCATTTTCGTTCATTAGAACCAAGATACATGCCTACAATACTAAATCAGAAAACACCTTTGCAAGTTTTGGAAGGAATAGAAAGCGCACCGTAACCACTGAATCGGATGCCTGCGAGTCCTGCTGGGTTTTTGCAAGAACCTTTGTCGTTGCCCGGGGTTCTGTTGCATCCTCATTTGGTTGACTCTGTGGCCCGATTCTAGGGCAATCCCTAACGAAATGGCCCTCTTGTCCACATGAGAAACATTCCTTCATTTTCCACCTACATAGTCGACCATGATGAAAGTGATTACACCTGCGGCATGGCAGCGATCTAGATTTTCTGCTCTTCCAAGGTGCTGAGTTTCTTTGAAAGTTCTTCCATTGGCTATTCGAAGTTTTGTGCATTTCCTTTCGCGGAAAGGCGTTATCTTCCTTAAGTCTATTTCTCGCTGCTGCTCTAATTCTATCTCGCGTATTCCATTCTCTGCCAGATGTAGGTGCCCATATGGCCCTAGAATGTGGATTCGTCAATGTCCTTAGGTTAGACCCTTGAGGTTGCTCGGTCGACGATGTCTTCTGGGATAACGAGAAGTTTCCCTTGTCCATAGAAGGTACGATAGGGGCTTCTTGTCTAGACATCCTACAGCTAAAGCAAAAAAGAGGTCATCAGATTAAAGGCGTAATATATCTCACTTATGTAAATCAACAAGTACAATGTGTTTGAAGTTCACTAACCAAAACCATGAGATCACCTAGTGGTGAATATTCCTCCCATCTATTTTTATTAGTCTGACACCAAAATAAATACCATAAGGCAACCTATGAAGCATAATACTTGGACTTAGTCAATATGTTTAACCAATGTCTATGTGCACTTACACATCACACCCCAGACTGAAAACTCTGACCACAATGCTTTCGTTACGCATTCTAACACCTCAAAACAACCAGTTCAAACTGTTGCCAAAATCCAACACAGAGAAAAGTATCACCTTAAAAGTACCCAAAATATAGTTACACACATATATCACGCATCCATCAAAGTTTAAATCTCTAATCTACCACATCATTTACATCTCTCAATCACAACACAGCCTATAGCCACTAGCTGTTAGAGCTATTCATAAGAAGATCATAATCCTATTCCTCCATCATCTTCTTCGGGTACTGTTAAAAATCTTTCAATTCGAAAGGCAAGTAGTATCGGTCAACTACTGCGTAATTGGCCCAAATCTCAATCTTATGCTGAAACATCAGATAAAAAATGGTCAAAACATAACCCATCTTTTCAAAGTCTAATCTCAATCACATATTATCTTAGGCTTAGGAGTCTACAGTATCTTAGCTTAAGCCCTAACTACCACCAGATTGTACAGTTTTAGCTTAATAACCAATCACTTAACCTTTTCTCAAACTTGTAATAAGAACACGTATCAACAAATTCCTAAAATCACTTAGTCAAAGCCTTTTCCTTTCCCATCTCACTTCACTCTTATTAGCCTAGAAACGAGTCTACAGAATCATATAAGCTTCAAAGCGCAAGTCAAAACATCAATCACAATCATGGCAACTTCGAGTATTTCACCACACTACGTAATTCATCACTTAGGATGCTATAACCTAACCAGCGGAATCATTACTTAAACTCTAATATCCCAAAACCGTAATACTCTGATACCATTTTTGTCGCGACCTGAACCCATGGGTGAACCAATGAGTTAGGTCCGTGACCAGCCACAGGCCTATCCGAACATCCACCCAGGGCTCTGCCAGGCATCACTACAACCTGTACACAAGAATCTATAACCAAGTAATTTAAATCTATCTCCTTAATAATATTTCTAAAATCACGCTTATAAGTTCTCAATGAATCTCCAATGACATTCTTTATTTAACAACTAAGATGGGTCATTTTAAATCCGGTGGAGATCTAAGCTCCGAAAAATCTCAAATTACAACTTTAGTACTAGCACTCCACCAAATGATTTATTAAATAATCTAAGAGGACTACAACTCCTCTAGCAGTCGTCTACCATAGCTACATCCTCGTGGCCCTCATCAGTGCCGATTCCATCTAGATAATCACCAGAAAACATTTATAAAAGAGTGAGCTTGGGGCCTAGTAAGTACACATACCACATTCCTAAAATAGGTTTTGGGATTCATAGAAGCATGCCATGGTTTCTCTTCGATTTAAAATTGGTAAACATTTTCACAGAAGATACTATACATATATACTTATGAAAGCAATTCATCCAATATTTTCAGAACATAGGCATGACATTAAGAAGGCTCATTAACAACTATCACAGTTCATCATAACTTTGGTATGTTGCGGTCAGTGTACATTCCCCCCTGACTAGGGCCCACAATCCTTACCCCTTCATGGGATAAATATTACTCGGTCATGGTATACGCCCCCCCTGATTAGGGCCCACAATCTCTACCCCTTCTTGGGATAAATATTATTGTGGACGCAAGAGCGAACCACGAGCAACAGTACTGTGCATCAACGTATCGTCCCGTCGACCAGGGCCCACAATCCAACTTTCTCCTGTGGATATGGGGCACAACAATCATGTCAGAAATATCGTCTTTTTTCAACAAAAGCGAACTTTAAAACACTCCTTAGAGAAATATTCCATGGCATTTTTTATGCATTTTCTCATCAAACCAATTTACACAAAAAAATACAAATAAACAGTAGCACGTGAAAGTCTTTAAAACTTCTAATTGGAATAAATTGTTTATAGATATACATAGAAGGAAAATAGGGTATACGGAGGAATATGGAAGGAGTACTTACCTCGCTGAATAATTGTTTTTGGTATTTGCTCAAAAGCCAATCCTAGCTCTTGTCTATCGAAACCTAAATAACAATTAACACGGATGTTATTCATTGCCGTTCGAGTACACCTAAGCATTAAGTTTTCCTCAACTAAGTGAAATTACCAAACCGCCCCTCGACTTCAGTAAAATTCTTATTTACCCCCGACTCATAACGTACCGTTACATATGACGATATAAGCAGAAAGACTATTTTAAACAGCTAGGTGGGATTTTCAGACCATAATGGCCTCTCGGGAAATTCTCCGCTCGAATCCCTAAGTCGTTCCTTAAATTGAGCTCTAATGCTCATGTTTTCAAAATATATCGAACAACGCCGGAATGCCACACAATTTTAGACACTTAAGCCTCTCAGTGTGTTTAGACCACTGTAAACTTTCCAGCTAAAATTAATTTTGTTTGTTATATCAAACAATTCAAAAGTCTATTTTCAAAATAAGGTCGTTTCAGACCTTTCCCATGCCTAGAAAAATCCCATAAATTTCTATATCGAATTCTTCACAAAAATAATGGTAGTTTTAGTTTTGTACTTTGCCCAAATATGCTTAGAAGTGGCTTAAAAAGTCTTGGACAATTTACTAATCTATAATTCTGAAAACAGTATTTTTCAGCAAACCCTAGTTTTATAGATTGACCATTTTGAGGAATAAACATGATGAATCTTAAACAACTCAAAACTAAAAAGTTAAATTATACTTTCTAAGGTTTTCAGAAATATAAAGATAAAAAAAATCCAATGATTGATGACTTCTCTACAGTAAATCGAAGTGGCTGATCAAAATAGCACATCTCTGTGCACACCAGTTTTGGTCAATGATTATTTTGCAGTAGAAATACTATGAATCTCAGACAAATATAAACTACAGACTTGAAGAGGACTCTACGGTAGATTGACTCTAAGATCGATTTTCAATGTGCAACCGTGAGATTCTAAGAAAACTAAAAACTAAAGAGTTAAAGGCAAGATAATGAAGTTTTCAGAAAGGGTAAAATCATATTAATCGGATTTAAAATAAAGGAGATATGACAAAAACCCTAACCCACTCTTAATCTGCTCTATAGCGGCCTTCTTCTCAAATACTACCGAAAGCTATCAATTCCACACCAAATATACATATAAACGTCCAAATTCGTGGCTAAACTAAAGAGAAAGTTTATGGATTCCATTACCTTGAATTTTCCCTTGCTTAGCCTTGTTCCTCCTCTCTCTCTCCCTCTCTGGACTTCGTGTAAAGGGGGTGCCAGATTTGCTAGGACGGCCGCCCTCTTAAAACTTCCTTTATATATGGTTGCCCGAGGTTAGAATAATTCTAAAGACCCCCCACACTTAGCTAGTGTTCTCATCTCACCCACATTCCTCTTAAAAGATCACAATAATCTTAGATTAAGGTTAAAATAAAAATTTCATCGACCAATGAAACATTCCGGGCATTACATTCTTCCAACCTCATTAATTTGCAACTTAGGAGCATTATACATTGTCACTAAAAGTCACAATCAATACCGTTGGCAATAATCGTCGCTAGAGACCCCAAATTAAATGTAGTTTTATAACTGACCCCGATTCACTAATCATCGCTAAAAGTCACTATAATAACAAATATCGATGCTAAGTATAAAATCGTTGCTAATTGTTGTCGATAAAATCTTAATTATGCACATCAACGCTAAATGTTACGTTCATAATCGTCACTAAATATAAACTAATCGGCTAGGCATAAAATCAAGGTTCGGGGTATTACAAGCTCGGCCTAAGCTCCCCCTTGGGGGTAAGCCTGTGGCCTTCCCCTAGGGGGTTAGCCTAAGCTCCCCTTTTGGCGTTGGCCTGAGGCCTTCCCTTAGGGGTGTCGGCTCGAGACTTCCCCTTATTCAGGGGTCGTCCTAAGGCCTTCCCTTGGATGGGGAGGTTGGCTAGAGCCCCTCCTTAGGGGCTTCTTCTCCTTGCCCATTAACGTCGCCTCTCCTTGGGGGCTCCCAGCTCCCCATTCTTATGTTCTTCTGTCCTTAGGACTCATAGCTCCCTATCCTTAGTCTCTACTCTCTTTGAGGATCTCTTTGCTCCATGACCTCCATCGTTATGCCCATGTACTGTGATGTATGACTGCACCTAAGCGCCGTCTCCGCACAAGGTGCTGCAGCACTGTACCCCGTCGCCGCGCCAAAGTGCCATGACGAAGGACCATTCCTGAGCACTGTGACGACCTATGTGTTCACCGAGGCCTGTCACTGCGCCTTAGCTCTGCCTCCTGTTATTCGTGCCATTGGCATTACTTTACTTCTCTTGGTTGTGCACACACATTATGGCCATGTCACATGACCCCACACGATACTTGTTCACTGCCCTCTCTGTGACATCTCCATTGAGCCTGCCCCTGGCACCGCACATCACGCTGCGCCTATGCATCACGCCACTTATACAGTCGTGTCATCAGTACTCTGCCACACTACCACGCCCTTAGCATTGATCCATCTCTTCACCACAACAAGCATGCCTTGCCTTGTGTACTCACGTGAGAATAAGCATGCTTGAGTTGTGACCCCGTCACATTCACATTACGAGTGAACAATGATGCCCCAAAGATCATGACTCGGTCACTCTGTGGGAACAAGTCTCCGGAGGGCATCACACCTAGTCCATCTGGCATTTGGGCATCGAGGCCTCGCCACCACTGATATCTCACCTTTTCACTATAGAATTTTTGAACCAAATATTCTAGAGAAAACCTTAGCTTGAACTATTGACTGTTGGACCATATGCGCCGCGTGCATTCGCCCTCATAGCACTATCATTCCCCGAGTTCTATCTGGAAAGCCCTGATCTCTGGCCCTTGCTCCACCCTTGCTCTGTCGCACATAGGTATACTTCTCAGCTGACTCGAACTCGGAGTGTATTCTTTATAGCACCTCTACATATACTACGAACTCACTTCCTTGACTTCACGGAATAACCATTTTATGGCCGTAACAATCTTAATCTCTAGTCTATCAATAATTTTAGTAACAAATCAGCCATTACTAGGGCTGCAATTTGGGTTGGAGTTTTATGGGTTTAACCAACCCCACCCAAAATAATGTAAGCTTTTACCCAATCTAATCCACTGAAAAAATGGGTTAGGATGGGTTGAGCTCATATAATAGTGAGTTATTTTGGTTGGGCTTTTAAAATCCATTTGAGTAAACACTTATATTTTAAACCACCACCACAACCGTCATATTGTCGGCAGCCGGCAGCCACGGCCACCACCGCCTGCCACTGGCAGCCGCCTACAGTCGCCACCGCCGCCACGTGTAGCCGACAGCCTCCTCAACCCCTTGCCACCACTGCTACCGGTAGCCATCACAGACGACTACCACTCCATTCTTTTGTTAAGATTAAAAAAAAAATTACTTAATTTTGATCAATTCAATGAAAGCCAAATATACTTAACTCAACTCAACCCAACCCAACCCAACCCTATTAATTCTATTTTTCATGGGTTATGCTCGTCGAGTTTTTAAAGCACATGAATTTTCTTGAATCGGGTATAACCCCAACCCACCCAAGTTGCACTTGCACTCATAGTCATAAACCAATGCCAATAAGATAGATTGAACTGGGCTTCAGCGTATATGATGGGCTTTTATAAAGTGGGTAGACTGAAATATCTCTGCTACCCGGAGTAGGGTCTTTCAAGCAAGCCGTGGCCTTGCGTTCTTAAGAAAGAATAAATTGAGTAGTTCTTCAATCTTAATTTTCTTTATGCTGTAAAAGACCTAATATTGGGACCTTATTCCAACTTGTTTTGTAAAACGTTTTGGTTAATAATATTCACCATGAAAGGGAAAAGAAGCTTAATAAACAAATAGGTTTACAATTGGCTTCCTACTGGCATGTCTTTTAGAGCACACAGTGTACACTGAGAGTATGCTCTCTCCATATGTGAATTAGGGTTGCAATAATTTCTCTGGGTCCATGTTCATTAGAAAACGCTATGCTTGCATTTAATGATTATTTGTTATAATTTCTATTATGAATAATTGAACAATAGGGCATCAAATATCTCATTATCTAAATCGAGTACACCTATCGGAATACTTAATTAGTGAAAATTTGCATATCTGCGTAAAGTTCCCAAAGAGGAATTAAAGACTTGGTCATTAATAAGTTCGCTAAGCCGCAGCAAAATCCTTAATTCGGGAATTGGCTAGGACTATGAAGTAGGAACCGAGCGGAATAAGTTATCGGCGAGTGAAAAAATGAAGCTTGATTCGTTTATCCGGCAAACCAACTTGAGACAAGCACGTAATGATAAATTAAGATTCTAGCTCCAATAAGTTGATTCATTTACTCGTCCTAAGAGCAGTATGTTAACAAGAAGAAGTTGTTACAATCATGATGATACAGGTTGCAAATTGTACTGCCCAAGCAATTAATATTGTATATCCACCAACGCTGCTCCAACTTAACAAGTTAGTTTGCATTAAATTAGTTTCCAAAAATAAGCTCCCCATACAGATAACAAAGGGAAACATTAGAACAGATGCAGGACCTCTCTATTCTAAAAAGAACGGACGGCTCTAACTAGATCATATTATTTTGTCCAATCTTAGAGACAAAGTCTTTCATCTCAATGGACCGACATGATTCCTCGCTGTTTTTTCACGTGTAGCTCTTTCCAAAGAAATCAATCTCTCCCAGGGATCAATGCATTAGAGCACAAGGTAGGGTTCAGGTTGGAGATGGTACCACTACTATAGACATACGACACAGGAAATGATTAATCAGGACCTGTTGAGTGCACTCCAATCCACTTCCTAGCAGAGGGTGAGTCTTGCATGAAACAAGGACTCTTGAGCATAAAGCAACTTATCTATTGAATCAATGTCCCCCTGAAAGAGCAATTAGTAATGACTATAGATTAATAAGATAAAGGTGGAGTCACAGGGCTACCCATCTTGAAAATCCAAGCATCGTCCATAGTTCTAAAACTAACTTGTGAAAAGGAGGAATTTGATTACCAGGATGGGAAGAAGCAAGAACTGTAAGAAGAAGAAAGCAACTGCCTATGTCATTAGTATTGAAGACCAGAATCCACTACTTTTTTTCTGATAACTGATACCAACTGGTAAACTACAAATTAAATTCCAAAAAACGCCAAAGGGGCCCATCCATACAAGAAAGCAGAACCACACTCTTTGATATCCCATTGAGTTGACTGAGATCTCTTCTCCAAGTCTCAATATGATCATTACTTACCTATAAAGATCATGATCAAAAAGTCCTAAGAGAGCAAACAATTTAAGGATGTGATTCATGGTAAAACAAGAATTCAAGAAGCAAGAAAGTGATAATGCAGCAGGCGTAGAGTGTTGTACCTTATGCGTCGCCCATTAATCGGAGTATTCAATGGTGCGAATTTGGGGAAGTAGACGATGGCTTACTGGAAAGAGTCACAAGCTCCTCACTACTACAATGAATTCTCTCCGGTACTTGAAACCCTGAAAATCCCTCCGAAGACAATTGGCTCCTCGAGGCAGAAAATTGTGCATCATCCCAAGCACGAATGAAAGGAGAAAAACTGGACTGAAGGGGTTCTCTGGAAGAAAATGCGGGGCTTTGGCTAAGCATGAGTGGTTGTGCTTGCGGCATTGGCTGTGGATTGAAGATAAACCCAACTCTACTCGCTCCATCCCCATTCCAACCGACTATTCTCGGGTAATTCATCTCAAAGCCAGTCATTGGAGATGACCCCAAGTCAAAAAGGGACGTCGTAGGCGCATGATGGCTCGAATCATGTGGTGGTTGCTGCAAAGATTGAAGAGAGAGGCAAAGATCTTCAGTCTGGATTGGAGCTCTTGGCATCAACTCATTCGGGTAGTTCTGGAAACTCATTCCAGAACTCGTAGGAAAGAACGATTTCATTGTATCTGCAATACATTCTTCATCAAAACTACCACTTGGGTTTTCACCCATTTGTTTAGGTAGCTGAAATTCATACCCACAAGAGGAAGGAGGCAACTCTGTTGGCTCAGGCCCCAGTGCAGTGGAAGGTTCACCAGGAATTGGGTTCCACTCAGGCAGTTCATCCAGCTTGGCAATGGCATTCTTGGCCTTGTTAATGAGCCAATCTACTGCTTTGCTGGGTCGGTCATAGCCCAACCGGTCCTGCACATCGTAGAACTGAATGGCTGTGTGGGCGGCTAGACGGACGCGTCGGTCTCTAGGACCTTTCGCAGTGAAGACCTTGCTGTGCCGGTCTTTTCGGCCGGTGGCCCGGAGGATATGGCCTCCTTGGACTTGTACTATCTCTCCTCCCGTGCTCTTCATTGCCATTAATCGTGTTTGTACATGTCTTTAACACTGCTCTGTGGGTGCCTATGATTCCACCGATCCAGATGCAGTACCTTTTATCCCTTCTCAAAGCCTCTCTCTCTCTCTCTCTCTCTCTACATGTATACTACATAGACACACGTTCTTTTGACTGTCAACGAACTTTTTTCTTTGAGGTTGCTTTGTTGGTACGTCATGCGCGATCGTGACAGCTCGGATTTCTGATATACTACTGCAGCTGCAGCTGGTACTGTTAATGGATGAATGATCCCCAAAAACCCTCTGCCACTGTACTCTCCGGATTCCACAGAACAGTGATACCTCCCAATCCGAAACTAGACTGAATTCTACAGACAAACCCAGATCCCTAATTTCTTCCTTTCTGCTTTTCGTTTGTTACTCCTGAACAACATATTACATCAAACAGAATTAGAAGCCTAATGTACTCTCAAGTCTGATATAAGCCTACTATAGGGAAGAAGAAAAAAGCAGCCAAAGAGGTGGTAGGTTGGCATAAAATCTTGCAATGACTTGGAGGGTTTTGAAACAATCAGTGGGGTTTAAACTATTAGCTTTGATATAATAAGCTAGTTGTGCAAAGAATGAAAGGAAGGAGTATATACAAGGGAAAAATACTATCTTGGCATGTCAGAGCTGTTTTGATGCATCTGTTGAGGGTGACAGAACTTGGTCAGAAAGAAGGGAAAATAATTTGTTACCTCTCTCTATTCACTAGCATCGTTACATACTTGTCATAACAGTTATTCTTTGTCGACCATGTGTGTCAAACTTACACTGTTTCTAGAAATTCACTGCTTATCTATGGCTATTAATATTTCATTGAGAAAAAGCATATGTAAGGACTGACTGGGAATTAGAAATGAAAAATCTCGATAGTCACCTTCTTGTTTTTTCTTTAGAAAATGTTTTTCACGCGTTGCTAATATGACTGGTAATTCCATAAGAAATCGGTTCGCAACACATAAGTGACTTCAGCTTCTAGTCGCAAAATTTGAGTTTGCCTTTTTATGAGTTTAGGGTGCATTTGGTCGTGGTTCGAGGAACATAGTGTTAATATATTCAAATAAACGAGTATCAATAATCTAACATGAATAAAACGCATGATCTAATAAACGCTCATTTACCACCTTCGGCCATGTCGAACGTGCCCTAGGTCTTTTACTCTCGCCACATATCTATACTCTCTCTTGGTGTTCTGTATTCGCTCCACAGATACTCTCTCCACTCTGTACTCCTCTTCACAGCTCTGCTCCACTCTACTATGTACTCTCTCCTCCACAGCTCTCCACTATGTACTCTCTCCGGCCTGAATGCTCTCCGCGGATACTCCATAGATACTCCCTCCACTCTACTACTATGTACTCTCTCCACCATAGCTCTCTATCCGACCTGAATGCTCTCCACGGATACTTCACATAAACTCTCTTCACTCTACTCTTCTCCACAGCTATCTCTCCGACCTGAACTCTCTCTCCGACTTGAATGCTCTCCACTTTGTACTCTCTCCACTTTGTACTCTCTCCACTCTACTTTGTACCCTCTCCTCCGCTCTACTTTGCACTCCCTCCACGCATAGCTCGCTCTCCAACCTGAATGCTCTCCACGGATACTCCACAGATACTCTCTCCACTCCACTCTACTCTACTCAATACTCAGTACTCTCCTCCATAGCTCTCCACTCTACAGACGCGCAAAGAAAATATTTTGTTTTTCAGCTGGATCCGGACCTCCTGGCCCAACCCTAGACACTCTAAGATCCTTTTTCAAACCTGGAGTCAAGATAGATCATGAGAAGACAAGGCGGTACTCTCGATCTCGAATGCTCTCCTTGATAGGATCATAAAGCTGGTGGTCTGAGAGTAAGATTTAACTTGCTAGGATGATAAAGCTAGTAGTGTGAGTGTAGGATTTAGCCCGGCTTCTATAGCACTCCTAGTTGAGTTCAAACTCATCATAAACTACTTAGAGATGGGCTCTATCATTATCTTGTACCACGGTTAAGATATAAGTAAGATGCATCATTTTAATAATGTATCAGTCGATAGACGTACTAACCATAAGATCAATTACATGTATCCCTTATTAGATCGAGCAAATAACCAATCCCATTTTTTGACAAACTATCAACTTGGGTCACATAGAACAATTTTTACACAGCCACGTCCAAACCACCTTTCACCCAAGCCCGAGGATGTACCTGCCAAAGGTATGTATTTTTTTTCCCCATCTTCAGACAAGTAGTGTAGCTTTAGCCAAAGAGTAAAAGGACATTCATTTACAACCAAACATCCATATCCTCAATACATTGCCATGTGGACTCGAAGAAAATTTTGCAGATGAGGAAAGTTAGGTATTCTAAAAGAGATTGATTGCCATTATAATCACAGTTGTAAAAAAGACGTCAACTGAAGTAATGGTTTGCTATTTCTGAGAATACTTTTAACTTTGGGAAAGGACTTTCAATGAAGAAGTTAGGCGAATAACGAAAACGTGGGTAAAGACGGGACCAAGCTTAAAGGCTTAGGTGGTGCTAACTCGATAGTCTTAATATGGAAAAATCTCCTGCCGCTTTAATACGGCAACCATTTCCGCATTTACTTTAGCTCTAGGCAATGTCATGTGGCACCATGGCAATATTGAAATCACTTAATGCATTGATTTTTTTTTCTCTTTTTGCGTTCCGTTGACAATATTTTTTGATGGAAAAAAATTGGCTGCTACTCCGGTTGGATGAATCTTCCTCCTACCCCTTATATAGCTACAATTAATTGTCTCTAAATATTTCTAGTGACTTTTATTTAGTGACGTTAAAAAAATGCTGCTAATAATTGTTGCTGAAAGTATTAGAAGAAAGGTCGCTTGAAACATTTAGCGACTATTAATTGTCATTATACATGGAGTTGAAGGAAAATTCCTACAACCCGGGTAAGAGCCAAAGTCTGTTCTTTTTTGTTTATGTTTCTTAGGTGTACACTTATGCAGAATAGATATTTTATAAATATAGTTTCATGTCTACCGTTCTTTTCAGTCCACCGAAAATCACTCTAGAAAAGAAAAACTTAATAAATAAACGGGAGAGGTGGTTTCCACTCCCTGATATGCTAATTCACATCATTTTTTGACTAAAAAAATAATTGTCACTAAATTATGTATATATAGCGACACATTAAAAGTGAAAAACCATACAAAGACGTGAACAGAGCATTCCTGTGAATGAATAAGCAAGCCCTTAACACTGCGCTGGGATAGCACCACAACCTGCCTCCAGAGAGGCAACAAGCAGGCTTCGTTCCCCAGATTAAATCAGAGGCAAAAATGATTTGATTTTGCCGACAATAACCAAAGGCAAAGAGCGATGAAGGACACGTGATACGAGTAATAATGTTAGTAACCCACAAATTCCTATGAATGAATAAGACTGATAATGATGTATCAATTTTTACTCTTTCAGCAGACACCGCCCATATCTTTATGGTGAGGCATGTGGAGTTGGAACTTGGATGAAATTCTGGCCAACTTTGTTCTCTCGCCGTCACGCATGATACAAAAAGTGGACCGAAAATGATTTATCGAAATCAGAAAAAAGAAATCAATACAACATTGCTACTTTTGCTCATCTTACATTAAAGCTGTGCCTCCGCTTTTCTTTCTTCTTCTTTTTCTTTCCAAATAGCAACTTGCATGACAATAACCCCTTATAAGAATCCTGTTGAAAAAGATTTCGTCCAATCATTCTCTTCTTTCGATGTAATTCGTTCTGCTAACAATTTTTACCGTTCATAATACGAAAAGATACACGATGACCTACGATCACGAGTGAGACAGCACGTCGCTCCTTGTTACTAGATTTAAATAGAGACGAAGAGTCTTTTAAATATTCGCTTCTACGAAATACCAGGGAACCCATGAAGCAGGCAGCTAGCCGATGTATACGAGTGAGAGGGAAAGCAAGTGCAAAGCCATGTGTGAATGGGGGTGCACTCAAGTATGGCAGCAGTCCTAGAAAATGACGCTTTGATCATTTGTGGAAACGTGATAGGTCGCTCGTGATCCAAGATGATCAATGTCCAGTGAAATTCTGAGGGGGAGAGAGAGAGAGACAAAACCAGAAGCTTGTTTGTTTGGATGCAATTTATGACGGAGACTGCAAAAGAAAATGCCAAGCTCTACTTGTCTTTCTAACAACTTTCATTTAACGTAATACAGCTCGAGGCTTAACTCATCTACTATGAGAGAAAAATGGCCCTCTAAAGAGTAGCCCTACTGACAAATTTAGTACCTTTGCCGAAATTAAAAGTGCCCGCAACAGCAATAAAAATTGTCAATAAGGTCAGCCTGCTCTTTATTGCACTCAGAAATGGAAAACTAACAGGAAGTTTGCTGTTGGTTCCTCTATAAATTGAGGCAGACATCATTTTATTTCATGCTAAAAAGAAGTTTATGCTACTTTCTTATTTGGGCAGCCTGCAAAAATCTGTTCCATTCGGTAGACTGCTAATACCAACTCCTAACCTTCTCTGTGGAGACACAAAAAAAAAACTGAGAAATGTTAAGCAGAATTTCTTTGTTGACAGATTCAAGAAGCATACTGCAGTATGCTCTCCTTAACATTTACTGTATAAGACTGCTGACACTCGTAATAACTTTCTGCTAATTTGGTAGTACATTTTCGCCTATAGACTGCTAATACCAGCTCCTAGCTAGACCAGAATAGTAGTCTATAGAGTGTGTACGCAGATTCAGTTCAATTAAAAAGATAAAAATGTCAAACACGCCTCTTTGAAGCTTCCCCTTCTCTTGTGGACAGAAAAACTGAGATACGATAAGCAGAATTTCTTTGTTGACAGATTCAGAAGCATCCTACAGTATACTCTCTTTAACATTTATAAGACTGCTGACACTGGTAATCAACTTCGTGCTAATTTATTACAACCTATCCGAATAGGTTTATTCACAAGGCCACCACAACCGCGTCTAGCAGACCAACCACAGGGGGTGGGGGAGCGGCGAATGAAATGATGTCATAGTTACTTTTTTGCTTACAACAACTGACGTCTGTTAAGAATTTTTGAATTTGACTGTTAATTGGTGAATGACGCATTAAACTGAATGCTAGGGCGTTGAAAGCCAAAATTGAAACCATAAGGTGATTTGCACTCGTAACCCCTAGGTTCAAGGTTTTATACACAGATAATCCTTCAAATAACGAAGATGCCAATCTTGCCGCAGACAACAATTTCCATATTGTGAGAACCTTGGTGCATCCTTACCGTTGATTGCTGGAAAATACAAGACATAGTAAAACTATCAAAACCGCGGCTCTAGCCACCAAGGGCAGGCAGGCTGCCAGAAGCTGTAAGCCAAATGTACGATATGAGTTGGTTCTACACTACTTTTCTTTAGCACATCTAGTGTAAACAATGTAGCCACACCAATAGGCTTTGACAGCTAGTATCATTCAATTCTTAGCTACTACATAGCAACAAGTCTACTCCTGAAGCAGCAAAGCCAGCTAAGATCAGTAGATTAACTGAGATCCTATCATCTGCAATAACTTACCATATCAACACACTAACTAGTGATGGAGATTTTGTTTATTGAGGTAGACCAACTTGACGTGATCTTGATCAGAAAGGGGGTCATTGATTGCTGCCCTGATACCTTAGAAGCATTATTCCACAAGGGTGCAACGGAAAGCAATTTTAGAGGAAGAACGCCGCCAACATAGGGTTGTCACTTAAAGTACCTTCAAAACGGTATAAAAAATTACTTGCTGGGGAGAAAAGGACATAACTTCGGCTATTAGAGGAACAAGAAAACTGAGCAGACAAAAAAAGGTAGTGTAAAATCAGAAGGTATTGGCCAAAGTTGTAACTTCAGTAACCGAATAAAATCAATGCTAAAACGTCTCCGAGAAGAAACAAGTAAATCTGGTAGTACATTGAAGAGGGGTGTTAATCTCAACTATCAACCACAAGCAGGAAAGAGTTCTTTCCTAGTCCAAAACTATCTTCAGACGTTCTTTGATGGCTCCTCGATCTAAAAGGACAACTACATACAAATCCCTCATGGTGACCTAATGTGGTAAAAGATCTACAAAGAGGGGGGGGTAAAATTAAGGTGAGATTATAAGAAGAAACAATCAGAAAGCTAGAGCAACGATGGAAAACAAATTGATAAGAGAACTAGTGAATTACAGATTTAAGAAACTTGTCCCCATTGATATGCCTCGATATAATGTTTCTTACTTTTGTGTGTGTGTGTGTGTGAGAGAGAGAGAGGGAGAGAGAGAAGAAAATTAGCTCCCAATATGTCATATGGGCCACTATTTAGTAGATCGTACGAAAATTGGACCACATAGCCATGGACCACTAAGCATTTCACTCTCCGCTCTTCTAAATTCTTCTGTGAGAAACTGACATTCCTAATACAACACTTATCCAGATATGCATGGATATACGATCGTTCATCTACTTAATTCACCCTCACTCAGTACAAACGAGATCTTCTGGCCAGTGAATATATTCAAAACCATTAGACGAACACATAAAAAGCACAATGAAATGAAGTGAGTAGCAATTAGAAGGCATAATCATGGTCCTCAACTTCAAGAGAGACTGTTTCTAATAAGATGCAACTATGATCCAAGACATGTCTGTTTCCACTTGGCCAGTACATTATTTCGCAAACATCAAGGGCAAGCCCTTGACATAACCATAAGGTTGGTCCTCTAGGACATGGACATCATGGGTTCAAAACAAGGAAACAGGCTCTCTTGACCTTACCTAGACAGCTCACATACACTGGGGTGTCCCTTAATTTCTTCCTATGACGGAACAGATCAAATAGGCAATTCAGAGAAAGCCATCCCCTTTTCTTCTAACTCGTCACTTATCTTTCACCCATCTCCACCCATCATGAGCTGTAGCATACTATTACACTCAACAAGACATCTTTAGAGGACTTGATATGCATTGGCATTATTAGCTCGTAGCACGAGAGTTGCTCCACCTCGTCCTATAATAACATCGTTAAAATTTTCTTTCAATTTCCACGAGAATTTAGTTCAATGCAAATAGTAGACTCACATTTGCACAATCTTAGACTTCAATAACCACTTCCTCGAAATTTTTGGCAGCAATATCACCAGCAGCCATTTGGTTGCTGTCAGAGTGGCCCAAGGGCAGTCTTCAACGAGCTATAGAGATCCAAGCAATTTCTAGCAGTTACAATTTCCTGTGGATAAGTTCAGGAAAATTGACTTCGAAGGGAATTAAATTTCAGTCCATCTCAAGGCATGCCACCATAGTTGCCTTTCCTTGAAGTGAAATAAGCAAAAAAATTGGCACTCGAGGATTATTTTAATCCGCATGCATCTATCAAGCATACTAGTTAGCGGACCTGTGAAAATGCAATGCAGGGGATGGGACAAAAAATGGTCCTTTTTTATCATTAAAAGAGGTCTTGGGAAAGCACATAAAGCAATATGGTTGGCATTTTAGATACACATATTAGAAGGCTTTTATAGCAAGTTATTATCAGGTTAATCTTAAGATTTTGTAGAAATGGCGTGCCAACAATTGACCAATTACCTCCAAGTTCTTATGTGAATAAACGGATCAGATACGATATACTAGAGCTAGTGATCTGACATTTGGCCTATACGCAAACATTCGGATCTCAACTAACCCAATAACTCGAGTCAAGCTCGGGCCGGTTTATAAAATACAGTATATTATAAGGTTTTAAAAGTGTATTAATGTGTACCACATATCTTGAGACGAAAATGACATTAATAGTATAAAAATATCTTATTTCGCTACAAAGAATAATCTTAGTACCTAAATTAAGTAAAATATGAAAGATGAATTCACTCATATTACTCATAACTTTCGATTATCAAATAGCATTGTTTCTTTTATTAGACTGCATGCAATAAAAATGACGTATGTGTATATACATGTGTGTTTACCTGTAGTTTCGTTATATTTTAAGATGAAAGACAAAGAATAGATAGCGGCACAGTAGAGTAGCTAGATATTTGTTTTCTTTAAGCTTTTGTTTTAAGTTGTCAAGTGGTATCTCAAATGAATATTAGCTTAGCACTTAGAATAGTAGAATAATCATGCTGGTACCATATAGAGTTAAATAGCGAAGACGATTGTAGTTGTAATTAAAATATGATGACGCTATCAAGTATCCCTTTTGAATTGTAAATGTTACATACAGATTTAATTTTTTAACTTCATAAGGTCTTTAAGGTATTACATATATATGTTCCTGAGCTTATTATAATGATTAAGTAGAAATTTAAAAAGAATAAAGTTGCATTTCAAATTTAACAGGATTTATGTATGCACCTTATCACTTTCAAATAAGTTATTACTTTTTGCAAAATTAAATTTAACAGAACGACCACATAATATGCAATATTTTCATGTATATTTTTTTCTTTAATTCTTGTAAGATGCTAGTAATAAAAATATTCAATTGATGAACATGACGTGTCATTATTTTGGAGTGTTGAAATTATTTTCCACATCTTTAATGACTATTATTTGTTGCAGTTTCTATATCTACTAAATGCATTCAATGATATTTTCTCATAAACTATACTTGTTCTATCACAATATAATATAATATTTATCTACTAAATTATGTCAGGTTAAACCTATAACTATAATGAGCTTGCAAAGGATAGCAAATATCATTATATTAGGATAATATTATAAAGCGATGATTAATCAACCATTTGCTATTGAACTCGCACAATAGTCACCACTTATAGTTGTACTCAATTCTATCACAATTAGAATTAAGTTTTAATGCTTATAATGTCTAAAATTTATCAATTAGTCTTATTTTTCATGAAAATTTAATTAAGTATAACTAAAAAAGTATTTTTATTGATCATAAGGGCCCTATATAAAAATGAATTTGTAAATCATTAGTTTTGTAGAGTTAGACAGATATATTTTTGCATCTTAAATGTTTTAAATGTTCTGAAGTAATTAAGAATTATTTGATCTAATTCTACCTTGTTTTTATTTTTTGCACATGTGGTTTGTTTTCAAAATCTCATATATGCGATACAGCCACTTGTTGATCGTGCGGTTATATCTAAGCCAGAAATTATCCTGTAAATTGATTATTGATCTTTTAAATTAGGGTTAATTACACCTATGTCCCTGAGGTTAGGGATTAATTACAGTCAAGGACACAAAGTTTCATAATGTAACATTCCGTGACCAAACGTGTTTCAAATGTATCACCCGTATCCATCTGTTAGGGTTCCGTCCAAAAACTATACTTTTTTATGATGTCATCAATACAGACTTTTAAAATGACAATACTACCCCTTGTATTGTATATAGAGAATATTTTTAAATATTTTAAATTAAGATTTTAAGCTTTAATTTAAGGATTAGGGCTTTAAAACCCTAATTTGTTCTATATCTTAAAAAGGTATTTCATCAAAATTTGTTAATAGAATTTCTCAATTGGCATAAAAACCCTAAGGGTCTCAATCTGTGAATTAGGGCTCAATCTACAATTTCCCAATCTGATCAAAACCCTAATTTGAAATCCTTGCCCTAATTTTCAATTTAGGGTTTCAAAGCCCTCCACTTCTCATCGCCATCGCCACTTGCTATTGCTCACATGTGCCGGGGACGGGGGAGGAAGGTCGGGGTGTAGCGCCAGGGATGGGGGAGGCAGGCAGGGTGCGGCGCCGGGGAAGGGAAGGAAGACGGGGTTGGGGGGTGACGGGGAAGGGGGAGGTAGACGGGGTGGGCGGTGAAGGGGTGACAGGGAAGAGGGATGCAGGCAGGGTGCGGCACCAGGAAAGGGGAGGAAGACGGGGTTGGCGGGTGACGGGGAAGAGGGAGGTAGACAGGGTGGGCGGTGACGGGTTGACGAGGAAGGCGAAGACAGGCGGGGTGCGGCGACGGGGAAGGGGAGGAAGACGGGGTGGGTGGATGACGGGGAAGGAGGATGCAGATGCGGGGGTTGNGGGGAGAGGGGTGGGGGGGTTAAGAGTAAAGTAAAGATGAAGTAAAGTCTTTCTTTTTTTATATATAATGAAGGAATGGCATTAGAAAAAAAAATAAGGTTCCAACTTAGGGTCAATACAATCTTTTCATTAATACCGTTATGATTTTTAGGGTTCCGTTTGGTCAACGGACACAAGTGTAATTTATCCAAACTATTGCCCGTGCCTGTAATTACCGCCTAACGTCAAGTACATAGGTGTAATTAGCCCTTTAAATTATGTAGATAATCTTTTCAGTGATTATGTTTTGTGCAAAATATAAATACATTTATTAAATTATAATAAACTTAAATTAATTGTAACATAATTTTTCTACTAAATCTCATATGTTATTTTTGTTTTCTATACCTGATTTTTTATTTTTGTACGAGAGAGTTAGTTTTAAGGACATGATTGTCAAAATTAAATCCTGATAAATTAGTACATTTAGAGCTTTAGAATTAATTTTTTCACATTATATAAGGCTTCCTAATATAGCCCTCATATTTGTATACCTTTAGAGATACTAATATGTTTAGTATATAACTTTAAATCATTTTCAACTATCAGATTTACGAATAAGTTTTATCACTACTGCAATTTCAATTAACAATAATTGTATAGTTATTTATTAGTCATGTGGTCCCCATGTGATCCCACCCAAAACAGACAGTCAATCTTTTTATTTTATCAAAAGATTCGAAAATCTGTATATTATATTAATAAACCTTTAGATCAATTATGGTAAGCATATACTAAAATAAAATAAATATGATTTCAAATGTTACATTATTTTTAGTGTTTCAATCTCAATTGTAACATCATTTTTTATTCTCTTAATGTTATTGTCATTTTGTAGATATAAATTTTTATATTCATATTAGAGGGTGATTATAATGATTCGGTAGTTAAAGTTAAGTCATAATATGTTAGAGTTTCAGAATACTTAGAGTAAGTTTTTTAATTATATAAAGCTTATTTACATGGAAATTAACTTATCAAGAAATAAAGACCCCATTCAAGAACATATTTGAGACCTTTAGAGACACTTATAATGTTAATCATTTTATTCCACATTGAAAATATAATCCAATGAAATATCATATTATTGCATCTTAAAGGTTTTAAATGTCATCAAATATATTAAATTATTTTCCTAATATATATGTGATTTCTTTTCAAAATCTCATTTATGCTTATATAGCTACTTTGTTGATCGGTGCAGTCTTATAAAATCCAAAAATTGTCCTATAATTTGATTAATAATTTTATATATTACATAGATAATGTGTTGCAATAATTATGCTATGTGTGAATACATATAGATTTAGTACAATATAGTAAATTTAAATTAACTGTAACACAAAAATTTTGTTCTAAATATCATATGTAATTTTTATTTTCTAGATACATGATTTCTTAACTTCGTATGAAAGAGTTAGTTTTAAGAACATGATAGTCAAAATCAAATCCTTAAAAATTAGCATGTTTAGAGTTTTAGAAGCAAAATTAAATAAACTTAAAAATAGGGATCACATCCAAAATAATATTTGTATACTTTCAAATAGACTGGCATGTTTAGTATATAGCTTTAAATCCTTTTCAACTATCAGATGTACAACAAATAAGGTTTTTTGTAATTGCGATCTTAGTTAATAATAATTATACGAATATTTGGTGTTCATTTGGTCACACCCAGAAAAAAATTACATCAGTTTTTTTATCATACCAAAAGGATTTTAAAAGTTATATATTATATTGATAAATCTTTACATTGATACGGTAAGCATATTCTACGGTTAGCATATATTAAAATACAATAATAGGAATCAATCATTTTTTTACTTTTATTGTTTCTATCTCAATTATAACATCATTTTGTTTTTTTCTTGTAAGTCTAATATTTTATTTTCATTTTGTAGATATATGAGTTTTTATGTTCATATTAGATAGTGATTTTAAGAATATAGTAGTTAAAATTAAGTCTTAATAAGTTTGTTCATTAATATGTTAAAATTTCAGAATGCTTAAAATTAGTTTTTCAAATATATAATGCTTACTGATACGAAAATTAACTTATCAAGAAATAAAGACCATATTCAAAATAAAATTTGAGACCTTTAGAGATACTTATAATGTTTCTAATTTTATTTCACTTTGAAAATATAATTTGACGATATTTCATATTTTTTCATCTTAAAAGTTTGAAATGTTCTCAAATATAGTAATTAAGAATAATTTGATTTAATTGCACCCTTTTTTTTCCTAATGCGTATGTGATTTCTTTTCAAAATTTTATTTATGCTTATATAGCCACTTTGTTGATCGTGATATCTTATCAAAACAAAAAGTTATGCTATAATTTGATTATTGATTTTATATATTATATAGATAATTTTTTTCCAATGATTATGTTACGTGTAAATACATATACATTTAATCAATCATAATAAACTTAAATTAACTGCAACATAAATTTTTGTTCGAAATCTTATCTGTTATTTTTATTTTCTAGATACAAGATTATTTATCTTTATATTAGAGAGTTAGTTTTATGAACATGATAGTCAAACTCAAATCCTAAAATTTAGTAAATTTAGAGTTTTAGAAACAAAATTACATAAACTTTAAAAATGGGTACCCCTTACTAACTCCAAAACCTACATATACGTTTTCCTAAGTTATTGAGATGTACAAAGTTGAGGAGGTATGGCTACCCCTTTTTTCTGCTAAATTAGCAGCATTCTCCGCTCATTCTCCCACAACCACCAAAATTTTTATATTTAGATCTCCATAGCCGTCGTCATTAGCACATGCATGTCATGCATTTATCTCCTTTCCTCCAAAGTGAAAATAAGAAGATAAAACCATCGTTCTCTAGCATTTTTCTGCCACGTCATCTCCTCCAAGGTGGCCATTTATAACAACCATTATTGCCATCTCTACCTCAATAGCCACCATAACTTTTCCTCAACCTTCCCTCACCAAGCACTCCAAGCGTTACCATTCCATCAATCAGTACATCATCTATCTTGCCTTTCCAATTTCAGCTTTCTATTATCATTCTCCCCTCCTCTATCAATGACCATCTCCAACAACGACCATCACTGCTATATTTGTACCTCCATAGCCGCCACCAATTCTCTACACCTCCTACATTTAGCTCTTTGACTCTAAAAGTGAGAGAAAAATAAATATCATCATCATTCTCCTATCTTTTAGCGGTTCTCTAGCGTTGTCTATCACATTTCTTCCTCCACCATGGCCATAACCATTATTCCCTTGTGCACTTCCTCAATGTTCAGTGACCAGGCACTCTCAAGCATCATCACTCCTTTAGCCATTACCACCTTTAATCATCAGCTTGTTCCTTCTAAGAGCAATTTTTTACCATCACACGAAACTTACACCACCGTGTCATCTCACCACAACCTTTTGGGCTATTACCACGTATCAATCCTCAACCTCTAAAACCTATGAAGAATAGACCTGGAGCCAGTAGCCTTAGATATATAGGTGGTAGGGGCCGGAGATAGTAAATGATTTAAAATTGTTAAGTGCTTCAGTAGTAGTATCGACGGTGCTCACCTTAACAACTGCCCAAGAGACTAAGCTGATAGATTTGAACTCACTATTAGATATCATGGTCTCTTTGATTCAATGCGCTCAAGCACATGAACTTGGCACCTGTTGAAGCAAACTATAAACGTTGAGGCCATACAACATTTGTTATCCGGTCATTAGAAATCACTTTAGACGCAAAAGAGAGGGCAGAAAAAGGTTATCTGTATCCCATACAAAGAAAATAAAGAAATGGTAAAATCAATGTTATGGCTTTTAGTTTTTTAGGTTGTAACAAAACAATTTAAGATAATGGGAAAAGGAAAATTTATATCCACTTCAGAACCAAAGGCTACCAGCATCCTATGAAGAAACTATAGTGACCAATTACTATTGACCACACTGCAATGATTAAAACCCAATGTCTCCATTTGATATCACAAAGGTAAGAAAAGGTAAAGTCACCTAAAGTGATAAAAGAAAATTGATTACAAACGGAAGGCTGAAAATAGATTAAAACAAATGCAAATAATTAACCACTCGAATTTCAATTCTCTCCCTACCTCTCCTACAAACGATAACTTTAATGGCACTATTTTTTCATGCAAAGATGACAGCTATTTTGTCATGCACAGCTGAAAACTATTTTGGCGCTGAACAAATATATGTTATAGTTCTTTCCTATTCCAAACAGCTCATTGACTTGGTCTTAACTAAAGTCCTGCTACATAATAGCACATGGTTCTTAATCTAGCATGGTTTTGATAGATGGAAACAAAAAATCTATGGTATATAATCAAGATAAAGAACCATTCTCAGCATGAAATCATGGAGGAGGAGAAAAAGGCATTATTCTTTTAAAAGAAGATGAAGCATAAGCATACGGCTTTTGGATCCACATATCATGAAAATAGGCTGTATTACTCTGGGGGGACGCTCTCAAATCAATTTAGAACCTAGTAATTAATTGGCAAAATGAAAATGCTCCAAAAACTCCAACCTTTCGCGAGTATAAGAGCTCTAAAAGTCATGTGTGTCGCAATTCTAAGTGATTGCTTTAGCTTTTTGTATAATTTAAAGATTATTTTTTTAAATTGGCATAGACAAGCTTAGGTTATGTTGGCCAACTTCAAAAAGAATGATCGGCTCTGAACCGAACCTCCCAGAAAAGGACACTTCCCAGGGAGGAGTACGTACACTTGGCTTGGGTCATGGTCAGAAAAGACAAGTTTCGAGTTGCAACCACTCGTACTAGGACAGAAGTAGTTCAGTGGTTAGCATAATCAGAAGATAAATTGAGTAGACATAAGGAGGAAAACCTATAATGGATAATTAACAACATAAAACTCTGTAGATGCAAGGCATTTTTTTGTTTCTAAAGATAATGGATAGGTGTTTTCATTATTTTATGTCTGTTGTTTTTCGGTTTTGATATTATATTTTCTGATAGAAAAGGTGAAGGGAAAGATAATTATATTAGAGCGTCTTGATAAAACTGAGTACAATGAAACCTTTATATAGGCAATAGAAAACTATCCTACTAGAAACAGAAAAGAGAATCTTATAGAAGTTATGAGAACTCTAGAATAATCTAGACATAGAACATAGGGAAAATGTAATTGCCATATTAATATATATAATCTAACATCCCCCCTCAAACTCAAGTTGGTAGAAAAAAACAAGCTTGAGTTTGGAGGTTAAGTCTAGAGCGATGTCTTGATACTAGCTGCACTATGCGAGATCCAAGTTGAGAAGAATTCCATGTGTAGAGTCCGACAGTGCAAGAACAGAACAGGAGTCCCGGGGCGAAGTCTAACAACCATCAAGGTCTTGGGGCGAGATCCGGTGACTAAGAACAGATCAGGAGTCCTGGGGCGAAGTCCGACGACTATAAAGGTCTCGAGGCGAGGTCCGGCGACTAAGAAAAAGGCAGGAGTCCCGCGGTGAAGTTCGACGACCAGAAAAGTCTCGGGGTGAGGTCCGGCGACTAAGAACAAGGCAGGAGTCTCGGGATGAGGTCCGACGACCATAAAGGTCTGGGGTGAGGTCCGGCGACTAAGAACAAGGCAAGAGTCCCGGGGTAAGGTTCGACGACCATAAAGGTCTCAGAGTGAGGTCCGGTGACTAAGAACAAGGGAGGAGTCCTGGGGTAAGGTCCGACGACCATAACTGTCTCGGAGTGAGGTCCGGCGACTAAGAATAAGGCAGGAGTCCCAAGGTGAGGTCCGACGACCATAAAGGTCTCGGGGTAAGGTCCGAAAACTGAGAAGAAAACAGGAGTCCCGGGGTGAGGTCCGACGACCATAAAGATCTCGGGGTAAGGTCCGAAAACTGAGAAGAAAACAGGAGTCCCGGGGTGAGGTCCGACGACCATAAAGGTCTCGGGGTAAGGTCCGGCGACTGAGAAGAAGACAAGAGTCCCGGGGGGAGGTCCGACGACCATAAAGTTCTCGGGGTGAGGTCCGGCGACTGAGAAGAAGACAGGAGTCCCGGGGGGAGGTCCGACGACCATAAAGTTCTCGGGGTGAGTTCTAGCGACTGAGAAGAAGACAGGAGTCCCAGGGGGAGGTCCAACGACCATGAAGGTCTCGGGGTGAGGTCCGGTGACTAAGAACAAGGAAGGAGTCCGGGGGCGAAGTTCGACGACCATAAACGTCTCGGGGTGAGGTCCGGTGAATAAGAGAATTTCTTTTTTATATATTTTTTGATTTGAGCAAAAGAGATAAGTTAGAGTTTATGAACAGCAAGAGTGGGCAGTGGCTAGGGTTTCAGCATAAACGAAGATCACTGTATAAAAAGGGCAGGAAAGAAAGACCAAAATTTTAAAACTCAAGAAGAAATGAAGAGCACAAAAAGAAAACAAAGGCACATGAATTGGCTGGGCGAACGGTAGAACGCCGTTCGCCAGAGTTTACGAAAATAGTTGAAAGACTCTCAAACCGGCGGATTGTATGGCTCTAATACCATGATAGAAAAGGTGAAGGGAAAGATAATTATATTAGAGAGTCTTGATAAAACTGAGTACAATGAAGCCTTTATATAGGCAAGAGAAAACTATCCTACTAGAAACAGAAAAGAGAGTCCTATAGAAGTTAGGAGAACTCTAGAATAATCTAGACATAGAACATAGGAAAAAGATAATTGCCATATTAATATATATAATCTAACATTTTCCTTTTCAAGGCTTAGAGAAGCAATTGAGGTCAATTTGAAGAAACTGTGGACGTATAATGTTTAAGTTCCCCAGATTTTTGTTAAGGTACATAATGGGTTGACTAATTATATATAGTTGCTTGTCTTATGGTCTTATAGTTAAAGTACCTTGCTTCGTGACATTTCCTAGTTGCCCTTCAGTAAAAAATTCTGGATGTGACACCACATGTACCAGATCTGCTTAAGGAATAACCTTTCAGACAAGGGAACCTTAACTTTACATTTGAATAACCTAACAAACCAGTTGAACAAGGACTTAATCACCTTGCGCAATGTAGAAACAACCAATATGCAGGAAGACCGTAAGCCAAATAAGGATCCAAATCAAACAAGAAAATTCTGCATATTAACAGCTACAACTAAAGTTTCAGATTTGTACAGCTACAAAGAATAAGGTAAAGAAGCAAATATCAAGGTTTTTGGAATGTTTAAGAAAGAGGGACCTTAGCCTGCGGGAGTGGGGGCTGGGGAGCGTAAGCACCTGGAATAATCTAAGGTTATGAGCAGCTTGAATAAATAAGTGCATAAAGAGTATTAAAATTTGTTTAATATATCACACACAGTGTACACACTTTCTTCCTTGAAAATACCATAAGCGAGAATGAACTTGTTACTTTGTACTCGTCACGTCAAGTGACTATGAGCTACTTGTCTTTGGAAGGTAAAAGTAGTTATGTTGTTGCTGTTCACTTCTCAAGACATTTCTAGGTGGCACATCTCTCATCTAATAGGGTTATACATGGGGCCAAAGATGAATGAATGAGAGAGAGGGAGAGAGACGATGGAATAATCTATAAAGGTGCAGTTATTATATAGTTATGCTCTATGTTAACGTGATAACCGACACATAGAGAAAGTCAAATGGTTAACTAAAAAGTTGGAGAAACTTCACTTGTTGAATTGGTGGTAGGTGTTTGGAGAGTAGTTGATTATTGATACAAACATATGAAAACAGTTGTATCTGATTACTTGCTTTTTTGCAGAGTAAGACTTGTTTCACGACCACCACACCTTCCTAACCTTAAACCCACACACAACTCACCCGTCAAATCTTCTCATCGGCATTTCATCAAACAGTTGGCGGGTGACTCTCACCACTTCCTTAATCTCCACCACCCTCTTCAACCCTCGACAATTTCCTCACCTAATCCTCAATTTTACCCAACAAATCAATCCTCAATGTCCACATGTATGTGTTGGGGGGTAGGGGATGGAGGAAATCTGATTTGTGCCTTTTTATGTTTGTGTCTGATTTGGAAGGGAAGATGGGGGAGGGGTATTTTGGGTAGACAAAAGATGAAATTTTGAAAAACCCCATTTTTTTAAGATCCCCCCACCCATACACATTATTTATAAATTTTCAAAATATAACCCATTTCTTCTGAAGTTTACAAAAAAGAAACCACCTTCCACTAACTTCTAACCCCAAAACCCACTTTTTTGTAATTTTCCCTAAACAGAGTACTTTAATACTGCTTGACACTTTTATGAGCATGTGTAGTGACTAGAAGTAGAAAGAACCAAAGTGGGACTGACTCACATTTGAGGAGGACGGAGTTGAATTCCCCAATTTAGGGTATTTCACCTCAGATGCTATGTTTAACTAAATTAGAGGGGAACTCACTGATCTGGTACAGGCCCACTCGATGTTGAAAGTTGTCGGAACATAGAGACGATCATATAATAACCATCCCATACATGGAAATATGTGATTTGCTTGCCTGTTCTCCCATACCACAAACACTGGTTGTATTACCCCCAACCCAATTGTAGTCAGGTCTCTACACCAACTCCATAGCCACCACGTCCAATATCTTTTCCACATAATTTCCAAAGACGATAGTTTCTCAAGCTATTGACACAAGTTTCAGGGCTAGATTAGAGATCCCACAGAACCAGAGAAATTGTTCCACCTCACTTTCTCCCATTGAACACTATATACTTTGTGGTTAGTAAAAGCGAAACGCAATAAAGTCACAGCTCATGTGGAGTGGGAAAGTCTCAAAATCAAGAGAGGGAAAGACGTCAAACAACTTGAATTATAATCCTCCAAAATTCAAAAGTTTCATTCTTAAACTGATTGAACCAACATATATGAGCTCTTGTGAAAAAAGAAGAAAAAAGAAAAATACTTTAAAAAGTTTAGTAAAATTAACTTGATATGATCGATTTGAAGATCATTCTCCCCAACATTGACAAAGTTATGATATCTATACTCCAGTTGGTACTATAAATCATAGATCACAAAATGAGCATTAATTATGTATATGACGAAATATACCTGAATTGATCATGATTAACCAAATTACAAACCCATGTTTAAAAGACTATATAAGTTCAGCCAAATTGCACGCAATATGATTCGTAGCTTCAAGATCATCCTTCTTGATGCAGACCATTCACTAACATCCATGTTCCAATTGTTTCCCTGATTACCAAATGCAAGAGTGTCTTTGTATTTCACTTTGCCTCAGGATGTGAAAGTATCACCAAGAATGAAACCACTGCTTGGTGACTACAAAGTAGAAGTTGCGGAATTCTCGAAGGGAAATGGAAGAGGAATTTGGGGGGCCTAAAACCCCAGTTGAATTAAGCACTCTAGATTAATTTTTTTGTCAAATCCACAGGAGAATTACCTTTCACAATTCAAGCATTCTTTTGTGACACAATTTTTCTACTTTTCCAACTGTTCATCACCCCCTCTCTCCTTCTTTTTTAATCTCAGCCATATATTTTTTGTCTATTGTTTCAAGAATTTGTTTATGATTTATTTATTTCATAACCAATTATCATTATACAATAACCATTCGCAAAAGTTGCGAAACATTAAACTTTGCAAATTTCGAGATTTTAAAATGCAAGGATTTTAAATGAAGGGATTTTAAGCTATGTGGTACTTTAAAATTCTTCATCCAAACACACTCTAAATGCAGTTCTTCATTCTTTCCTTACTTTGTTCATAGGGAAGCCAATTACGAATCTAAGTCCGGCCCAAAAGAAAAAAACAGAGTAGACAAAAATTCTTATACATGAACCACGAGTTTACGACCAAATTAGGATCCTACTATTCTTAATTTGATAGAAACACGAGGTCACATGTATGGCAAACAAAACCTCCAGCAGTCTATCT
This sequence comes from Escallonia rubra, assembly GCA_033065855.1. Taxonomy (NCBI): domain Eukaryota; kingdom Viridiplantae; phylum Streptophyta; class Magnoliopsida; order Escalloniales; family Escalloniaceae; genus Escallonia; species Escallonia rubra. The sequence goes on from JAVXUO010001926.1 coordinate 95,364, forward strand.
CGAATAGCATATAGAAAATAACTTTATTCAACGACAAATCACTAGACCAAAATGCACACATATATATCACTATAAAAACCTTAACTATACGAATACCAATAAATTAGATAGACTGAGAGAGCGCTTTGATAGCTCACCGCGAATGAGAGCGTCGTGAGGGGCGGGGCCCTGAGCTTTCGGAGAGAGAATAAGGCTCGAAAAAGCTCTGAAATCAGCTGGTTTTGATCAAGCAATTGATAGCAGAGAAATTGCTCTGTCTCGGTAGGTGTTTGGAATGACTTTTGTGTTAATCTGTACACAATGAAATGATTTTGAACGTGCGATAGGGATCGTGTAAATGGGATTGGCATGCATGAACTGATGAAAGTGATCGAGTTTGTTAGGGTTGTAGCCGAACCAATACAATCTTGGTTACAAGGTTGAAAAACTCCGGTAATCCGGCAAGAGAAGCTAAATTGGAAAAGGTTTAGATGAAAAATTAAGGTAATTCAGGTTTCGTGGAAAAAAACAAGGGTACCAGATATGAGACAGTTTCTAGAGAGAGAAACTCCAACTTCTCTCTAAAAAAATAGTTCCCACGGATGTGATGATGCCGCCGATGATGGAAGAAATGGCGTCGCATAGATCTTCGCGCTTGCAAGGCCCAGTCAAAGACATCCTAGCAACTTAGGAAAATTTGGTAAGAGGCTACATGTGGGAGGAGGATTCATATTTTGGTAGTGAGTGTAATCAATTCTTTGATTTATGTGGTTGGATTCTCCTTTCGAGTCGTAGGCAGCTAGTCTATTTTCCATAGCTTCTTGGACCTCATGGATTTCATTCTCAGCTATTTGTTTGTTCTTCAGTGATCTCGGCATTTTGTTCGGTTATGAGAAGTAATTGTTGAAGGTAGGTTGGAATTGGTAATGAACAAGCTTACCAGCTCAGGCCTCAATTAAAAGGCTCTGATACAAGTTGTAGCTTATGAGATTGAGACGCTACGAAGCTTAGTTGCCAATTGAGTCATGGAGAATTGAAGAATTAGACAAGAAACAAGAAATAGAGGATAGTTAGAATAGAGAAAGAGAGATGTATTAGGGAGAGAATTCGAATGCTTTGATCACATATTACATGCATTTTTTCTCTATCTGCCCACGATGTATGGACAACTTCTAACAGAAATTCAAACAGAATTTTTGGCTCTAGCGCCAAAACTAACTAAAAGCAATAGTCGCTAAAAATATTTTAACTTGAATTAAAAAATAACTCTAAACGGTGTCGTATGGCATGGCGTTAATTCCGTTATTTCCCTCTGTTGGCAGTTGCATATTCATCTCCTTCGTTGACTCCATCTCCTGCAACTGGCCTTTTAATGCGGATCAAATGGTCCTGGACTGTCTACGAGCCCTCTCAGCCTGATCTTCAGCTTGCCTTTCTATTTCCTCTCTTCCTTGCGTCTGATCAGCTCCTTCATGTTGCCGAATTATGTAATGACTCAATTGACTTGTCCCTAATTTCAGTCGTTGATTTAGAGACAGAAAGGAATGAGAAATTGTTGGTAAGCTTCTCTTGGACCTTCTCTTGGACCTTACCAGCTGCAATCTAGGTCCTCTTAACTGAGTATCAAGATGTTTTTTAAGAACCTAAGGAGCTCTTCCACAGAGAAATTAAGACCACCATACTAGACTTACAAATGGGGCCAAGCCTGTGAACTTATTAAAGCTTCGTAGAGATACAGCAGTTCATCCTGTTTTCCATGTATCATTGTTGAAGAAAAGAATTGGAGTTACCATCAATCTCTCCACTGAGTTACCAATTGTCACTGTGGATGGAAAATTTTTAATAGACCCAATTGCTGTGGTGGGAAACCGTTTGATTCAGAACCAGTGAACCAGGTTTTCGTCAAATGGTCAAACCTGGAAGATGGCGAAGAGACTTGGGAGGACTAGGAGGTACCCAAGGAAAGATTCCCTAATTTCAACCCTTGGGGACTAGGGTCTATCCAAGGGGAAGGGAATGTCATGGCCGGACGTGCGCCATTGTATGTTAGAATCAAGCTAACATAGAGAGCTGACACGCAAATGGCAGGAGGAGAAGTTGACCAGTAACGGCTTAACGATCAATTTGGAAGACGGGCTAAACGTCACCATTGGTTTATGTATTTTAAATAAACAACGTGGCTATGCCACGCCATAGTCTTTAGCTGAGGTGTCAAGTAGGCCAGACGCAGTTTCCTTATTGGTAAGAGTTACATTGTGAATAATCCGTTATTCCCTGCCTGGGATTGCGGGAAGTTGTTTAAAAATTAAAACAGAGAATTGTAGAGAGAGAAGATCGTTCGAAAATCATGAAATAACATATGCTTCCTTCTCTCATCTGCTACTGTTTTCTTCTTCCCTAATCTGCCTATTTATCAATCTCAAATCCAGCCTGTATCCCTGGAATCTTGTAGTGACTCGTGAGATTCACGACATTCTTCTCCAAGCTCCGCTTCTGAGAAGAGATCCAGTTCGGCTGGTTCCGTTTGGGTTCTTGTTCTTTTTCTTCTTTTGTGGTACATCGTTTCTCTAATATCGTCCTACTTATCGGTTATATCCTTGTCATAGATGTCAAGCTAATTCTACTTTATGATGTTTTTGGACCTTAAATAGTGAGGGTCTTGAGACTGGAATTCATGTTTTGGGTATCTTGATTAACTGTCAATTTTATGGATGATTTTGGTTAATTAGGTTTTTTTTTTTTTTTTGTATGCCTATTTTTTATGCGTGGCTAGGATCTTAGATGAACGTTTGGTTGGGGAAAATGATTTATCATTTAACGCAGAAAAAAAAAATAACGTAGAGCGACATGAGTACTTTTTCTATGTCTGCAATGTAGTTTGATCATTTTCGGTGTGAATTTAAGGGACATGGCGATGTGGACTTTTCCATGTTATCATCATCTTTTAGATGAATTAGCCTCTTGAAGCTCGATAAGTAACTCAATGTTACTTCAAATTAGGCTAGTAATGAACTAAGAGTATAATGGTGACAAGCTGTGTGACCATGATTGCTACTCTTATATGTTGATAATCTCTGTTTATGTAGTTGTGTGTCCGAGTTCTGTTTCTGATTTTGGGGGTGGCTGTATCCGATTTAGATGTGAAGCTAGTAATCCATGTTATAATCTCGAGCATCATAATCACCGTCTTCTTTTTTGGGAATGGTAGAATTAAATGCAGAACTAGATGAAAACTTGAGAAATAACTCAATATTACTTCAGATTAGGCTAGTCAGGCTCTAAGTGTATAGTGGTGACAAGCTATGTGACCACGATTTGCTACTACTTTATGCTGAAGTTTATATGCTGATATTTATGTATAGTAATTTTGGTTTACTTGGTTGTTTTTTGTTAATTATGTCTCTTATTTTTGGCGGTGGCTGAATTTGGGTGTTAACTACCTTTCGGCACACACATAAAGCAAAGCGTCATGATCACCATCTTCATTTGGGATGATTTTATTTGATGCAGAACTGGATGAAAGCTCTCAACCTGTAGCTTCAAAGGTTTCTACAACTTGGTGTTGTGTGAATTTTGACTGTGATTTGGCCATTTTCATCTTGATTGATACGATATTGGAGGATATGCTTTTAGCCCCTGGTTTAGGTACCACTTGCGTGAATTTTTATCCCCATTTTTGGATCAGTACATCCTTTCAAAGCACAAATCTTGTATTCGATACAAGTTGTTAGAAACTCTATAGGTGACTGCTTTGCTTTATGTGTGTGCCGAAAGGTAGTTAATTTGTCCGAGTCTTCACAGTACTGGCATAGGTTATTCAACTATATAGCTCATGTTATATCCAGAAAATCTAAAAACTCTTGTGTTCCCAACTGGTCGCATCCAAGGGCCCACTAGGGATCCCGTTTTGCGCGACATGTCGACAAGTCAATGGTAAATTTTTCAACACATCAAACCGAAAAAATGTGCATACCCAAGTCACGCGCGTTCTTCACTTCGTACGCCTCGTGCGCGACTTTAGCGCCAATTTTTTTACGCCGGCACGACTCACGGAAGCACGCTCGTCACGCCGTGACCACCCAAGTCCTTTCCACCCAAAAACATCAACCGCAGATGAACCTTGGGGCAAGGGGGTTCGGCCTTGGCCTCCCCCATGGGGTCGGCCTCGGCCTTCCCCCCAAGGGTTGGCCTTTGCCTTCCCCAAGTTTTCTTCACTCCTTCTTGTGCGCTTAGTACGTGACTTTGGTGCCTTGTTCTTTTACGTTGGCGCAACTCACGGTAACGCGCTCATCGCGCCCCGACTACCCAACTCTTTCTCGTTCACCAAAATATCAACCGTGGGCGTGCTTTAATGCCTACCCAAGGGGGTAGTGGCCTTGGCCTCTCCTTGAAGGCTGACCTTGGCGTTGGCCTCCCCAATGGGGGAGGCCAAGGGGGTTGGCCTTGGCCTTCCCTTTCACACTTGCACTTTTCTTCATGGGGTCTTGTGTTTCCGCGATGCCCACCATCGCTCGCACGCCGACCCTACGATGTCCATCACCCGGGGTTGTGCACCGCCTCCGCGATGTCCGTCGCCCAAAGTCGCGCGCCATCCCCGTGGAACCCTTCGCCGGCGATCGCGTACCACCACTACCAACCTCGTTATTATCAAAAATTGCATTCGTCATTCTCATACAATGTACACACTCAGCTCACGCCCCGCCTCTGGAATACTCGACACGCGCCCGTTCACTGGCTCCGTGATACTCGTCGCTCGCGGTTGCGCGCCATCTCCGCGACGATCATCGCCATGTCCATGTACCACTTCCATGACATGTGCCCATGGCACCAGGTATTATCTCGCGACAGTTATCGCCGTGCCCATGCGCCACTTCCATGACATGTGCCCACGGTTACCAGGTATTATCTCGCGACGGTCGTCGTCGCGCCCATGCGCCACTTCCATGACATGTGCCCCCGGCACCAGGTATTGTCTCGCGACAATCGTCGCGGCGCCCATGTGCCACAATCATGTCTGGTGCTGTAGGCACCGCGCCCATGCGCTACAATCATGCCGTGTGTCGTTGGCATCGTGCCCATGGGCCACAATCACATCTCGTGTATTTGGCACCGCGCCCATGAGCCACAATCATGTTATGTGCTCCGGGCACCATACTCATTCACTACACCATGTGCCCCCGCCATGGACGTGGAACATGCTTCGACCCACTCTCCGAAGTGTGCAGCATTCCGAGGGGCTCCGGTCCTAGTGTTGTGGCACGAGGACCCTTCGCAGCGGGATAGGCTTGCTACCACATAAGCTATCGCCGTCTGGGGTGACTTGCATGACACTAGGCACGTCTGAGCTGCGACCACGTCCACTCACGTTACCGGTAATCATCGGCTCCCTCAGGACGATGACTCTCGGGTCACTCCGAGACGGGAGCAAGTCTTTGGAGGGCATCGCGCCTAGTCTCCCTGGCAGTTGGTCACAGGGACCTTCCCTCGCTGCTGTCAGATTCTCTTCGCGTCTCTTGACGAACCCTTGTGGGATTCAGTAAGGGCTTGGATCGGTGGCTAGGGCAACGGGCTTATTCTGATCATGCCAACGCAGTGTGGTCAGTCTTCTTAGACAGGTAGAGCGACGATGTATGGGGCAGGCATCGCCGAATTTAAGAACAGGTAGTCCAACAGAGAACCGGTATTTTTAGACCCCCTTGGTGACGTGTCACTCCCAGGGGACGAAATGTGGCATTTAATGACACAGGCATACCTTTGCCTATAAATAGTAGACTTTGGACTTCATTTGGAGGACTTTTTGCTCATTCTCAGAAAATCACTTTCTCACTCTAGAACTCAAGAGCTCTTGGATTCTAGAGAGAGAAACACAATTGGACATAATCTTGGACATAACATTGGACCGTAGCATTGGACCCTGACTCGGACCTTGACTTGGACTGTCGACTGCCGGCCATGTTCGTCTTTGCCTTGTCTCCACATCATTGTCACTCCTCACGGCCTGTCTAGGAAGCCTTGCTCTCTGCCCTTACTCCACCCTCACTGTCTCTTACTTTGTACAACTAGCAGCTGACTCGGACTGCATCATTTGTGGCACCTTCACGTAGGTACGAACCCATTTTCCTTGGCATCATCATGTTTACACATAGTTTCGATATAAGTCATTCTTATTTTCTTCCATGTTGAATGTATGTTTTCATTTATTTCTCAATTGCAGGCAACGTCGAGTTTGGGTGCTGGTGCAACCTATTCTCTTTCATAAGAATAACAACTTTATGCAATGGCAAGTGAAGCTGTCATCAGAAAAAGTAGAGGCTCCCCTCTTTGAGGACAACATTATATTTCGCTCCAAGATTGAAGGTGGAAGATTTTGGGAGGACAGTCATGATTTGTTGTTACTCCGGGCTGTATTAAACCTTTATCAAACCTTGTGTTTATTGAAAATTGATCTAAACTATTAAAACTTGTTTTAGTTTTGTTCTTGTGTTTGTTCAAAGGTAGCAGAAGTATTAGGGGTGCAACATGTATTTATTAGCTTTTATAATTAGTATGAGATGAAGTATTTTTAGTGATTACAGTAAATGCATTTAAAAAGAAAAAAGAAAAGGGAACCCAAAAAAAAAAGCAAATTTAATGGGTCAAAAACGACTCGACCCGTACCAACCCAAGTTTCGTTAAGTCAAATCTGGGCTGGACGTGTTTTTTCCCAAACTCTTTGTTGACCCGTAGTTCTTTGATCCAACCCTCTCATTGCCACCCCTAGTTCTTTTTTAGTGAAGACTAGAAATATATATCAATATTAACAGAGAGGGTTACAAAACATATCAGAAAGACAAGTAAAAGACATACGGTTGACATCCTCATGCGATAGACATTGCAAAAAAATAAACCCTACAACAACAATAACTAAACAATTGTATTTTTTTTTTAATGGATAAGCACCAATCATTTAACCAGCGAAAATAAAAAGTAAACTAACAAAAACAGAAAAATTAGAGGCTAAAACATGATATCTGTTAACTAAATAACATGATAGATACTTAAAAAAAAACACCTAATCAAAATACACTAGCTATCAGGCAACCCCAACCCAAGCTCCAGACACGTGTCCCGTCAAGCATTGTTGCTTCGATCTTCGTGCTTCCACTCCAGCGCCAAAAAAACCACCTTCTCCGCCCATCATATTGTTGTCTAGTCCCAGATAACACAGAAGTCAAGCACCATCGGATACCCTCACACCTACCACCCTCAGAAGCTCCTGACGATCAGATCCCCGACAATTGATAATGTTAACGGTGGTTGGCCGGTGATTGATTGCCGCTAGGGATCTGATCGTGAGGAGCTTCAAACAACATTTCTTCCAGAATCACCACGCACCAACATTTCTTGGCATCCCTACAACATTTTTCTTGTTTCATGTGTTGTCAGAGACGTCTGTATTTACCTTTGGAAGATCGTAAAGTGTAAGCGTGCTGTTTCTTTATTTTAGTTATTTTTTCGAAGAAAAATAATTCCCCCTTCTGCACAAGTGAGAGAGAGAGAGAGAGAATCAAAGTTGACGTACCCACAAATCAAAGCTTCACGTAAAACTAACTCAGCCACTGAATATTTGTGACTTTTCTAAAAGAAATGGGACCAAGACTTGCCTTCACGGTCTTAATGGTTTAAGCAACTTTTTTTTAATTGTTCTCCTCTAACTAGGAATGAGCATTAAACCGTTGAAATCGATCCAACCGTAAAATCGAACCGACCAATCCAACTAATTCCAAATCGATCTAAAACCCAATCGGTTTGGGTTTTTTTTTTCAAACCGTACATTCGGTTCAGTTCGAATATTGTGAAACTGTATAAACCAAACCGACCGTAATATAAAATATTTATATTTGTATCTAATCCTAGTTATTTTTTACTAACCCTAGTTATCTAACCACTCATATAAAATGGGATAAACCCTAAATCCCTTGACCGTAACACGCATTTTTTACTCGTCGCCTACATCTCAATAAGTGTTATTAATTATGATAAAAAAAATTCAATTTTTTTGGAGCTTATTGGCATGTATAAGTTATTAATTTTTGGGCCTAAACTAGCCTAAAATTGAGTTTGGCCCAAACTGTTTAAACCGCCCAAAACAATCCGTTGAACCTGTTGAAATTGACCGTTCAACCAAGTTTTTTTTGCAAACCGACATTTGTCGGTTCGGTTTGGTATTCAACCTCCAAACCGAACCGACTGAGCAGTGTTCACCTCTATCTCTAACTATTTTTTGTATAATACGAGAGTTGTGATAATGGAGCATTACTAGCTTCTTAATTATTATTTGTATTTAGTAGTTATTACTTTTATTTTAAGAATAGAAGTTCAATAACTTTGTCGCCAACATCATGGTTTAAGTCCTAGCAAATGAGGCCCAACTTGTACTTGAGTGCACAACACATGCTTGCATTTGCCATGCAAAATGTATTGTGTTATACACCATTACTAATAGTGTTAATTGCAGTCATTTATTATTCTAAAAAGTCAAAAAAATGACAATTATTCCTAGTCGTTAAGTATATAAATTGTAATCTTGTACTTTGCGGTGAAGGTGTTGGTGGGTTGGTGGCTTGATGGCCGATGGTGTGGTGTTGGAGTGGTCTTATGCTGATTTTTAGTGATGCACGACGATGGTGGTAATCTGATTACGAGAAAAATAAGAAAAAAAATTCAGCTGGAAAAGACGAGGGCAATTCGGTCTTTTTATAAAACAAACTTAGAGTGTGTTTGAAACCATGTAATTGATGGGATTTCATTTCAAATCTTAAAATTTTGTTGTTTGGAACATTAAAAAAATGAATTGGAATTGGATTTAACTGGATTTGATTCTATAGTGTGAAATCCGATGAAAAATGATCGGATTTCATGAGATTTGAATTTAATTGAATTAAAAGTAACTATTTACCTATCTTATCATTTTCTAGATCTCTTCAATAATGAACCTACCACCACTGTCTTCATTATCGCTACCTTCACATTACTTTTACTACCACCACCGGCACCACTACTACCACCACCCTCGCCGCCGCCATCACCATCTCTGCCGCCGCCAGTACTACCATCACCGCCATTGCCATTGCCCCCACTACTGCCACCGCCACCATTTCTGTCATCACCACCACCACGACTGCCACCACTATTGCCACCACCACCGCCACAACCGTCGTCGCCACCACCACTGCCACTAATACAACCACTACCACTACCGAGCCACAACTACTGCCGCCACCATCTCCACCGCCACCACTGCTACCACCACCGTCGAGCTACCACTACTGCCACCACCACCACCACTGCCACCACTTCAACAACTGCTACCATCGCCCTCGCCACCATAGCCGCCGCCGCCACCACAGCCACCACCGACGTTATTGCCACCACTACCACCATTACCACCGCCCTCCCTGCCACTAGTTCCACCACCGTCGCCACCACTACTGCCACCAGCGTCATTTCTCCACCACCAGTTATACCTCAATACCACCACCACCACTACCATTATCATCACTTGACCATCCCACCACTTCCACCGTCGATGCCACTACCCTGTGTGGTGCCGCCACCACCACCACCATGTGATGACACTGGCACACTTGAAATCGCTTATCGTAGTTCGTGTTCATAGTGACTCAAGGATATAATTGTTTAAAAATTTATTACTTTTCTGTTTCATTTGTTCTCCAAAGACAAAATAGGAATTATGTGATTTGAAATCTCTTTTGTTCCAAACAAAAAAAAAAAGTGAAATGAATTTCATATCCAATTCTAAATTTGAAATTCAAATTCTAAAAAAATTTGTTCCAAACGACGTCAGCATTCCGTTCAATGAAAGGACATAAGTACTCTTACAACAAAAACAAATTGTAGTGACGGGAGCGCGGTTCATTAGCACGTGCCAAATCCAAGGATTTAGGTCCCTTCGCCATTTCTCCCTCCAAATCCCCAACTCGGCCCGCCATTTCATTTGCCAAAACCAAAACTTCTAGTTTTGCCCAAATTGGTCCACGTAAAACGACTAACCCGCCAACCGCACCAAATTTCAACTATGAATTAGCAGAATCCCTCGAACAAAACTTCGAAAGGAGCCATGAAAAGTTGAATCCTCCCTCCCTCTCTTCAGTCAAAAACTTCAAACTTCAAACTTCAAATGGCCCCTTGAAATTCAAGAACAGACTTTCAAAGTGAAAAGACAGACAATGAACTCCAAATTTCAGCCCTCCAAAACCAGACCCATTAATCATCATACACTGCAACTACATATAGCTCACCAAACATGGAACATCCACTACCTGATTTAACATGCCCCTCCTTCTCCCTCCCAGCACCAACACCCCAATTAGAGCATCAGAAATGGAGCTTGTCTCTCTCTGTGAGCACAAAAACAAGGAGAACATTCCATTTCCACCATTTTCTACAAAGGAAACTCACCCAGTTCCTTCAATTGTTAAATCTGCGACGAAAAATGACAAGAGGAGGTCCAGGAAGCCTCTTAGAGACATTACCCACCTCTTGAACATTACTCCAAATCAGTCTACTTTAGTTTTACTTACCGAAACCCAGGTTCATTTGCATGTCTCATCTTGTGGGTTGAATTCTCGAAAACGGAAGGCAGTTGATAATGCTGATTCAATGGGAAACTGCGCTTCCAAATCATTAAGGATGGGTTTCAGATAGGTTCATCATAAGTTTAGTCAGACATTGACATATGGCATTCTATAGCTGAATTATTTCTAGTTTTATACATAATTGGCATGCTACAACTTGCTTGTATGAGATGGGAATGAGAAGATTTGTCAAGTTGGGTGTCGGAAACTATAGGATGATTGTAATTTACCACCCTTCAGCAAAATACTTTGTAGTTTAATGCTTTGATTTGAAAGAGGTGATATAATATGGTACAGTATTTGATGAAATCCTGCGTCAGGTCTCATTTTTCTGTGTTATATCTGCCTGCCCCCTTCCCCCAAATCACTGTTTATATCTGTGTTGTCATTTTTTTTTTCTTTTCATTTTAGAAAGTTCTTGCAGACACTGTTACAGAGTAACCTCGCTGACATGTAGACCCCCTCCCTCAGCGGCGATCAACTCGCCTTTGCAGATCAATCCAAGATGGATTTGCTGATGCTTTTATGCGGCATAATTCACACCTCATTAGTCGCTAAAAAGTGCAACGATGGTAAAAAGATTTTGTAAAACAATCATAAGAATTATGAAAATATTCTGCAAGGTAGATCCTCTTATGAAGATTTGAGGAGTAATGGTAGCCCTAACAATGCTATTTAGGTAAATACAAGGAATCCTGCAACATAATAATCGGTACTTTAGGCCCGTACTTTTATCATATTCGTTTTCTGTTTTTAGTAATGATGATGAAAAAGATTCTTTTTTTACGTACTTTTACCATTTTCTGTTTTCGTTTTGGATAAAATTACTCAAATAGTAACAAAAAACTGAAAACACCTAAAAGGTGTTTTCAGCTTTTTTCACTCAAACTTAACCCAATATAAGAAAAAATAGCTAAATTTTTTTTTGTGAAAATGATAAAAGTACAGGAACGGATTTTCAAACTGAATATGAAAATTATGAAAATGAAAACAGAAAATAAAAACAGAAAACAAATATGATAAGCGTACGGAGCCTTAACTTGGCTTGATTGAAGTCTTGAACTTCTGAATATGGTAGCTTGGACCAAGTCTTGTCTATACACTTTCAGATTTGAGCTGTCACAAGAGGTGTACTGCAGACCCAATCTCCCATCCTTAGCCTTTGAGCGAAAGATGATAAAGGGGTTTTATATTACCAAGCGCGTAGGTCAGCTGGTAAGAGGTTGTTTTAACTTAATCACAAGTTTCGGTTTCGAGCCCTGATAATGTAGTTGCGTTAAAACTTGGTAGGGAAAGTTTTGCCACTCATGTGGTCCTATCCGACTCAGAGGTTTAATCACACTTTTTTCGACCAAAAAAAAAAGATAAAGGGGTTTGATTTTTATCACATCCATGTGATGTATTAGTATCTTCTAGGAGGTTCTTCAGATGACTGCTTTGGTCCAGACTCCAAATCACTAACTTAAAACTCCTATTCTGGAGTTTAATAGCCTCCTAAAACCTAATCTGGTATGTAGGCACGATACTTCGATGTGCTAGTTTGACTGAACACAAAACTGAATATTACTGAAATACCTGGAAATCAAGCTTTCTGGGGGCATACACTTCGATGAATTTAATAGCTGAGCTCCGAAGTTATATATCATATGCGGGAAGTGTTGGAAATCTTTTTTGCATAGCATCAGAGACTGCCTATGACAGCTTTGACGTGTATTAGAAACCATTCTCATATCTAGGGACTGGACCTGATATAAGCCGAAATCCATTGGCGTTGACAAAAGGAGCTAGGCATGAGAGAATAGCAGAGAGCAAGACTTCCCCGCTATCGCATCAGAAGAAATTTACCGCTGTGTATTGGCCAAGATTTCTACTGTTTTGACAGCTGATGTAGTGAGCTATAAGCTGATATTTTATTATAAACATGAGTTTGGCAACCAAGAGATAATCCATTTTAGTTTGTTTTCCTATACAACAAACAAGTCCACCATTTATCCAAGAAACCTTGGTGGCGTACCAAGGGGTAGGACCGACAAACAGAAGTGCATTCAGTATCATGTCTCTGATAAATACGTGATTACTCACAAGTATGAAATTGATCATCAGCGCAGTAACCTAATGACATCAAGTCAGTTAAGAATACAACTCCAGTGGTTGGATTTCCACTTCACATATCAAGAGCTAGATCCTCTGTAGTTCGTTTTCTCTTGCAGCCTTCAAGGAAACTACGCCATATCAATGCATTTGGTGGGAAAGGCATACCACAAATTAACCTTTCTGCTTCTTTTAGACTGCCATATCTAGCCAATAAGTCCACTACAAGAAGATAGTGATCCATCTCTGGTTCAACCTCGTACTTCATTTTCATTTCCGTAAACAACTCCATACCCTCTTTCACTAATCCAACATGTCTGCAAGCTGAAAGCACGGCAAGAAAAGCAACCCTATCTGGCTTGAACCCTACCATTTCCATTTCTCTGAACCTTTCTAGTGCCTCATGCGCACGACCATGTAGGCCAAGGGCTGAAACTAGAGCCGTCCATGTGACGACATTTTTAACAGTCATTTCTTTAAAGATTTTAAAAGCGCTCTCAAGGCTCCCACATTTCCCATACATGTCTATAATGACATTGCAGACAAATGTGTCACAACGACTAAAATCAGCTTTTATCATAAGGCCGTGAAGAGAACAACCCAAACCAAGGTTACAGACTTTAGTACAAACATTTAAGAGGCTAACATATGTGTAGCTGTCAGGACAGACATGAGCTAGCTTCATGTGTTCAAAAAGTTCGAAAACCTCTTTGTAGTCACCATTGCGAGCACAAGCTGCAATCAAAATGTTCCAGGATACAAGATCAGGCTCCTCCAGTGAAGAAAACAACTCTTGTGTTTTATGGTATTGGCCAGTCCTGTTATAAACCCCAGCAACTACATTTGAGAGAACAACAGGAAGTGGCATGTCAGCAGCGGCAACAAGTTCTAAGGCATCAGAAGTCAGACCATGTTTGGCGAATGAGGTAATGAGAGAGCTTGATACATACTCATTTTGGTGGTAACCCATTCTTATAATCAACGAATGAATCTGCTGCAACTCTAAGACAAAAGAGGATTTGACAACAGAAGAAAATGAAACCTCATTAGGAAGATAACCCCGTTGAATCATTTCTCGCAGTAATGAAAAGGACTTCAAACAGTCTTTGTTTGCATAACCAGCTAACAAAGCATTCCACGAAACCAAGTTCTTCTCATGTATATTGTCAAAACAGCGACGAGCATCTTCCAATCTGTCACACTTGGCATAAAAGTCAATCAATGCACTACCAATATAGACATCAGACTCAAACACGTTCCTGATTATTTTGGCATGGACGAATTCTCCATAAATTGGAATCTGCAACCTGGCACAGGCCTTAATTACGGTCACAAAAGTGGTCTTGTTCGGAAAATTACCATTCACGTGCATCTCCAAAAAGAGTTCTACTGCTTTGCCATGTCTATCACTTCTTGCCAATGCTCCAATCATTGTGTTCCACGACACAATGTCCCAAACAGGTGCGTCCTCAAATTTTTTCCCAGCAAATTCTGCGCCAGAACACTTTGCATACATATTGATCAGAGCATTAGAAACTGAAACTACAAACTCCAACCCGTTCTTAATCACCAACCCGTGAATTTGTCCTCCTAATTCTAAGTCTCCTTCCAATTCAAAACCAGACAAAATACCTACAAAAGAATACTCAGACAACACCCTTCGTGTCCTCATAAGGTTACGGAACATAAGAACGCATTCCTCAGCGCACCCATGATGCCCAAGCAAAGATATCAAAGAATTCCACGTCACCAAGTTCTTCCGAGGCATATCTTCAAAAGCGCGAATCGCTTCGTCTAAAACCTCGTGCCTCCCAAAAAAGCTCAGTAACGCTGTTCCAGCAAAGGCATCAGAGTAAAGTAACCCGCTCTTTATTATCAATGCCTGCAAGTAAAACCCTCTACACATATCCAGACAAGCACACGACAAGAGGCTACTGAACGTGAACTGGGTTGGCTCAAACCCACAATACCTCATCTGAGAAAAGAGCTCCCAAGCTTCCTCCACATTCCTAACACGACCATAAGCACCAATTATCGTATTGTACGACACAGCATTTCTCTGCGGCATTTCGTCGAACAGTTGGCGGGCTAAAGGTACGTAGCCCTGTGAGGCATACATTGCGATGATGTTGTTGTCGAGGAAGATTGGCTGCATTGTATATGGTCCCATTGTGATTGAAAGTGCGTGGAGGGACTTAGTTGCGCCGAGTGATTGAACCCTTGAGCAGTGTCGAAGTAGCTGCCTAAGGGGCGCTTGGTGTTGGAGTTGTCCTCCATCAAACGGCTGGTCAGCATGATAGTCTCGAATGATCGAGGTTAAAAAGAGAGACTTTTGGTAAGAAGAGCGGTGGGTTGTCACGTTAGAGGAATGTGGAGAACTTGAAGTAAGAAATGTGGCCTTTCTCATACAGTCCCGGAAAAATATGTGCTCTCACTTCACCACGTTTGGCCAGCCTCCGGTTTGACATTAAGACCAGCCATGAATGTGTTCGTTAGAAATAGATGAAAGCAACAAATTTGGCCAAAGATTCTTACACTTGTCGGAAACAGTGGCGTTTGTGGATTTTCATTAGGGGGAATGGGTGGGTTGGGGGCTTGTTCATGAACAGGCCCCTTTATGGTCATTGGTCGAATATTAGCTCGAATTGGAGGCCAATTGCACAAATAAATTGCAAAAAGTTCATGAATAAACTCGTGATTGGCTTTTTCGACTAAACAAGTTCAGTATCGGAGTCAACACAGTAAAAGAAAAATATTCATTTAGCCGACTCTTATTAATATCAATACAAAGTAAAAACTTTGGATGATGGCGATAATATATGTACTTGGTCTATGTATAAAATTCTTGTTGTCAGCTCATGTAAGCTTGTGCATGTAATGCATGCTTGTGCTCGTGTGACTAAATAAATACCTCGTGTATTTTTATTTTTTTCGTGTCAAGTAAATGTTAAAATTTGGGTAATCTTTCGCGCTTGAACACAAGGTCACCAACACGAAGTTGATCAATTATCTCTGAGCTCGTCCAACCAGAAGCAAACCTGACATACCCAACACTTGAACTAGCCCGAGCATTGCTAAACGAGCCGAGATCTTGCCCATTTGCAGCCTTGGTCAGGCGAAGAGAGCCGAAACTCCTAGTTTAAAGAGAGCCTTAGATGGAAAGTACCAAAAGCTGATCTGCAGGAGCTAGAAAGACAAGCAAGAACCGTGATACTGCAATCTCATAAACCTGACCACAATGGAGGTCTAATTGCAGACCTTGAAGTAATGCCTCAAACTTGGAGGTATTTGTAGATAGACTTCACTAACTTCAAACCTTAAAGTAATGCCTCATACAATTGGCAAAAGGTTAGATAAACTGGATTAGTTGTGTATAAATTTGATCACTTGTCTTTGCTTGTGATGCCGAATATATACTCGCACGTGATCATCGACTACCAGCTGCCCAACTAATGTGCAAGTAAAGAAAGTAGGTGGCACAGTTTTCTACTCGAAACTCCCATAGCGATTAATACTAGTATTTTGCGACTTCAAGATGCAGTTTGGTAATCGATCCTTTATAATCAACATCAAATTACCGTTATGGCTGTGTTGCAAGAGTACTATGTGCTTGTCCAAAGAGATGTGACAAGTAGTCTGAAGAAACCCTTTTCTCTTCTCTGATCATGCATTAGACTTTCCTATTTATTCATAATCACACTCTTTTTGCATTAACATTATGCACTAGTAGGATTAACACCAGTGAGCCAAGGGTTAACAAGGTATTTGGGTCGTCATAAGCTCGTATTCCAGCTTTAAAGCTGTGAGAAAAGAAATTAACGCATTCATCTCCAGAGCATAATATATTTGTTCATGCATTCGTAGGTCCCCAAAGCATATTCTGAGCATGTTCAAGCATAGTAGTTCCACAACTAGTTGAGTATCCTAGCAGTGGAGGTGTAGTTTATGAAGTTGTGTCTCAATTTCTGATATAATCATGTGCTCACGAAATTACTTTCGAAATTGAAGGGCCATCTTAAAAGCATCAAGTGACTTTCCAGTAATGCAGAAACTGCACACATCCAAAATACAGCACTACAGCATTACATGCATAAGTTGACATTTGTTGAATATTCCTAAATCTCTCTTGCACCAACTGCTCTGCCTTTGAGTACGCTAGGAGGAACTTCGAGAATTAATGATGCTTAGGATCAGGTCCTCCAGGACTAAACCGCGCTGGCGTAAATGCTTTTCTTCCCTCAAACAAGGCCCGGAAAGGTCCAGTCAAGTTCTTCCTCTGTTGAAAGGGCTCAAACGGCCGAGTTTCTGACCGAACTGATGAAAATAGCACCAAAATAATGCATAGCCAGAACTTCCAGCTAACCATTTTCGCTTCACGCATTGGAACTCGATATAGTGATTCAAAGGTTTTCGAGCTACTTATATAAGTTCTTTCTTGTCTTATTTGTCTATATACTAAACCAAAACAGTGGGAATCCTAAACACAAAATTTGCCATCTGTCTGAATGAAGTCTAGACCAATGCCTTGCCAGCTATGAGCTATTCTATATCATTTTTTTGTCAAGCAGAAAAAATAAACCCAGGAATCTTGTGCATTGGGACCTAGAATCTGCAAGAATATTTTTCGACGACATCCAATTCGTACTTTAAGACATCAGCAACATAGTGTGTGTCTAATCAGCGGCTTTTCTGCGCGCTCTTTACCACTTAGAAACCCCAAAGGGTGACCTTCTGATGGAATTTGCTCTCAGAACTTTTCCCTGTGAAGTATTGAAGGGTCATCAACTTAACTTGGCTTCTTCTTATGCACTTTGTCTCCACTCAGCCTTTGTTGCTCGATGTCATCTAGATTTCCAAGTTTGGATGTCTATATTGGCTTGTAGAACCTTTTGAACAAGTCCAACCCTTGTTGGTTGAAATGTGGTACATTTTTATTTGGCACTCTTCTCCACGACTAACTCGGTGGAGGGCTTAAAATAATACTTCATGACATTCTTAGAGTTCTATTGACAAGCAAAATCTGATACTATTGGATAAAATATGCTTTGTGTACACTTGTGCAGAAAAAATTAAGTACGAAAATACTGAAATATATTATACTAAATAGAAAAACAGTATCAACAATGTTAAAATTAACTTACTGCAAAATCAGATAAACAACAATGGAGAACCGATGTGTGAATCTGATTCACTGTCCTTAAGACTTATTCGTCCCGCAACGGTGCTGACGGCCTCTTGACGAAAGTCTCCCAGGATACAACGGCTACAAGTCTGAAATAGGAGCACTCCAAATTGCAGACCCGGCGAACCAAAACAACAGCAGAACTCTTTCTTACAAATACACAGTTAAAACAAAGAAATAGACACAGACAGAATTTCGGGATTCAGTTAATTAAATTTCTGTAACTGACTCGTTTTTATACAGTGAAAATTCACTGAGGGGTGCAACTCTTCACAGCTGGTTGGAAAGGTTGCAACTTTTCGGAAAATAAAATAAATAAATAAAAATATTTTTATTTAAAATATTTTTATCCCAAAAAGAATAAAGCCTGATGGCCCAAGCCACGGGACGGGACTGACATGGGTACCCCCAAGGGGCCCATCCCTTAGCTCAAGGTTAAGCCTTATAAGGAGACAACATTGGCTTTATCTTTTCAACGTGGGATACTCTTTTCCCTTCAAGTTGAACAACCAACTTCAACTTCAATTTTCTCATTCATTCCTTGTTTGTTTTAAACTTGTGAATATACTATGATCATTTACTCTAATAGATGAACATAAATCAATTTGTTTCTAACCCATTTGAAACCCATTTGAAAATTGAGTCAAAGTTGCTTCTCCACAAAAGGGTATAAAACCCAATTCCAACATATACTCTAACTTGTATCTGTACTACACCATTCAACATCCCAGATCTAAGAATGAAAGTGAGTTCTATGCTATATGCTCTATGGCAATTCTTTCCATGATAAATTCAGGTGGAAGGGGAAGTTGAGCCAACCCAGAAGCTTCATGAGCACTTAATTATCGTCCCAACTAGTGTTGAAGATCAAAGTTTTCGGATGTTTTGTATCTCTCATTGCACATGGAAGCTCAGAGACCAATTCAACAATGGTGCACATTTCAGAATACTAGGCTTAAGAAACAGAATTATGTGGTCCTTGCAAGCAAAATCCTAGGAATGCAAATAGTGTACCTTCTCTCGGTCGCATACATATAACTACAGCAGTGGTGTTCTTTTTTTTGTGTTGTTTCCATCTACATCATAACTGATGCTATTGCTATATTAGCCTCAACTTCAAAGGGTGTATCTATGATGGACTAAGGATGGGCTTTTCAAAGTTAACCTGAAAAATGGGTATTATATGGTGACATACGTATAGCAATAGATTGCGTTAGTTGTGTGTAGAACACATTCATGCTTTACCATGGGATGATTCATAAAATGATCCACTCACTGCATTTCAGTGAGTGAAATGCCTAGGAGGAACCAAAAGAAAAGGAAGATCGATGACAAAAAATCAAGCTACAACAAAATAGAACACTGAAAAAGTTGATAAGCTTGTGAGAGCTGACCAAGTTTGCTTCATCCTTTACTATCTGATAACATCCTCCAGTATGAATCACTATTTCACGAGTCATCAACTTTCGTATTCGCCTTCCCATTTTTGCGTTTTAAGAAACCCTGGAGATCATCCATTAAAGGCAAAAGAACTTTTGACGTATAAAGTGACGTGTGCAAAACCCCAAATGCACCTCCTGTAAGAATGTGGCAAAGTGGTTTATCGAGCTGATGTATCCAACTTTATTGTGCCAGTTTGCTAGACCGGAACGGCTCAACAAAGTTATAGTTAGAAGCATGTGGGTGGGGAATAAAGAATCATCACTCTTATATTAGTGGCAATAACGAGATAATAATGCCCAGTATTTGTTAACTTGACTTTTCTTCCGGTGTGAACTTGCTAATCAGTAAATCTGTATTCTTAGTTTCCAGAGCCAAATGGACAGTGAAGCCAAATATATGCATATAAGGAACTTTGCTTGGTGACATGATTCTAAGGAATTGGCTAAACAGATTGCATTGTATGGTAATAATGTTTATATTTCCACGAGTCATTAAGAGGGTGTTTAATTTGGGATGATTTAGAATGGTCAAACCTTAAGTCCAGAGTCCAGACTAAATTAATTTTGAAGTGTATCTTGCAAAAAAATATGAACCGATTAAATTCAGCTGCAATGTGCTCGAAACTGATTAAATCTAGAATTCTCATTTTCTTTGTTATGATTTAAATCAGATTTGATATAAAAAAATTACGACAATATCTAAATAAGGCAAAACATAAAAAAAAAAAAAAAAACAAAACTTTCTCTCTCTAACCTAAAAAGTCTCCAACTTCTATCAAAAAACACTTCACCAATGGTCTGGCCACAGAGATTGGTGGCTCACCTTCGGAGTCCGAGGAAGAATCATGGGAAGAAGGCAAGGACGTGCAGTGGGGCGGTAGCCAGTCTCCAACATCTTTCATTTGTAGATTAAATCCTCGTGCATGTCAATTTATGGTTTTTTGGCAAGGAGTACACCATGCCCTGCTGGCAGAAGAGAGGGAGGTTGAATATCCATTTGATCTACCCCAGTCCTATGTGATCTAGATCCGTGCTCCGATCTTGCCGAATCTTGTGAGATCTATTAGATCCATGTGATCTATTAGATCTACTAGATCTCTACAATAACCTGCCTATGGATGCTTGGTCAAGTTATTCTCGTGGAACTGTTGATTTCGGGCTAGGCGCCGCAATTACCGTCGGGGGCCAAATATCCCACCACAGATAGACGGAATCCTTGCCGGTAGTGGCCGAAATAATAGCCAGAGATAGCTCGATTTAGCAGCGGAGGTTCATTTCTGCTGCTATTCTAGTTTCTGTAGTCCACATCACCGTCGCTCTTTGCCCTTTTTTACTAATGTTTGATTTTAAGTGTGTGAAGTTAACGGTTGTGGGGCAAGGCCAGGTCAAAGAGCAAACTTGGGGCAGGGGCTAACTATATAGGTTCTTAGGTTCCCTTGTTCCTGCATCTTCCTTTAGTTAAATTTGTTGTAGTATGTTAGTCATGGTGCCTTTGGGAAGGGGGGGGGGGGGGTGTTCTTAAGATTTTTGCTGCAGTGGGGTTGATCTCCTCTTGTGTGTGCTCGCTCGTATTTTTCCTTTTAGTGGCAGTACTGTTCTGATGGCACTTGAAAGCGGCGAAAGAAGGTTGCAGACCTTATAGTGACAAAGGACTCGTGGTTTATTGTAGGGTTTAGAGGTGTCTCCTCTTATTGCAATAGTTGTCATTAAGATTCACCATGTTTTTATGTTAGGTGTAAACCTTTAGGAATTGACAGGTTACTAGAAGTGAATTTTAAGTGTAGAATATGCTCTATTTTTGTTTAATTATAATGTGTACGAGACCTAATAGGGTAACTTGTTATTAGCATGACTTTTGTAGTCCTTTATCACATCGGAGTCACGGAGATGTAGTCACCTACTATTTAGTATTTTGCCCTTGGGAAACTGACAAAATTTTGTAACTTTCACTATCAATAGTGTAGACTCCATTCGTGTAGTTATTTTTAGCTAAGTAAATATTGGGCTTTATTACAAATTAGAGTCTGTTGTTAAACATAGGCCAGTAATGTGGCCTAATTAATTATTTGGTCAAGTCCACTCCAATTGTCAAGTGTCTAAGTCTAGCAGTCCAGTCCAGTTTGTAAGGCCAATCCAATCCGATTGTGTAACTCTAGTCCAAGTGACTAAATTATTATTTTATTTTCTCTTGTCTTGTCTAGATAATTAAAGAAAATGTTATGCGAATCATCTTTAATGCAAAGATTAAATAATAATTTATGTGGTTAGAGATGATAAATCCTGAATCAGAGACAATTATGGGGTGACAATTATCGAAATTAGAATAAGATAATGCCTCAAAATTCGAGAGAAATCATTTTAAATTATGGGGTGAACCGGCCGTTTTTCTACTAACCTGCCGATTAGTTTACTTTTGTCTGTGATTTTTATCTAATATTCTGGCCTATCTTCAGCTTGCAGATTGGCAATTTTATCATTTATGCGCCCCAGGGCTCTATATATATGGCACTTAACCTTCATTTGCAGGGGTCTTGGACCTAGGGGAGCTTACTCTCTTTAGAACTTGTGTATCATTTCTCCATGAAGTGATACACTATCTCTTTAGAGAATTTTAGCCATTTATATTCATCTTAAAAGTTCTTTTATTTTCGCATCGTGGATCATTCAGAAATTGTTCTCGAGTCTTCCAGACAACCAAGTTCATGAGATAATGTTTTAAACCAAAAGAGTATTTTCATTTCTCAGTCTAGGTCTAGGACTAAAATGTAGAGTCTTTCCATTTCATTTCAAACTACGGCGGTTTGGATTTCAGTTTGTCCAACTGGATAGGTAGGCAATTCGACCCGTGATGTTGAGTTGAAGGCAAAATAACTTAGGGTTAGTTTTATTGCATTTCGCATGCTACATGTTTTAAAGGACAAAAATTAATAGAAATGAAGTAGAGACCAGAAGAGTACGGCGGGGCCTAACACCTTCCCGCTGCATCACTGAGTTTCCGAACCCATCTCCTAGTTTTCTATAGATTAGTTGTTCTTTTGGACATTTTAGAGTCATATTTGGTTTTTCTTCTTATTTTGTCTAATAAAATAAGATGGCAACTCCATAAAATCCTTTCTAGAAGGGATATTTTTGGAGACAGTTCGCTATAGTGGTAACTCTGCTGGGGACCAAACAACTAAGAGGACTAGACTTGAAAAAAAATTTCTTATTTTTTGGCATTTTATTTGTATTTTGTTGCATGTTCAATGTGCTATAACTGTGGTATTTATGCTTTTATTTATGTACCTCACATAATACACGTCTTACCCTAATCCACCCACTCGAGGGCAACAGTTAAAGCCCTTGGACCTCCTGGTTTCAAGGCGATCTTTCGACAGTATCCTCAATTCCATGCCTCATACTAAAAGGATCTCTTGGTCTTCTTGGTATTAACTTCATGAGTTATGGGCAAGAGGTATATGGTACAGTCGAGCCAATGGAATAACCTAACATCAGCGTTGTGAGAGAAACCACAACAAACCATTTAGTGTTTTGCCCTTTGTTGGGACAATATATGTGTTGGCTTATGGCATGTTGGCAGGGAAACTGGACAATATTCTGTAAGCTAAACTGGTAATGTCACAAAAGAGAGGAGACACTGACTAACCGGCCGATTTACCGGGCTCCTAGCATATGGTTAGTCAGTAGGTGCATTGCTTGAAAAAATTCAAAATTGGCCAGTTTATAGCTTGACCCTACCCTCTGACCAACATGCCAGCTTACCCACCTGGATGACCGGACTGTTAGTCAGAACCTTTTCTCTCCAGAAAATTCCTAGTAGCAAATCCTAGCCCCACTAACCAATCGACCTCGGTTTATCCACCAGGATGACCGGACGGTTAGTTTAACTCAAAAAACAAGCACGAGGTATGTAGTTGAACTAATTTGATATAGGGAAAATTGTAGAAACCACCCTCGTGGTTTGGGTCAGTTGCAAAAAGACCCTCATAGTTACAAATGTTGCAAATGACCGCCTGAATACGCAAAAGTGTTGCTATAGACGATTTCTGTTATAGAATAATTGAAATGTCTAAATTGCCCCTCTATATAAGCCCTAAAATGAGATCTAGGGTGTGAACCCATTGTCTGCTCCACCCAAAGAAATGGCCGGCCGTACCTTCGGCCATTTCTTCCGTCCATCTGCGAGCCGGTGAAAGACCGGATCGTCGCTGCCACAATCGCCATCACCACGGCTCTGCATCGCTTCAAGGGGCACCGTCGCCGTCACGACAGGCAACGGCTAACAGCGCCGAGGCATTGGGCCGAAATCAAGCCCATCTCGTACACGACGGCACCACTCCGTCAAGATCGCCGGCTGAGACAACGGCTAATAGCGCCTCGAGCGCCCCACCGTCGCTAGCGCGCCACAGTTGCGCCGCCATTAGTGCCACCACCTAGGCAACCGATCTGTGTCACCGCCGAGGCAAAGATTGGCACCTCCTCAAGTCGCCGCCGGCCGTGACGCACGCCTCCATTACGCCGCCTCTATGTGGTGGTCCGGTGACCAGCGTTCCCTCTCTTTCCCCCTTCCCCTTCCTCTTCCATCTCGTCCCCTTCCTGTTGCCTCATATGTTTACTTGTGCCGGCCCTAATTAGGGCTTGATGGCTAGGGTTAGGTTAGGGTTTGGTTAGATTAGATTGGAGAAGAAATTGGACTTGAGTAGGAGTAAAAAAAGAAAATGAGGGTACTTTCGTCTTTCCAACGTATCAAAAATTTATCAAACGCACTTTTAAGAGAGTGAACATCACGCCCCGTTAATTTGGATGAATTTTCTAACGGTTGCAAAAAAATTGACACAATAGGCGGTCATTTGCAACATTTGTAACTATGAGGGTCTTTTTGCAACTGACCCAAACCACGAGGGTGGTTTCTGCAATTTTCCCTTTGATATAGCAAGCAACTAAGTTACATACCCCTTGTGATAGTAACAAAGTCTTGTATTCCTTTTTCTTTTACTCTAAATTGCATAAGTTTAAGAAAAGCTGTTCAATCATGGACCTCACTATACCAAAACCTACACACAATCGCTAAATAAACCTGGCACCACGCCCATTTCATTTATTGTATAATAAGGAATGTTTAAGAATTTAGCCGATGGGGCGTATCTGGGCACTTTTTCACGCCGCCACCGCATGACGAATTGTCCGTTGTTGCAAACAAAAATTGCATCAGAACCCTGCAATGACTCCTTTTGTGGTGCCCCATTAGTTTCAGCCACATGATACGAAGGCTTTCCACCTCGGGAAGTCGTGTAGCCTATGTATTAGATTGGGTCATACCATAAAGTATTAAAGATGAGGAGACGTGGCGGATCGGATTCGAGCTATAAGGGCAACAATATTAAACACTTAAAGAAATGAAAATAGGAAAAGCAAAAGAGGTTGATGTTTACACCTTTAGATAAGTGATCAATGGCCAACCGCCAATAACCGACCAACCAATATGGGATAAGCAGGTTGTGCCAACCTAGCCGGAGGAGAAAACTATCAAACGACTTTTATGATTTGGATGCCCCCAGTAAATCAGCCACTTTTTCAGGATTAGTGATCATAGAAATTGCAGCCTTGCACTGTTGTGCATAGTGCTTGGTGGTATTGCTGGTGATGGGCTAGCGTGGACGGCTTGGGTTCAAGAAGGAGTAATGGGTTGGAGACGGGAGAACGTACATGCAGTGGCTGAGATAAGAGCCGTGATAGCGTGCGGTATTTTAATTTACATAATGAGTTCTCGTTAAAAAAAAAAATAGAGAGAGAGAAGTCTTGAGTTGCGATGACACTAACGTCTTAATGTTTGCATTCAAAAGTATCGGCGTTCAGATTAGGCCAACCACCATATTGCATTATGAAGTGTGTCATTATATGATAAATAAACATACTTCTAGGACGACAATGTTTTAAGCATATAAATTTGTAGCTTGGACATATACAGTGTCATATAATCTACCAATCGGCCGTAACCGAATCGAGCTACTCGGGCTTGGCTCGTGTCCGCTTGGTAAGAAACTAATTGGAGATTGGCTTGCGAGAAAAACTAACCAAACGTGAACACTTGTCGAAGCTCATTAACATATTGAGGCTTGATAAGCAACTAGCTATATAAAGCTTGAGCTTGAGCTTGTATGAGATTGGCTTGGAACATAAACAAGCCAAATTTGACCATATTTTAGAGCTCGATAAGTTAAATGACCAAGCTCGAGCGGTCAACTGAATCATAGCCCTACCACCCCCGATGCCGAAGTGCAACGATAGATGCCCAAAATTGTTTGCAACGATACGTAAAAATCACTTCTAGCCCACAAATAACATAAATGAGAAAAATCTTGCCTGTTTATACCACATGCATGATGGGATAGTAAACATTTGGTACAACCTTATGGGAGAGAGTGGCAGACATGTTAATGGATAAAAACATGAAAACTTCTTTTCTATATCTAAAGTAGATTACCATGAAGCGTCCACGTTGGAAACTTTGTCGGTTTATATTTAAACAAAAACATACATGTTCATTCCACTATACTCAGAGGGCTCGCTTTGATGAAGCATGTAGTCCCAAAGCAGTATATAGATTGCAAGATTGCTTGTTCCATGCAATGCACTACGTTTTTTCTCCAGAAGGTCAAGCATGGCAGCAAACACTGATCAACGGGCGTTGCTATTTCTGTTCACCATTTCCTTTGCTCTCCTCATCACCTCTGAGGCACGTACTCTCCTTCGTGAGGTTCGAGCCATGCAAGAGAAAACTGACAGCCAGCTTATGTTACGTGAGTTTGGGTTCGATTCCTTTACACTCGAGTATTATCGAAGGAGGTCACTGGGTGCAAGTTCTGATAGAGTTGCGCCAGGAGGACCAGATCCTCAGCACCATTCTCAACCACCGTCTTACTAGCCAGCTCTGTCCATTTTGTGTTTTGTTCTCAACTAGCAAAACTTTGGGTTTGGCTTTTCCTTTTCCTTGCATGCGAGTGAGTCTGTATTTTGCACCAAAAAAAAAAGAAAAAAGTAAAAAAAAACCGAGTGAGTCTGTATTTGGTTGGGGAAATGGGAAGGAGGGAATAAATCCTTTATGCGTATCGGTGATAGAGATGGACAGATGACATGGTGTTACAGATGGATCTTAACTTTCTCCGACAATACGGGTTGAGTTTTTATTAACCTCTCGTACCACGCGTTGGTTTCACTGTATCATCTCTCTCATTGTTGCACTAGGTTCTTTTCCGATAAGGGAGTGGAGGAATTGTCACGGTTATAATAATATACTCCAATATTTTCCTTGGTACTCTCATGTGTTATATGTGATCAATGTCGAGTTTCTTTTTTCCTTTTTCTTAAGGTGTGGTTTGTAATGTGGAATTTAAATGATGATAAATGGTGTTCTTCTTGTTTGATTAGTTTTCGTTTTTGTTTAGTAACTATACTCAAAGGCAATATCTCGAAATTGTCTATTACATTTAGCATATCTTTTTTCTTTGGAAACCAGAAGTTTTTATTTGTTCAACATATTTCTGAGGCACGTGTCGTGGGGCGACTCTCCCACTAGCATCATAATACAGGAGGGTAGAAAAACAAAACGACTTATGATTCCATATCTGGTACCCATATTGCTGATTGTCCGCCTGTTTTGCCATTAGGTCAACACAAAAGTTAGTTTCTCTATATATACATGATCAACTTTCACTTGCCACATTTATTTAAGTAGCTCCTTGCAATCTGTAGCCAAAGTTTCATTGTGGGTGGGGGTTGTTTATAAGTCATTTAATAGTAAGTGTGCAATGCTTTTATCATCGGCATCAAGAATAACTTTGTGATGTTTTTGCTGCCAAGCCAGTAGTAGTCGATCACGGACTACCCACCACTCGACGGCATGACTATCAGTGGTATTTCACTACAATAAATTTGTCATTTAGCGAAAAATCAATTATCGATGAAGTTAGGTTTGTCAATAAATGTATGTAAACGTTGACGAATAGACTTCGTCAACAATAGTACTATATTTCTTCACAAACTCATTATTCGTCAATAATTTATTATAATTTTTGACGAAATTTTCAATTTGTCAAGATATGTTCGATGAGAAGATAACTGGGAGAAAAAAAAAAAGAAAATTGGTTCGTGTTTGGAGTTAATTTTTAGAATTTGCGATGAATGTGGTTCGTCAAGAAAGCCAAAAAAGAAAGAAAAAATCTCATTTTCGCGCTCGCTCTCTGTGTGTGCGTGCGTGCGTGTCAATCACTCTCACCCTCTTCTTGGTTTCAGCTAAGGACATTTCTCTCGGTTCTTCACCAAAATTGAAGTTCTTTGGGCAAATTCAACATATGTTCTTTGTAATTTCAGCTTATCTGCAGTCTCTCCTTCTATCGTCTTCGTCACTTCAATCTCATATGGTGCCATTAAGGGTTTTCCGTGATTTATGACTTTGACCCAAAACCCGAAATCTTTTCTATTTGGTGCCTTAGGGAAAAGCGTAATCCTCAAGAAACTGTGAAGCATGAAAATGTAATTTTTCATTTAAACTGGCATGTGTATGTTTTGTTAATTTACTAGGATTTGTTTCCATAGTTGATAAAACCTTAGGAATTTTTCTTCATTAACCTTGGCTATAAATCTTTCTGTCCCTGAAATACACATTGTTGCAGGTCCCGCTTATGGACATTGATGGCAGCGTGATTCCAATTTCAAGTTGAGTAGGTAGATTTTCTTGTATTTTTTAAATGTACTTTCTTAATTATGCATGCCTTTCTTTATGTAAAGATTTCCCTTGACCATTTTGGACTTAGTAAACTAAGAGTCGTACTTGATTAGTTGACTTATAGAGAGCATTGGTTGGCTGGGATTGTAACTCTTATAGTTGGGACATACTTTGTACTTTGTATAGAAGACTTTGTTTTCTCTTTCTCGAAAGAAACTATGGCCATAACGTCTGGTCACATCTTAGGGTCTATTCGGTAATGTTAATTTTTTCAGTTTTTTTTCCAGTTTTGTCAACCGGAGAAAATAAATGTGTTTGGCACACAGTTTTCTTTTTTCTTCAGTTTTGAAAATCAATTTTTTAAAACAGGGCTGTTTTTTTAAACTCTCGTTTAGGAGTTTTGGGTTTTCAGTTTTAGTTTTTATTTTGAGACCACCACCACAGCAAGCGCCGCCGGCCGGTCGGCAGCCACCGCCACACCCCAACACCGCAAACCACCACCAAAGAAAGAATTCAAAATAAAAACTAAATAATCAAACAACCATTTGTTTTTGTAAAAAAAAAAAAATAAACTAAACTGATTTTGATTTTTGTTTATTTAGAAACAGAAAATCAAACATGGAAGTGATTTCAAACGCTACCTTAGTTTCCCTGAATGGCCTTTAAAAGTGTTGTCATGTTGTATCCCTTTAGTACGCTCACTTGCCGTAGACATGTATTGTAACCCCCCGAACCCGAGGGTTCATACGCGTCCTTAACCAAAACCTAGAATCGTCGGATAACGTAACTATTATAAAGGTAGAGCAGAACATCTAAAATATCCCAATGCATAATTATCTAAATCTCAAAAACTTAAATCTAAAATACTTCAAAACTTTATTGCAAATCTCTCAGTATAAACATCTGAATCAAAAGTAAAAGAAATCAACTAACCAATAATTCGTCTAAAGAATTCATAACCTCTACGATTCTCAATATCAAACGCCAAAGCAATTTCACCGCTGTAATAACATCTCATCATTCGTGATACTCTTGGCCTGAGAGGAGATGGAAACAAAAAGCAAAGGAGTGAGCATGAATTGCCCAGTAAGAGATCTTACACACAGAGGGCCAAAACGAATACGAAACATGAGTTATCAAGTAGAGCCAACAAATACAAATTTCGATAACTCAGTCAAATTTCGCAAGCGAATTACAAAAGTGACCAAACGGGTTATCAAAAACGAATAACATATTTGAGTTATCGAATAGAACCAATAATTAGGAATTCAGATAATTCAATCAAATTTCACAAGCGAATAACAGAAGCAACCGAAAATGGGGTTAAATAATCAATAAGTCGAACATCAATTCACACACGAATAACAAATCGACTGAAAAATATGTTACATAACCAATAAGTCGAATATCAAAATACATTTATCAAAATTATAGGTAGAGTACACGGTTAAACTCAAATGTAGGTAGAGTACGACTATTGAATTTATACAAAATTATAATGTTAAGGACCAATTAAAAAGAGACACATCACCATTGAAAAGAATGGATGGCCTTCATGCCATGAGCAGTAATGGTCTTTTATAACAAGGGTGACATATTCAGATATTAGAATATGTGACGGACTGATTTTAATGCAAGTCACCGGAAAAACAATTTTGTGGTGAAGTCAAAAAAAAAACAAGCGTGATGTTCAACAATAGATTCAGAAAAAATATAATTTTGGAATCAAAAGAAGATGCAAAGATTCTTGTGTATAGAACGAAAGATGACGTAAGAACTCTTACATCAAAGTAACGAATATAACGTCAAAAAAATTCTCTTTATCTTAGATCAATCACTATCTTTTTGCTTGAATACGCAAAAGAATGCACTAACTCTTTTATCTTTTCTCTCCTTTTATCTCTAAAAAATATGAAGATTTTATGTCTTCTCCCCCTTATGTAGTTTGCTAGTCTAATTCTAATATAAGTTAAAGTCATAATTGCTAGTGCAATCATAATACAACTTAAAGTCCTCATTACTAATTTAATCAGAATGTGACTTAAAATCCTAATTCAAGTCGAAATCTTTTTTTTTTCTTCTTCATAATATCTAATGCAATCACATTAGCCACTAACACTATTAAATATTAATTTTATCACTAAAAATACCTCTGAACAAATTCTCTAAAGCTCATGACTTAATTCAATGTTAGATATATATATATATATATATATATATATATATATATATATATATATATATATATATATATATATATATATATATTCACAAGTTGCCAAAAATCCCCCCCCCCCCCCCCCCCCCCCCCAAAAAAATAATTTCGTCCTCAGAATTTAATGTTCCTTAATCATCAAAAGTATCTTTTTGCTTTCCAACACAAGTCATTACATTTGTCACACCGTAAAATAAAATTTCAACCTCAAAATATTTATGACTTAAGTAGCATACAAAATGTATTGAACTAAATGGCTCCACTCAGAATCCAACAAATGAAATTCTAATCCATCACGCTTCCACTGCGCTACTCTGATAATACATCAAATCATACCATTTGCACAGTTCACTTGATAGTAACGTGCTTAACCTCAAGCCTATAGTATACCAAAGTACTGAGTATTTGTCACATATGACTTGTACTCTGCGAGATCCAAACCTTGAGTTCTAACTTCCGTTCTCATCACCACCTTAAGTATATACTAGTATCTAGGTGATCAAATCTACGCTCATAAAAAGCCACACATGAAGTCATCTCAATGCTCCCTAAATGACTTTTTGCTGACAACTGAGATTAACTAGTTACTAAAGTTGCTAAGTTATTGACATGCTTCCAGCCTAATGCATCGGCCACAGATTAGCTTTCCAAATAATGATAATCAAACCGCAAATATGAAATTCCAGAATTCTAAACCCACAAACATCTTAGTACTTCAAACACGTGATTACTCAAGACTGCACCAACTCAATCTTTATATTTGTATTCCATTAACTACCAAGACCACAAACTCAATGTCTAAAGCTCAATTAAACTCGCAACGATACAATGTCTGTGAAGTGCACTAACCAAAACCAGGAGATCACCAAATGATAACAATTTTATCCATCTAGTCTGACACCAAAATCAATACCATTAGATAACCTCTGAAGAATACTTCTTTGACTTAGTGTTCCCAACCTATTCTGGTTGTACCCAAGGGCCCAATAGGGGTCCCATTTCACGCGAACACGTCGACATTGTCAACGGTCAATTTTCCAACGCATCAAACCGGTCAGCACCCGCGCGCCCAAGACACGTGTTTTTCTTGCTTCGTGCGCGACTTAGACATTTCATTTCGCGTCGACATCACTCACGCTAGCGCGATCGTCACGTCGAGACCACCCGAGCACCTTTTTCACCAAAAATATCAACCGACAGCGCAACCGGGGCAACGGGGTCGAAGGGGAAAGGCCTTAGCCAACCCCATGGGGTCGGCCTCGGACTCCCATGGGGGGTTGGCGTTGGCCTTCCTCCCCCGGTTCTTCACTTTTCGCGTAAACTCATTTTTCGCACTTTCTTCACTTCGTACGCTTCGTACGTAACCTTGGCATCTCATTTGTCATATGGATACGATTCACGTCGACACGCTCGTCGTAACGCAACTTTCGGATTCGCCATTGCTCATCAAAATACCTACCGTCGGCACGTCCAAAGTTCACCGAAGGGGGGAGTGGCCTTGGCCTCCCTTCATAGGAGTTGGCCTTTGGCCTTGGCCACCCCCTAGGGTCGGCCTCGGCCTCCCCAAGGGTGGTGGCCTTGGCCTTCCCCCCAATGTTTGGCCTATGGCCTCCCTGCCCGCGCGCACTTGTTTCCTTGAGTCTTCGCACCTCCGCGATGTTTACGGACGTTCGTACGTTAACCTCGTGACATCCGTCGCGCATCAACCTCGTGACGTCCATCGCCCGTGACCGCGTACCGCTCCCGCGATGCCCGTCGCCCAAAGTCGCGCGCTACCGCCGAATGACCCGTCGCCGACGACCGCATACCATCACTCCCAACTTTGTCATTACTACATGTTGCATTCATTATTTTGTTATCACAGGCACACTCAACTCACGTCCCATCTTCGGAACACCCGACGCGCCCCCGTGCGCCGTCTCCACGACGTTTGTCGCCGCGCCCGTGTGCCATTCTCATGATACGTGCCCCGGCACCAAGTATTGTCTCCGCGACGTTCGTCGCCGCGCCCGTGCGCCATTCTCATGATACGTGCCCCGGCACCAAGTATTGCTCCGCGACGTTCGTCGCCGCGCCCGTGCGCCATTCTCATGATACGTGCCCCGGCACCAAGTATTGTCTCCGCGACGTTCATTGCCGCACCTGCGCACCATTCTCATGATACGTGCCCCGGCATCAAATATTGCTCCGCGACATTCGTCGACGCGCCCGTGCGCCAATCTCATCATACGTTCCCCCGGCACCAAGTATTGCTTCGCGACGTTCGTCGCCGCGCCCGTTCGCCATACTCATCATATGTGCCCCCGGCACCAGGTATTGCTCCGGGACGTTCGTCGTCGCACCACTTTCATAACATGTGCCCCGGCACCAGGTATTGTCTCGTGCTGTAGGCACCGCGCCCATGCGCCACAATCATGTTACATGCTTCCGGGATGGGCTCACAACCTTATAGCCATCGCCGTCTCAATCACAAGGGGGGGCTTTGGCCCTCGTACCGAGATGGGCTCACAACCTTATAGCCATCACCGTCTTAATCACAGGGGGGCTTCGCCCCTCGTACCGGGATGGGCTCACAACCTTATAGCCATCGCCGTCTCAATCACAGGGGGGGCTTCGGCCCTCGTACCGGGATGGGCTCACAACCTTATAGCCATCGCCGTCTTAATCACAAGGGGAGGGCTTCGGCCCTCGTACCGGGATGGGCTCACAACCTTATAGCCATCGCCGTCTCAATCACAGGGAGGGCTTCGCCCCTCGCACCGGGATGGGCTCACAACCTTATAGCTATCGCCGTCTCAATCACAGGGGGGGCTTCGGCCCTCGCACCGGGGATGGGCTCACAACCTTAAAGCCATCGCCGTCGCAATCACGAGGGGGCTTCGGCATGAGGACCGCTCGCAGCGGACTCTGAGCACTGTGCTGCGAGCATGTCCACTCATGTTACTGTTGATCGTCGACACCACCAGGGCAATGACCCACGGGTCACTCCGGGACGGGAGCAGGCCCTCGGAGGGCATCGCGCCTAGTCTGCCTGGCAGTTGGCTATAGGGGCAACCCTCACTGCTGTCAGGTTCTCTGTGCGTCTCTTGACGCACCTTGTGGGATTCAGTAAGGGCTTGGACCGGTGGCTGGAGCAACGGGCTTACTCTGATCATGCTGTCATGGTGTGGTCAGTCTTCTCAGACAGGTAGAGCGACGCTGTGCGAGGCAGGCAACGCGAATTTGGGAACCGGCAGTCTAACGGAGAACCGGTATTTTGGGACCCCCTGGTGACGTGTCACTCCCAGGGGACGACATGTGGCACTTTATGACATAAGCACACTGTTTCCTATAAATAGTGAACTTTACAACTCAAAAAAGGACTTCTTCTTCATTCTCACAAAATCACTTTCTCACTCTAGAATTTGGGAGCTCTTGGATTCTAGTGAGAGAAAGACAAATTGGACATAACTTTGGACCGTAACATTGGACCCCGACTCGGACCCTGACTTGGACTGTCGACTGCTGGCCCTGTTCGTCTCAGCCTTGCCTTCGCAGCACTGCCACTCCTCACGGCCTGTCTGGGAAGCCTTGCTCTCTGCCCTTACTCCGCCTTCACTGTCTCTAACTTTGCATACTTGGAAGCTGACTCGGACTGTAGCCTTTGTGGCACCTCCACGTAAGTACAAACCCACTTTCATTGGCATCACTTAGCTAGTATGGATAAGCAATATCAATAAGCACTTACACGTCACACCAAAAGACCACCATGCTTTCGATGCGCACTCTGATGCCTCAAAGCAAACAAGTTCAAACTATCAAATCCATCATAGAGAAAAGTATTACCTATAAAGTACCCAAAATATAATTACGCACATATATCACGCATCCGCCAAAGTTTAAGTCTATAGTCTATCACATCACTTATATCTCTCAATCACAGCATAGCCTATATCCACTAGTTGTTAGAGCTATTCACCAGAAGATCATAATCTTATCCTTTAACCATTATATTTTCTAATGCAATCTATCTTGGCATGATTGGAAAACTATCAGTCCACACCCAAAATTATATCGAATTGTTTCATATCCAGAAAAACTAAGTCAACTGTCAAATCTCTGTCATCGATACTAATGGGGCAAGAATTATAAATCATATGGGCCACCACAGGGTTTTCCATAAAGGTAACTACATATAGCTGTGGTTTCAAGTTTTTAGGTAAATACTTAGTGCTTACAAAAGGATATCAAAACAAATGAATAAAGTGGCATCCGGATCTAGTAATGCCAACACCTTCTTTCAAATTCACTACAAAAATTATCTATCACCATATCACTTGTATCTTGAAATCACAACATTTTATGTACCCGATTTGATGGAGCTGCTCATAGACAACAAAAGATCATAATCTTATCCTTCAATCGTCCTCTTTGATTGTCACTTAAGAATATTTGAATTCCGAAAGCAAGTAACATTCATTCTACTATTGCGTACTCAACCCAAATCCCAAGCTTCTGCCCAATTCTCAATCTTATGCTCAAATATGAAATAAATTTTCAAAACTTAATCCTTCTTTTCAAGCTCTAATCCCAATCACATATATCTTAGGCTTAGGAGTCTACAGAATCTCAAGCCTAAGCTTTGATACCATTCTTTAACACCCCGAACCCGAGGGTCCATACGCGTCCTTAACCAAAACACAAACACGTCTATAACGTAACTATTATAAAGGTAGAGCAGAACATCTAAAATATCCCAATGCATAATTATCTAAATCTCAAAAACTTAAATCCAAAATACCTCAAAACTTTATTGCAAATCTGTTAGACTACCATCTGAATCAAAAGTAAAAGAAATCAACTAACCAATAATTCGTCTAAAGAATTCATAACCTCTACGATTCTCAATATCAAACGCCAAAGCAATTTCACCGTTGTAATAACATCTCATCATTCGTGATACTCTTGGCCTGAGAGGAGATGGAAACAAAAAGCAAAGGGGTTAGCATAAATTGCCCAGTAAGAAATTTTATACACATGGGGCAAAAACGAATACGAAATATGAGTTCTCGAGTAGAGCCAATAAATAGGGATTTAGATAACTTAGCCAAATTTCACAAGCGAATAACAAAGGTGACCAAACGAGGGTTACCAAAAACAAATAATAAATTTGAGTTATCGAATAGAACCAATAAATAGGAATTCAGATAATTCAATCAAATTTCACAAGCGAATAACAGAAGCGACCGAAAAGGGCGTTAAATAACCAATAAGTCGAATATCAATTCACACACGAATAACAAATTGACTGAAAAATGGTTTACATAACCAATAAGTCGAATATCAAAATATATTTACCAAATCTTATGGGTGTCACATACACAAATTGCTTATTATTAAGCATCACAAATCATGATTACAAATCATAGTTATATCATGTCGAATATCACAGCCGGCGCGTCACATATAAGTCATCATAATCAAAAGTGACTTTCAAATACAAAGATCACCTAAATAATTTGATAAATATAGTGAATATTCATTTAAAGTTCAAAAATAGTCATTGTAGACTCAAACTGAAGAGAACGAAAATACAAATTCAACAAAATGAAAATCATCTCAATCGGAGATCGAATAAATGAGATATCGTCAAAAGAAATATTTGGGTGAAATTTTAATGCCCCCAAAGCCGAGAGAATGAAAGAATATTATCAATAATCATGGGACGACCAGAAACAGGACACATGGCAAAGGAGTACACGGTTAAACCCAAATGTATGTGGAGTACGACTATTGAATTCATGCAAAATTATAATGTTAAGGACCAATTGAAAATAGACACATGGCCATTGAAAATAATGGATGGCCTTCATGTCGTGAACAGTAACTCTTTTATAACAAGGGTGACATCTTCAAATATTTGAATATGTGACGGATTGATTTGAAAGCAAGTTATCGGAAAAATAATTTTATGGTGAAGCCAAAAATAAAAAAAAAAACAAGGGTGATGTTCAACAATAGATTCAAAGCAAATATAATT
The DNA here is from genome assembly GCA_033065855.1 of Escallonia rubra. Classification (NCBI taxonomy): domain Eukaryota; kingdom Viridiplantae; phylum Streptophyta; class Magnoliopsida; order Escalloniales; family Escalloniaceae; genus Escallonia; species Escallonia rubra. The sequence continues at coordinate 131,654 of JAVXUO010001926.1, forward strand.
TTGGAATCAAACAAAAACGCAAAGGGCCCGTACGCTTACAAAATTATGTTTCCGTTTTTTGTAATGATGATAAAAAGATGCTCTTTTTCGCGTAATTTTATCATTTTCGGTATTCGTTTTGGATCCAATTATCCAAACAGTAGCGAAAATAGGGAACCTTTTTCCACAATTTGTATTCTCTTGTCAGAGCTGTCTCCTTTCTCTGCCGGCTAGCTCTCTCTCTCTCTCTCTGATGATAGATGGGTTTGGCCGTCCTTCAAGATCCGCCCCTTGTAAATCAGCCTCTACTGACAGCGTCACCGGCATAGATCTCTGGATGGGTGGCAGCCCGTTGGTTTCCGGTGCACCGGCCTCTTGCCGGCAGTGGACGACCAGCCGTTAAGGCTTCAACCTTTGGGCGGCAGCGCTGTTAGGGCATCTTTCGGTGACGACGACTCTACGATGGCCGTGGTGAATAGAGGTGCTGCTCGCGGTGTCCCTCGTGGTGGCTGGCCCCTCACAATGGTGTTGCAATTTCAGCAGTGATGGGATTGACCGATTCTGTTGTCGGCAACTATGGAGTGTTGTGGCGGCAGCAACCTTGTTGCGAACGTTGACCTGCAACGGTGAAGAAGAAGAAGAAGAAGAGGACCAGGACCCAGAAGAGGAAAACAAGCAAGTCTTCCGACGGCGCTGATGGACCTGATCAGCTTGTTCCGCTGTGGAGGACAAAGAAAGTTCCGATGTCGAGCTGCTGCGTCGCCCCTTAGCGAAAATAAGTTGGTAAAAACGAAAATAAAAACAGTAAACGTACAGGAAAAATTGAAAAAATAAATACAGAAAAACATAAAAGTACACGATACGATTTTCGAACTGAATACTAAATTATAGAAAACAAAAACAGAATACAAAATACAGAAAAAAATCTCGTAAGTGTACAGCCCCAAAGATTCTTGTGTCTAGAACTAAAAGATGGCGTAAGAACCTTTACCTCAAAATAACGAATATAACGTCAAAAATTTCATCTTTATCTTAGATCAATAATTACCTTTTTGCTTGAATACCTAAAAGAATGTAATAACTCTTTTATCTTTTCTCTCCTTTATTTCTAAAAAATATGAAGACTCTTATGTCTTCTCCCCCTTATGTAGTTTGCTAGTCTTAATATAAGTTAAAGTCATAATTACTAGTGCAATCATAATACAACTTAATGTCCTCATTACTAATTTAATCACAATATGACTTAAAATCCTAATCCAAGTCGAAATATTTTTTTTCCTTCATAATATCTAATCTAATCACATTAGCCACTAACACTATTAAAGGTTAATTTCGTCATTAAAAATACCTCCAAACAAATTCTCTAAAGCCCATGACTTAATTCAATGTCAGAACATATATATATATATATATATATATATATATATACACACAAACACACATACAGACACACACACACTTTTATTTACACAAGTAACAAAAAATCTGGGGTATTACATGTATAGTTAGTATTTTTTATAATCCTGGTGTGCAATTGACACAAAAAATCCAACGTTACCAATGCTCGTAGACAGGGTCGCCGGTACTGTCTTCAGAGTCCAACAATTTTTCTTTCAATTTTTTTTGTTTCCATTTGTACAATTGACCTCAATTTATTCGTTTAGGTTGTTTTAGTTCTGATTGTGTTACTTCTGATTGGTACAACTAATATGGGTTTTCCTTTTTTGTTTTCCAAGCAAAGTTCCTGCAAAATTTTCTGTTTTTGTGTTGATAGAACATGCGCCATCTTCGTGAACAGTTTGTTTGCTGTTAATTTGGGTCTAAGTTTGTGGAAATCTGAGAGAAATGATAATCTTAATGGATTTTGTATAACAGATTGTGTTTCTACTACTTCGTGTATGTAATTCTAACGATGTTTGATTGAGTTTTAATGGACTGAGCTTGAGTGAGTTTGAGTTTAGTGGAGATTTGTAATCGCAAAACCACATAAGGAAACATGAAACATGCCAGGGAACAAGAACATGTCTGACCGCTACAAAGTGTAGCGGTTAGACCAAGGGTATTATGGGAATAAATCCTAACCGCTACAAATAGTGGCGGTTAATTGTGACTTTTTTTTTTTATAAAAAAATGATCTATACCATCCGTTTTGTGACGTGGACAGTCACAGATCAGCTAGAAAAATAGGGAGAAGTCCTTATTTCTAGGGATGGCAATTAGCTCTGCGCCCGGCGGATCTCTGACCCGCCCCGATTAGATAGGAGCGGGTTATTTTGACTTTGACATGGTTATGGGCCAGGTATGGTATTTATAATTTTAACCCGCATCGGGTCAAGATCAAGTATGGTATTCTGTCCAACCCGCCCCGGTATCCGACCCGACCCGACTCGTACCCGCCCCGGCATAATTAACCCTATTCATCAATCATCTCAGCCGTCCATCTTAAAATATATATAGTTTTCCTTAACAAAACCCTACCATTTCTTTCTTTCACCCAGCATCTCTCCCTTTTTCTTCTCCCCCTTTGCACCTTCAGCCGTCAGCCCCGCACAGCGACAAGCCACTGCACCTCACCACCACCTAACCGGCCACTCACCACCGTCACCACCACCTAACAGTTGACAAATCATCACCACCACCTAACAGTTAACAAATACCGTCCACCTCTACCTCGACCAAACACTGTTACCTCCACCTCTGTCCACCTCTACCTCATACAAACACCTTCACCACCACCTCTACCATCATCACCATAGAATCATCCACTATCAACTGTTACCACCACCTCCACCATCATCACCGCATCTCTCTAAGTTGATTGGCCATAAAAAAGACTGTGTTGGATCTGATATGAAATTAGCTTTTTCCTTTTCTTTTGTTTTTTGTTTCTTTTGTAATCTAGTTGGTTTGAGATGTCATTTTGGTTTATTGCTCCACTGGCTGGTTATGGTTTGTTTAAGGAGTTTGAAATGAGTTTGTCTAATTGGAGCAGAGTGGTGTGCTTACCTTTTTAGTCGTAATACATCTCATTTTTTAGATTTTCAGTTCTATTCTTAGTTTATTTCTGGTAGGGTAAAGAGATTTCGTTGTATCTTTCTTTCTTTAATCAAGTCATCTTTTTCTTAAAGTGATTGTACTAATTCTGGTTTTATACTACTTAGAATTGCTTTCTCATATTGAGAGATTCTATCTAATGGCATTCGATCACATAATCCATTTTTTTGATGTTGAATTTGCTCTTTTTAAATTGGTGGTGATAAGTGAAATGGTGAATTTGCTACAAAGAAGATCGGGGCGGGGCAGGCTTCTTAAATTAGCTTAGGATCGGGTATGGTATTGCACTCATTTGATCCGATTTGGGGGGGGGGGGGGGGGGTCGAGTAGGGTTTCAAGACTAGTGGGGTGGGTACAGATTTTATAAGATCCGCATCAAATCCGTCCCATTGCCATTCCTACTTATTTATCCACCGGTAGATAGTGACAGGCACAATACGAAGGAGATTTATGCAATTTACCCTCACAATGTTTTTCTTTTTTAGAGTGCTACTTCCACTCCCAAATAAGTTAGTCCCTCATATATGCTAATGTGCTGTTAATTAGGAGTGCATTAGTAGATTTGTAGTGCAAAATAACACTCCACTATTTTTAAGTATAAGAAGGATGCTACTAGATTCACACTTCAATATCCTGCTTATTTAGTGGAATGAGTATTATTTTCTAAGAAGTCATTAAACGCAGAAATAAATGGAGTCATCCTTTATAGCAGAAAACAAACAAACAAACAAACAAATGTAATGGACAAATAACTTCTGGAGTATTTCTATTGAAACTCTTCTAATGGCTAATGGCACTACTGCACTAGATTGTGCATTGTAGAAACTATTTACATAAATAGTAGTAATAGTAGTAGAAGGAGTGTCATTAATCATGAGGGGAGTAGCAATAAAGCCGCCCTAACTTCTTCTATGATCTAACGAAACATTACTCGACATAGCATAACATGTAAACTTAGTGCGTTATAACCAAAATAAGCGAGGCATTAAAATTAGAGACATTGTAATAGGAGACATTAGGAAGAGGGTTAATTTGCTTGCAATTGGGTCACGTTTTCCCTACTTAACTAGGAGGATGTACGTGCGTGTACATGTGATAGAATAAGATTATTTTATAGAAAAATCATAACTCCATGAATTCTCTATGCTATTGCAATTAATTTTGTGTGGTTCAAGTATATATGTTAGCTTAATTGAAGTTAAAAGTGCAAGTTTAAATTTCTCTAAAAACGAACTCATTTAAAGAATGTTAATAGTCTTCCAAGTACCTTCATCTAACACAACTTCTATAGAACGTAAAAAGGTGCACGTCGATTTGATACCAATGATAACACATCTCCCCATCTTGGTCTTACCCATTATTCTTTTGAAGTAAAAACAATTATTTTAGTATTCTTCTTTCGGAGGAGTAGATGAAGTAGTTAAACCGTGCAATCCTTTCATGGAGGAAGGGCGTTGTACCACATTCTATCTTTCTATCGATGCATTTAGTCTAAATTAAAACATTTAAAGTTTACCAATCAACAAATTGATATTTAACTTTATGTTAGCATCTATATAGCTGCGATTTTTTTACTTTAGCTTTTAATTGTTTTTTTTATTACTATTTTAGGTGTTTATATTCATTTTATAGTCCAATTTGATGAACATAGTAGTTATCATGAATGTATCACAATTATCCTTAATCACCTTATTTTGTACTTTATGATGTTTAATTTGAGAAATATGTTACTATAAGATTAATATTTGACAAATTTACTCTTTAGGATTGCCACAGTAAAATGTTAGTGACTTCTAACCCGCAGAAAATAAAAAATATTTCTAGAACTAATATTGTTATTAGGTATTTCTTTGTTAAAAAAAGGATTAGGCACTGCAGACTAAACAACAACGATACTGTCAATAGATTCCAATCTCATTACTGTAATCTTTTGTCGCCTAGAATGCTTAATTGGTATTTTTCAACCACCCCTGTTACCCGTTACGGGCAAGTGATGAATCCTTTACACCCTTGTTGATATAATGGTAAATGTAATTTAGTTATTAAAAGATGCAATACTAACATATAAAAAAATAACTAAAAAAATGCAATCACGCATATTGTTGAAATCAATTTAATTTCTCTTCTCTTTCCGGCAAAATAAAAAGTGGTATAGAGAATAATTTTATAAAAATTAATTGCAAACACGTGTAATTATCTCAAGGAGTATCTAAACCGGTGATGACAATATACATAAAGATGAATAAGAAGCGATGTCATAATAACTTACCCCAGTCAAAAGCAGAATGTGTAATTTTCTTGTAAGCATTCATCAACATACAATGTGATATCTATGTATAGGAAATAATAACTATCACCATTAATCTTTATGTTTAAGATTCAGATTTTCGAGAAGTCAAAGAGGTGGAGTCATCCTTAAGTAGAAGGTTGTGTCGATACTTAATCAATAGGGCATAATGGTTAACAACATAAATTTTCATTCCTAGCCACCAATCAGTATTAAAGGTGAGAGTACTCCATGACGATCAAAAGAAGAAAAAAAAGTTTAAGTTGCTTAATATTTAAAAATTTGGATTAGAGAATTAATAACATTTTGCATGGACAAGACCATATATACCCCACACACAGAGAGACACATACATAAATATGTATATAAACACACAAATATAATATCACGTCTTAAAGCTAAATATAGGAAAGTTGAAGGACAAAATTAGGCATGTTTAGTTTTTTAATATTTTTTGTTTGTTGAACCATATTACCAAATTTTCATTGCCAACAAAAGGCTGAACTGATTATCTATAAAATATTATGAAAGTAAAATTTATCTATCTTGAGAATAATCTAATGGTCATTTAAGAAAAATTAATTGCTCTACTTATGTAACAAAATGTTATAATCATCAAGGTCTTGCATGCCCTACTCTATACAAAGCAGCAAGTTGTAGATTACAATGAACAATACACCAATTCTATTAATGATAATTTGTATTCCCCGTAAGAAATGAAGAGAATCTATGTACTAATTGTAGCATTTATGAGTAGTGAAAAAAAATAAGGCATGTTAATGATAATGAACATACATCCATTTATTAATTGTCTTTTGAATGGCAAGGGAGTGAATTCTAAATATAAAAAGAGTATTGTGGTCCAAAAAATAATTTTCAAAGATCCACACATTTATATGGAGTATAGATATAGATGCGCATGGGTGCCTGGCGCACAACAACATGATGCCTGACTTTTCGGCCGGTCAATGGACTAGGACTTCCTTGTAGCTATGCCTCGTATCGCTCTACTAGCTTCAATCGCTTCAATCTCCATCTCTATGTAGATTTTAGGTACGTTTTCTCGTTTGAGTAGTTTTTGTCGACGGATCCACGTGTTTGTTGCCTCATATAAGAGTCGATTCGTGACGATCAACAATTACACAAAACAAATGGTTCTCTTGCCGTCGAGTAAACACGATCGTGGACCGTCACGCTACAATGCTTTCGATGGTTTGAGACCTTTATAGTTCTCAACAATCAAATTTTTTCTTGTTTGCATAAGCACACACTTCTGATTCGCTGTCTCTTTACATTTTTATTTGGATTTGGATCTACAGCCCAAATTTCTCCCTTTACTCCCCGTCTCCCATCAATCAATCTAACCGGCTATAACCGGTTACTGGCACGTTATTCTCCACGCGCCACCTTCAACGCGTCGGTAAGCATTTGAAACACTGAAATGAACATCCAAACATCTATCACCTGGCAATCTCCTCCGTCCGATCTAACACCGCATCACATGGACACCACCCCAACCGTCCGATCTCCTCGTGCACCGCACTCTCTCCTCGCACGCGTGAGCACAACTCACCTCTCATCATCGCTGCTCTGGTTCATGCCCGATCACTTCCCCTTGGCCAAGATAAGGCGAATGATCGAAAGATGTAATACGCAGAAAGCAAACGTGAAGATCTGATGGGCGAGTAAAAGGTATGAACTCGATACTCCAAACTAGTCTCGCTAAAAACTTCCATGCTGCTGTGCAAACTCTAGATTACTGTCGGTAAAAACCTCAGTACCGCTATTGAATCCTGCTCTTGAAACTAACTAGGGCTTCGTACTGTTTCAATTCCGAATTGTTGGGTTCGATTTGTATCCAAGCAGATTTTTAACTCCAAAACCAGTATCCAAACAGGTTCGATTCCCCGAATCTAGGGTTTGAATTGCATCAAAGCAGATTTTTACTGGAATATCTGCTTAAAGCAAACTAGGGTCTCATGTTGGTTCATTTTCGAGTCTCATAACAAGTTTTGATTCGAATTGTACGGTTATCTATTTGTGTAATGTACTAATGTTTGTATGTTTGTACATGTGTAGGTTTATTGATGTAAGTTTTCGTTAAAAGGATCGAATTAAGGTCTCGAAGTTATATATGTATGGCTTCGGGGATGGTAGTAGGGGGTGGTGATGGTGGAAATGAAGGTTCTGGAGAGAGAGAGAGATGGGCAAAGAGTAAAGTCTATAAGAGGAAGTCGTTTAAAGGTCTGAAGAACGACAAGATGAATGATGTCAAGGGTACAGGAACTCAACCCCGAGCTTTCCAGGACTCTGGTCCTCTGCAGCAAGAGGTCATGCCTGTGGGACGTCGCGAGTTGTTAGGTGGTAACGCAGCGAGGAAGTATGGGTTTCCTAGGAAGGAAACGCGGGTCACAATTAGTTTGGCTTCGAGGACAAAGCAGGATTTGAGGGACTATCGTAGGAAGCTTGAGGCTGAGCTTGGTTTGGTTAGGGATTTGGTGAAGAAGATAGAGGGGAAGGATGGGGGATCAGATCGTGGTAGTGTTGGGAATAACGGTGGGGTGAAGCGGGGTCCTCCAAAGGTGGCCTTGGGGCTGTTAAACCAGCTGAGTATATCAGTGTTGGAGAACAGCCAGGGTGTGAGTGATAGTGTGGAGAAAGAGAAAAGGATGCCTAAGGCGAACCAATTTTATAGGAAATCCGATTTTCTACTCGCCAAGGATAGGATTCCCCCAGCAGAAAGCAACAAGAAGTCCAAATCAAATGGTAAGAAGGGTGGAGGGGCTGAACTGGGTAGTGGCTTTGGTCGGGAGAACTTATCGAATCAAGTGTCTAAAAGTTGTAACAGTTTGCTTGAGAGGTTGATGAAGCACAAGCATGGCTGGGTGTTTAATAAACCTGTTGATGCAAAGGCTCTAGGTTTGCATGACTATTTCAACATTATTAAGCATCCAATGGATTTAGCTACCGTAAAATCTAGGCTCGATGAGAATTGGTACAAGACCCCAAGAGAATTCGCAGAAGATGTGAGACTTACATTTAGCAATGCTATGACATATAATCCAAAAGGGCAAGATGTTTATGTCATGGCAGAGCAGCTGTCGAAGATTTTTGAAGACAAGTGGCCTGTTATAGAGGCTGATTACATGCAGGAGTTACGGCTTGCATCTGACTATGAAAGGGAGTTGGCTACAACTACCCAGAGGAAGGCTCCTCCTTTGCCATCACGACATCCCGAGATGAAAAGGCATTCGGAGAGGTCAGGATCGACGACTCATCCTCCCGATCCCAGTCCAAAATCCATGAATGTAGCTCATTCAGGCAAGATCGCTTCCTCAAAGAAGCCGAAGGCTAGGGATTACAATAAAAGGGAAATGACCTATGATGAAAAGCAGAAACTTAGCACAAACCTGCAGAATTTACCTTCTGAAAAGCTTGAAGGTGTTATTCAGATTATTAGGAAGAGGAATCCATCGCTTTGCCAGAATGATGATGAGATTGAAGTAGACATTGATTGTTTTGATACTGAAACTCTGTGGGAGCTCGATAGGTTTATTATTAACTACCGGAAGTATTTGAGCAAGAACAGAAAAAAGTCTGAGCTTGCTAATCAAGTAAGAGGAGAAAGTGAGCAGAATGTCCAGGATAAGGTAAATTATTGGATTATTCTTTTTTGCACCTCCAGCAAACTTTTGTTAATAAATGCATGATTAACTGTTGCTGTTTTCAGAACCCCGCCTCAGCTGTGGTGCAGACGCCAAAAGAAATAAAAACAGGTTAGTTCTTATAGCTCTTTAGATTGGTGGCATTGTCTAATTTCTGTGTTTCGACAATGGATGTTTAATGCAGAACTCATATGTCAACGTTTTCTAATGTGTAAGCAGATGGAAAGAACACTTCGCCTTCATCCCCAATTCAGGTAGGAAAGCAAGGGAATGTTGTAAGTAGGTCAGATAGCTCAAGTGGCTCTAGCAGTGACACTGGATCCTCTTCAAGTGGTATTATGAGTTTCTATTCTTCTTAAGTTTATAATGCTAGCAATAAGGCCATTATTGGTGTTTGGTTGATTTGAGCTCTTTCATCATATCATTGCTTTATCTTACTTACAGGTTCTGATAGTGAAAGTCCCACGGGAAATGGATCTGATGTCGGACCTTCTCCCAGGACTTGACTTGACCTCTTTTGGTTCAGGTAGGATGACATAGTCTTACTTTTCTTATGCTAGTGCAGACACTTTTTATTTTATCCTGCCAAATGAATAATCATTTTATCCTTCTATTGGACACGTTGTCTGAAGCCTTTATAATTTTAAGCAAATTTAATGCATCACAAAATAGTGCATTAATGGTTACAATATTTACTTCTGGTCCTCTATAGGATTGAAATTAGGCACTGTTCTGTTGTGCTTCCCCTAGAGAATTGTGTTTCGTTATTTTTGTATTGTTGGACCTTGCTTACCTGGTTTATGGCTCTCTTGCTTTTGGCAATTCATTCTGTTCTAAAAGCGAGAAATGATGCTGAATATATCCACCGATAATCCAGTTGCCCTTTCTAATTAGATGATGTGGGTTTAGTGGGCATGTATGATCTAAATGTTAGGCTGGCATTCTACTGACCAAATTAAAAGTATTCCCTACTAGGAGTTCTTTAAGCAACCAGCACAAATCAGCCATACAAGTGGATATGATTCAACCAGAATCCTTACGCTGTGATTTTGGGGCCTCCTTCTGGACCAACCTAATTCTGTCAAATCGGTTCTTCTTGCTTTCGCTCATGCTGGTCGAGTTCTTCTATCGGTCAAGTCAGTCCACAAGTCCTGCTTCTATTCTCATTTGGTAGAAGAAAAGTAAGAAAGACCGGATTATGCTGTTTACTAAGTCGACCGGGATCTGTCTTAGCTCGTTCATTAGAATGAGGTTAAGGCTTCTTCTTAGCCCCAGCTGGCATGGTTCTGCTCTTTCTTGCTGACATGGCTTTTTAGTTAAAGCTTGAAAGCTCATTCTGACATTTGAATTGTTGTTATTATTTTCCTGTAAAGCATATTAGCTGATATGTGATTCTGGCTTCGAGCTTGATTCAATTTAGTAAGTCCCCTCATGTGGGTATATGTTACCTTCTAGAACCTGGGTGGTTCTCTCTTTTTCCTTTCCAATAATATTAGGTTAATTACCCTCACACCCGTCCACTTATTGTCTTATTACAGTTGCTACCCGTCAAATATGGCCAACTGCACTTGCACACCTTCATATTTGAGTCAGTGTATCAGATTTCCGTATCTGGTGAACTAGATTGTGAAAATCATTTGAAATCCTAAAACACCCCTTGGGCCTGGTCAACTGAGTACCCCTGGAGCTGTGAAACCAGAGACAACCTATCACAAATGGCTCCAGAACCAACAGCACCGCAGTCGTACATCTAGCCAATCAAAAGTGAGGCACGGCCAGTTTAGACACCGATCACTAACCATAGAGCTGTGATCCAAATCGAAGAAATCGAAACACTGCTGCTGCATCATCGCAAATGATAACCCGTGGTCAAAAAGTGTGGAACTTGTCTCAGACAGATCATCGACAAACTCCAGTTCCAGTATTCGCGCCACTGTGCAGACAGCGGCTGGCGGCGTGAGAGGCTTGTAGTTAAATCCCATACGTAAGGAACAAGAAGAAGTATGAGAGTTTGTTAGTTGTCGAACAACCAAGTTGCTGGGACGAAGAACTCTTCCATGAGTACAAACCCCACGTTACAACTTTAGGCTTTTCTTTTCGACTCCTTTAATTTGTGGCATTGTATTTTGGGATAAACAATTTGCGCCCTAGAACCAAATTTTTTTTTCCTTCACGCAACGTAATTAAATTCGACTCTACATTCCCTTCCTGGTTCTTTTCCCCAGGGAAAAGGACAAACAAAACAAAATTCTGTTCTTTTGCCTTGAATAGAAATGGAATCATTTGGTAGACCTTATGTTATACTTTTATACTTTTTCAATAGCTGATGCTTTTATTATCGTACTATTTCCCCTCATTTAAATTTCTCCCTTTTCTTTTCCTTCTTCCTGCCCTCAATCAGATGCTGATCTAAATTTTAAAAAATAAAATTCAGTGAGGCCATCCAACTATTAGCATTGAGAAGTTGAATACAAGTATGAAGAACCATTGGTTTCTGTTAGTGAAATTGAATTGAACATTTAATCGTATGCACCTTTATCATTTAATTTGCATCTTCTTCCATTGCACACTCCTCACAGACCGTAAGTCCGTAGCCATGCCGAACATCCTTTCCCGCCCTCAACTATACCAACATCCAATTCAAACCTGAAAATCTTCGAACACACTCTAAATTAAGCAAAGAAAAGATTTCATCTGAAAGGACATAGAGGGTTCTCTCCTTCGGTTAAGTAGGATGGATTGATGTATGTCACTGTTCGAAGCTTCACCTATAATTTGTCTCTTGCTTTTTTTTGTCCCATCTTGGTGTTGTTTTGTCCTTCGTAAAGTTGGATGGTGAGAAGGGAGGAGGGGAGGATGTTAGGGAGTAAATGGATTCGAATTACTTTTATATTTTCAGGTAAAGATATAGTAACAGAGCTGTGGCGTCAGCAAATACTTCGTGAGAAGGAAGTGTTTGGATTTATAACCAAATTTGTAGTGTTCATAATATAATTTTTGGTTTCCTGTTTTCCTTTATCTTTAATCGTGTTTGTGTGGGGCGCCCCGGGTGGGTGGGGGTGGGGGGTTGATCTGAACATGGAAATCAATGGTTGGGTAAGCGCTATCCTCTTGCTCTAAATTTGCATATCTATCCCTATTTAGATATTTATATCCTGTTGGTGCTCTGACTTTGGATCTGTGTATGTTTGTTTATTCTGCTGATATTCTTAACAGTAAATAATCATTCACAGTTTGGTAGTACTGCCTTTATTGGTTATTTGTTTTTTTTATTTTACTGCATTCCCCTGCTTTCCTTTGTGGTGCCTCTGTTTCAGTGCTGGTAAACAAGTGTACCCGAAAGATTATGTTGAAGAAAATATTTGTTTTTGTGTATTTTGAGAAAAGTCCACCTGGTTGACAGGTTGTGTTTTCCACGACACAATTCTTTTTTATTTTTCTGTTTTACGTATGCGGTATGGCTAGTTCCTTTCCTTGCATAGGGTGCTCAAAATAGTGAAGCAAATGCCTTAAATGAGTACTTTTTTATTGACCACGTATCTTTGCAGGCTGCCCTTTTACAGTACTAGCTGCTGATATCCTGGTTTATTTGTCAGCAGATCGCACAAGTTTGACGAAACATGACAAGTTTCGACTCTAGTGATGCAATGAACTTCAGTTCATTGTTCAGATGGTAGTTGTTGATCCTTTTGGTTCGTTTCTGTAGGAGGATGTGCATAGCTCAACAGCTTTGTATTTATAATGGTCGATAGTGCTCGTTAGATATGGTGACATTCTTGCGTGCGCGTTGTACATTGCTAACAACTGGTAGCCTGGTAGGTACTTCTGGTGATGCGTTATTTCTGGGCATACTCTTCAACAGATGAATGCAAATGTGTAATATCTGCGTTGTTTTGGCTCTTTTGAAGTTTAACTCGATGCTCTTGAAGTGATCCTCTAGAAATGATGTTTGCACCATATCCTGACTATATTTGTAGCTCAGCCTGTATTTACTTAATATTGGCCAGATGACAAGGTCAAAAGCACTCCAGCAGTAAGTTTGTTACGTTCAACAAAGTTGAACGCGAGACTGGCTAACCCAATTTGTTTCTTTGCTGGTGGATGGTTGTCTATTGTTTTGTCGTATGTCAACTTTATTCTTCCACAAAGAGGCCAAAATTAGGACTAAATCTGTGATGAAGCGAAAGCTGGAAAAAGTACGGGTGAGCTGTGTACGTACTAGTATTTCAGAGTGATATTTGAGCTCTACTTGTAAGATTAGAGTTTCGAAATGTTGCTTAAGTGATGTCTGGAAAATGGTTGATCTAGTCGAGACGGTTTGTAAAACTTTTTATATATAAAATATTTCTTCTCTTAACAAAAAAAAAAAAAAAAAAAATGTTGCTCAAGTGATTATTTGACGATAGCTGAGAGACTTCGAGCAACAAAAGTGAAGCTTAATTGGAGCTCAAATCAATTCATTTTCTTTGATATTCAAACTCCCTCAACTATAAAAAAACGTTAAAAGCTTCTATTAAGACCTCCGTTAGTGTCCAAGGGGATGCGTGTCTCACAATTCTAGTATGAATGACGTGGTGTAACAACTTGCCAAATTATTTAAAGAGGAAATCGAATTTCTATTATCTCTTTAACACTTTGAAACTTGCTAAGTGGAGGAATGTAACTTGGGTGGGTTGGATTTAGGTTCTACCCTACTTGAATAAGCCATGTGCTATTGAAACCCAACTCAACCCAACCCAAAAAGGTGACGGTGCTAAATGTCGGCAGTGGTCATTGGTGGTGGTGGGGTTAGCGTGTTTGACAAAGGCAGCGGTTATGCTGGTGGTCATGTTGTCTGTTGACTATGTGATGGCAGTGGTGGCTATCAAAGCGGTGGCAGTAATGGACGTCACACAATTGGGGTGTTGGCGGTGGTGGCGGGCAGCGATGACAGTCAGTTGTGGTTGGCGCTTCACGGTGTGGCCACCTGTAACTACATGCGATATGGGGCGATGGTGGCAGTGATTGTGGTAGCAATTGTGGTTAAAGTATTGCTAACACTATATGAATCTTTATAAGAATGTATATCAACTGAGTTCGCAAACCAAATTCAATCTAATCCAGTTTCAAATTGAACCAACTCAAGACAACCCTTTTGTAACTAGGTGGGTTGATGGGTTAAAAACAATGGTTAATTACTCACGGCACCCCTGAGATTTACCCTAAATTACACACGGACCCCCCTATCTTTTGAAAATTACACTAAGCTACACATTTTTATTTTTCCGTTAACAGAGTTAACAAAATTAATGAAAGGACGGTCATACCCCTGACAAACAAGTCAATTTACCCACACACTCTCTCTCTCTCTCTCTCTCTCTCTCTCTCTCTCACACACACACACAGGGATCAAATTAATGCCAAGGAAAGGTGGAGGCTGGAACTCTGATCTTTCGGAATGGATCCGAAATTCGGATTTGATCCTTTCGTCCCTGCCCTAACCCTAGCGGCTTTAGAATTGAGATCGGAGCCGAGGCAGGTGTTTGGGAGGAAGATGCGGATGGAGAAGGAGGTGAGGGGATCGATGTGGATGTCTTTGGTGGTGGCGCCGCCGTCACCGATCGAACGACGGGTTTGCGGGGATGATCGACTCCTTCGGTCGCAACGAGATGCCGTTATTATCCAGGCGACAATTGAATCCTCCGACAGCGACGAGACGCCGAACGAGGAGCCGTCGTCATCCAACGGGTTCTGGATTCGACTCTATAAATGGTGCCTTCCCGATGAATCTTGGTATTTTGCTTAGGTCGTGTACTTTGGGAATTGATTTGTGAGGAGATTGCATAAAAAATAGGGTTTCTTAATTTCCTGATGAATCTCTCACACAAGTGAGGTGTAGATCAATTCAATCAGGAAGATGTGGATGGAGAGAGAGGTGAGGTCATGTGGATGTCCTTGGTGGTGACGTCGCCGAACGATGGGTTTGCGGTGGTGATCGACTCCTTCGACCGCGACGAGACGCCGAATGAGGAGTCGTCGTCATCCAGTGGGTTCTTGATTTGTCTCGATTCAATCCAATGTTACTATCTATTGTGATGAGAGAGAGAGAGAGAGAGTCGTCTGTGATGTAGCGTGTTCTCCCTTCCCCTGCTCTCTCTGTGATGCAGCGTCGCCAGTGATGGCGGGCAAAAGTGGCGGCGGTAACTTGGCTTTTTCTGGTGAGAGGGAGGAGGAACACATAAGGGTATTTTCGGTATATCGTAATAAACCAATGTTGCCCTTATTTTTTTCTCACGGTGCTCTAACAGAAATGAGTCTTATGTAATGAAATAACAAACTACAGGGGGCTTAGTGTAATAAAAATTCTTAGGCCGAGCCGTGTGTAATTTAGGGCAAACCTCAGGGGTGTCGTGTGTAATTTACCCTAAAAACAATGATACGAAGTACTTAATAGTTGCTACATAAAAGAGTACGGGACTGTGAGACAAGTCTTAACAACATTTTCTTAAGGAAAAATTACACTTATGTCCCTGAGGTTAGGGTATAATTACAGGTAATGACAATAGTTTGGACAAATTAAACTTATGTTCGTTGACCACACGAAATTTTAAAAATTCTAACGGTTTTAATGAAAAGACTTTATTACCCCTTAGTTGAAACCTTATTTTTTTTAATGCCATTACTTCAACCTAATAAAAAGGAAAAATGCCATTACCCTTTCCCCAACAGCACCCCCCCTAACACCAACCCATTTCTGCCTCTTAATCTCTCTTTGCCGTCGTCTGGGTGCCCTTTACCTGTCGCCGCACCACTCTCCCCCTTCCCCTTCCCTATCGCCGCACCACCCTTCCCTTTCCTCTTCCCATTCTCCGTCGCCCGTCTGCCTGCCTCGATCATCCATATCGTGATTTGACCGTGCGGCGTGATTTGAATCGGCCGCACCCCGTCGCCGCCGCTGTCCTTCTTCTCTCGTCTCTTTATTTTAGATCTAGGTCGGTGGAGGGAAGAGGATGCCGTCGTGGGGCGAGGGAAGGGGTTGCCGCGGGGATGGCGAGGTGCAGGGAAAGAGAACAGATGGAAGGGGAAGGGCGATGTCGTCGGCGATGGAGGCGACGTCGGTAGGAGATAGGTCGCCGGCAATGGGAGAGAGAACACATCAAAATTTAGAAATTAGGGTTTCAACAAAATCTTAATTTGCAAATTAGGGTTTCAACAAAATCCTAAAACTGATAAATAAATCATATATAATAATAAACAGATATTTTTCAGTATATACTGTACAATGGGTAGTATCGTCATTTAAAAAAATACATATTGATGACATCATATAAAAAGTACACTTTTTGGACGGAACCCTGACGGATGGACACGGCTGATATATTTTAAAAGTATTTAGTCACGGTATGTTACATTTTAAAACTTAATGTCCTTAACTGTAATTATACCCTAACCTCAGGGACATATGTGTAATTTGCCATTTTCTTAAGTGTCGTTACTTAAATACTATGCATTGTATTGAGTGAGTTATTGCTAAGAATTGTACAATCCGACTTGCAAGCAAACTTCTCCGTAAATCGAATGTGTTACCAATCGTTCCCTTGATAAACACAAACATTTGTGCTTTTTTGAAGAGGAGAAGGAGAGTAAAAGAAAAAAAAAGTGGCTTATTTCCTCCCTTTTTTCCCCCTAGTTTGTGAGTTTTTTTTAAAAAGAGAAAAGACAAGAAAGTTTGAGTTTCTTTCTCTCTAAATATTTCGTAAGAGAAATACGTAATACTTCCATAATGCCCATATTACCTTTAAAATAATGAAAACTAAGGCCCGTACGCTTACAATATTCGTTTTCTGTTTTTAGCAATGATGATAAAAAAGATTCTTTTTTGCGTACTTTTACCATTTTATGTTTTCGTTTTGGATAAAATTACTCAAATAGTAGCAAAAAACTGAAAACACCTAAAATGTGTTTTCAACTTTTTTCACTCAAACTTAACCCAATATAAGAAAAAAATAACTAAATTTTTTTTGGTGAAAATAATAAAAGTACAAGAACGAATTTTCAAACTGAATAGAAAATCATGAAAATGAAACAGAAAACAAATATTGTAAGTGTACGGGGCCTTATAACTAATGACTTTTAGGTCTTAGTATTTCTTATAAAAACTTACCATTTTACTTAGAAACAATGATTATTTTGAATGTTAGAGTTGACTCGTGCCAATTGTTTTGCTTTTGTTATGACATTAATTAGATTTAGATATCCAGATGTTTGTAGCCAACTCATAACTCGTTTGTATTTTTTTGTAGTGTCATTAGTTAATTACGTAAGATTTATTATATTAGTATGGTATAAACTTTATAAGATATTCTTCGTAACTAGCTTAGTTATCTGTCATAATCATATTCTTTACGAGGATCATGTTAAAATTATCACAATGTTTACGAGGTATACATGTAATCTGATTTTTTTTTTTGGAACTTACAGAAATATTTTTTTTTTCTTTCTTAAACCTACAAACAAACAAGATAAAAAAAAGTTGTTCTCTTTCAACCCCTTCTCTTCTCTTCTCTCGTCGTGGGTCAGTTCTACGGGAGATTCTTTAGAGAAATTGAACGGAGTGGACATGTATCAGGCCAAACTCAAGACTATGTTTTCCACCACGTTGAGGAGCGCCTTTTGCTCTCCCCTCCCACCTCACACACTCAAATTAACAAATGCACTCTCTTCCTCTCCTTCATCTTCTCTTCAACACCCACAATGGCCTGGCCTCCAAAATTGGAGACGAAACCAGCTTAACCAGAAACGTTTCTGGGGACCCAATGGCCCAACTGAAACGTCTATTGAGAGTAACGATGATGATGCATGTGCAGTGGCTCTGATGGGCTCTAAATCTCTGGCGGAGATGGGTGCTCTGGTTCTCTCCACTCCCGACCCTCTCACCAAATCAAAGCTGTCCCATATGGCTTTCTCCAGGTGGGTCCAAGAGAAGCTTCCTGTTGGTGTCTTTCAGCCGCCTTCAAGGCCAGCTCGTCCTCCCAAACCCCATCTGGTTCGTTTTATTTTTCTTTTTGTCATTTTCAGAAACAAAAATTAGCGTTTTGAAATTGCTCAAACCTGATCACTTTTAATAGCTTTTTAGAGGAGAGAAAAGAAAAGGAAGGAAGAGAACAGAATGCTATTTTCTTCGTGTTGTTTATGAGTTGAAGGGAGAAAAGAAAGCGTGAGGTCTGGAGAAAAGAAAACAAAGATAATACATTACCGTTATTATTCTACCAAGGACATTTTAAATAGGGACATGATTCTAACAGGATAATAGATTATCTGTCCAGGAAATCATTCAAAATTTTTGTTTGTAAATGAAATGGTAAGTTTTTGTATTGAAACTCTGAGACCTAAAAGTTATTAAAAATTTGCCTTGATTATATCGAGGGTAATATGAGCATTATGAAGGTATTACTTGTGACAGATTCCTTTCTTTATCTTTCTTTCCAACTTTGAGATGAAAGGTTTGTAGAGTAAGAAACTCAAATTTTCTTCCATTTCTCTCCTGAAAAGACCTTCTTTCCTTTGCTTCTCTCTCCTACAAAAACTCACTAGGTGTAAAAGAAAAATTGTTGAAAATGATGCGTACAATTGCAGTATCAGTTGTGGGTTTTGTTTAGTAAAATTCTTAAGATTATTGTAAAATTGGATATGAGAGGATTGCTTAACTGCTGATTGTTTATGGTGTAATCGTTTGGCTAAGATTATGTGAGGGAGTTTAGTCTGATTTTGCAAAATATAATGACAGGGTTTTGGAAAGTTGTTGTAACTGCCATATTCAATCAAGGCTAGCAGTCTGGCATATCGTATATAATGCGCTATAGTTACAGAGGGAAAGACCTTGCGATACATAAATAGATATATCAGTTCGAGATCATAAATGTTGCCAAGTCTGCCATACAGAATTTGGTCTAACATATCATATTTATGCATCAAAATGAGGGTAAGTGTTGAGGTTATATTAGTAAAGCATATTCTATAATTACAAGGGAAAAACCCTTCAAGACATTTTGACCATATCGAGATGTGACCTACGCTTATATATATGACATTTCTAGGTAAGTATGACTTTTATTTCCCCACATTCATTTCTGTCCCTATATCCTTGACATTCAGGTCTCCCCAAAGGAAATTCCAGATCCCAAAAAGTCGGGTTTGCCTCTTAATGCTTTCATGCTCCACAATCTTGCCCACGTGGAACTAAATGCTATTGATTTGGCATGGGATACTGTTGTCCGGTTTTCTCCTCATAGTGAACTTCTTGGAGAAGGGTTCTATGATGATTTTGCTCACGTGGCCGACGATGAAAGTCGCCATTTTGCTTGGTGTTTGCAGAGGCTGGCTGAGCTTGGATTCAGGTTAAAACTAGAACTCTTTCATTGAAGTATTATGATAATTTTCGCTACTTTGGCAGATCAAACTTGTGTCCCTTTTTTATAATTAGCTACGGAGATATCCCAGCTCATAACATGCTCTGGAGGGAGTGCGAGAAATCCTCGGATAATGTTGCGGCACGTTTGGCTTTGATCCCACTAGTTCAGGTAGTCTGTTAAGACAATACTACAACCAAATTCGATGCTAATGCTTTTAGAGTGTAATATTTGAGTCTAGCTTCTAAACTTGTGCCACAAATAAGCGCAGATGTCCTGACTGCTCAAATACGAAAGTCTTTAGCAGAAATAAGCTTAATATGATCAACTTGGGCCTATTGCCAAACCCACTTTGTCACAGGATGGACAGAGCCATAAACCCCGAAATTTGAAGTTCTTTAAACACCAAATGAAAGTTAAGGTAAATACAGGCAATTTGGACGTAATGGTTACCCTCATTTCGCATACTTCCTACTGCTAGTCAGCAAAGACTTTTTAAAAAAGACAAAAGACTAAAGTACATGTAAAATGTATTACAGCTCTCCAAGCTCTATTTCCTCTACCTTCTTTATATAAGGTTTCTATTTGCTAGTTTTGTGCTTATATTGTTAACATTGTTGGCAACAATTTCTACACATTCTTTATCCATGAAATATAGATAATTAGTATCATATACATTTTTTTTCACCCTAGAAATAACTTTCTGGTTTAGCCTTGTTAAGCTATCAGTTGCTAGAGAACGAGCCCAACAATTTCTATCATGCTTAACACTCTCTCTTACATGAAACCCTTAATTGCACTCATTTGTTAAATAAAATTTTCGGGAAGTTGTTAACAATCTTTCATTTGCTTGGTTGCTCATCTTGGCACCTTCTTAATATAATGTCATTTATCAGGCAAAAAGTTATCCGAAAACTTTTAAGGGGTCTATATGCAACTTCGGGATTGTCATTAAAGCTTGTAGACCAAAAGAGTCGCTGATGCAGGACAAGAATTCATGATTTTTGGCATGTCTGCTGAAATATCAGATTCATTAATTGCATCCAGCATGATATTACTGCTTCACACGTTTCTCGCTCCTAAAAATAGGCCTTTTTATTTTCCAATCATTGTTTACTCCCATTTTTCCTCTAGAGGCCCCTCTGGAGTAGTACTTGGAGCAGAAATGAATTGAGTTTTGAATTTATTAGTGTGTTTCTTTCCCAGTTGTATTCTAGGTTTCTTGATCTCGAGGTTGTGTTCCTTGTTTTAATCGCTTCCGCTGAATTCTTTTGGTTTTTAGACCTTTAACTTTCCAGGCTTTAATTGCAAATAACAATTTTATCGACAAACCCCATGTAACGATGTATCTGGAGATCACCTAATCGCAAGGGTAGAATTCGTCAGATGAAAGAAGTCTAGGAGGCTATCACAAAGTCTTCTACAGAGCGAACCGTACACTAGCAGCCTGCAGACAGATTTGCTCATAGAGCAACCCCTGTATGGAAGCAAACTATGTGCAGAGAATTCTATTGACAACGAAGCTGTGGAGGATCCCATCGCAAGGGGCAACTTGAGTGGATACGACTCATGTCCAATACTATTCATCTCATGATTCAAATGAGCATAGGTCTACCATACTTTAATGAACATTTTTCTAATTTGAATCTTTGATGCTATATGAATTTTAGAGGAAAAGATACTAAAGTTCGTGGCTTACAAACTCAAGGGAGTAGCTTCAGTTTGGTGGGTACAACAGCAATGGGTCAGTACCTGACTACGGAAGGCTCCTGTCTCTACATGACAGAAATTGAAGCCGCTGCTCAAAGCAAGATTTGCCTCACCATTATGAGCAGACCCTGTTCGATATGTATTAGATTTGTAAACAAATGAGTCGTACCATGCAAGCATATGTCCGCTTTGTCGACTCTTTGCTCGGACTGACTTCATGGAAACTGAGACTCAGTTAGTTGCGTGATTTCTTGGTGGATTACATCTTGTTATGCAAGACAAAGTAGCTCTCAAGCCTGTTTTAACTTTTAATGATGCTATAAACTTAGCGGCGAAGGTCGAGGAACAGCTTGAGAGAACAGTCACCAAGCTCAATTCCAAAATAGGACATTCTTAGCAGTGTCGCAGCCGATTGCAAAGAAAGAAAGTAAACTGCCTTCAATGAACCCCACTTTATATACAATCTCCACTTCAGACAGCGAGATATTCTAGTGACCAGGGTAATAGAGCTGGATTATTGAGATGCCTGCAGTTATTTATAGTGATTCTTATCTGACTTCTTGTAATTAATTCAGAGAGTATTAAATTAATATTATTAGCAACATAATTTCGGGTCTTCAAGCCTTGTGCTCCAAGCATTTTTGGTGCCGAAGAAAGATGGTAGTTGGCAGATGTATGTCAATCATAGAGCCGTTAAAAAGATACTTATCAAGTACCAATTTTCAATTCGAAGGTAATAAAATGCTCGACAGATTGGCGGGATTTAAGGTCTTCTGGAAGGTGGACCTTTGTAGTGGCTGCCACTAGATTAGAATTTGGTCTGAAGACAAATGGAAGACCTACTTCATAAACAAAGGAAAGGTTGAGTAGCTAGTGATGCCATTTGGAATTTCAAACGCCCCAAGAACCTTTATGAGGCTGATGAATCAGGTCTTAAGACTCTTCATTGTTCAGTCTCCGTAGTGTATTTCGATGACATGTTCATTTACACTCCTATTCGAGATACGCATACAGAGTTTGCACTTGAAAAGAGTCCTAGTTGCACTATTGGAGTACATCTTGCACATCGACTTGTAAAACATCATTGTAGGTGAGTCCCTCAACACGATCGAAGTCGAAAAATGTCCATGCTGCTTGGTCGAAATAAAAAACAGTCCATCATCTTCCCTTACACACCTCTGGACTTTGCTTAGCTACAAGGTGACTTGCACAGTGAATGTCTCTTTTTCAGTCTCGTACAAGTAGTCTTGCCTGTTCGTGGCTTTGCCCTCGATCGTGTTTGGGTTCCAATAGGTCGTTGTCCCTACTGATTGCAGAAGAAAATGCCGTTTCGTGATACATAAACTTCTCTTTCTTGGACTTACAGTCAATAAAGAGGTATTCAGATCGATGAATTGAAGGTTCAAAGCTTGAGTCGGCCTCTTTATCTTAGAAGTTTCGAACTTTTACAAAGGTTTTAAGCTTGAGCCAGCCTCTTGCAGCTTAAGCCAGAGTAGCTCTTCTTCTGTGGTTGAATTTTATCACTCAATTGCGCCATCCTTACACTTGTTAGTGTCATCTGTTTGGACTAAAAAGTCTAATTTCATCCTTTCTTTTAGAAGAAATTTTTTCTTTTATGCTGCTAAGTGACATGCTTTTAAATGTGCAGCGCCTTAAATAATACCAATCAAGTTTCAAGGTGTTAGGATTTTGCTTTATATAGTGATATCAATGTACACATAATGGACGTACATGTCTTTTTGTGTGTGTGTGTGTGTATTTTGTTTCTCTTGGCGAGCAGTCTTTTTGAAATTGTGCCTGCTTATAGCTTTCAAACCTATATTTAGATGATTGGATACTGTTGAGGATAGATAGATAGCATTCTCTCAGCATCTACTTGCATGATTTGCTTGGCTCATATGAATCATCTATTGGTTGTAAACAGCTTTCTCTCCTCTTGCCAAATTTTAATCAGTATGGAGTAAAGAAGAGAAACTTGCATGATATATCTCTATCTTAGTACATGTGATATGATTCCATCCCATTGTCGTTAGTTCCCCATTCTGTTCTTTGCATAGTTTGCAATTCGTGCTTTGCGATAAATGTAGGAAGCCAGAGGACTTGATGCTGGGCCACGGCTTGTGAAACGATTGGTAGGCTTTGGAGATTCTAGGACGTCAAACATTGTGGCTAGGATTGCCGATGAAGAAGTTGCACATGTAGCAGTTGGTGTCTCCTGGTTTGTATTCGTGTGCGAGAAGATGGGTCGTACCCCTTGCTCTACTTTCAAAGGTCAACTTTGCTTTAGTACTAAGTCCCCATACTGCTACATATGCTCATAATACCTATCGATGAAGTTAAAAGCTTTCTGGTTTTATTTCTTCTTATTTCCTTGTTGCTCCTTTCTTTTGCAGACTTGCTAAAAGAGTACAACGTAGAGCTCAAAGGGTCCTTCAATTACACAGCCCGAGATGTAGCTGGGATTCCACGAGAGTGGTAAGAAACCTAAGTTGTCCCATATGCATGGGGTCAAGTATTTTGGTTATATTTGTTGTACACCTCTTTGCAGGTGAAAATAATGTCATAGACTAAAATTTTGATCTGAGTTCTAGGTACGATCAAATGTCGTCAAATAAACAAGATGAGAAGAAGGAGCCTCTTTCAGATGTGTGTAAGCTTGAACTTCGACTTGCAATGGTATTTTCTTATTTTCAATTGGAAAGCATAATCTGGAAATGCTAACTATTATTACTGAGGCAAGTGTGAAATTTAAATCGAGTGGCAGGTTTATGAAAGGCTTGCTTGCATCATCTCAATGGAGAAAGAGAACTCAAACTTGGATAGTCCTCATGGGTGATCTTTTTGCAATTGGATTGGTCTTAAACTCAAAAATATTAATTTTCTTCTAAGGATCGTAGCCAGGTAATGACATATCTCATCTTTGCACTTGTAATGCACCCAACTAGGCCTATTTTGAGTGGTTTTTTATAGAATGATCTCGTTGCCTCTGCTGCTCTAATAGTCATTCCACGTGTAAAATTTTCACCCATCACTGAGTGGTGTTCTCTTCAATTTTTTTCAGGCACGCTATCACCCCAATTCACAATACAGTGTAGTCTTATCTTATAATAATAGTGGTCAGATATAAGCACAAACATAAAAGCAAATTATTAAAACCTGCACATAACTGGAAATGCGAGTATAAGTTTTTAGGGCTAATACATTTTAGCACCTAGAAACTACACAGATATCAAGCAGTGTCGAAACCTTAGTTGCACAAAGCGGGGGCGGGGGAGGGAGCGGGAACGGGGGCAGGGGAGCGTAAGCACCAAGAAGAATCTGAGGTTGGGAGCGGCTTGAATAAATAAATGCGTAAAGAGTATTATCATTTGTTTAGTATAGTTTACATAGCCAACAACAACAAATAAGGAGGCTTTAAGGACTTGAAGGAAGAGAGAAATAAGGAATTGAGTTGAAAAGGGCCTGATTTTCAGGTATTCTCTCACTTGTTCCATGCATCTCTATCCAGCTAACGGGATTGAGTTCCCATATTAGCTTGGGACGAGATCCCATGGAGCTCCTAACTTGGGATCGCAAAAGCGAGTTTACGAGAGAGAAACGTCACCATATTAGGAGTTTCCTGCAACTAAGGTCGAAACATAGAATTTTGATGCATTAAGGTCGATTTCTTGATTAACTAATCACTGTAGCTCCTCTGTTCAGGTTTCATCCAAAAAATCAACAGGACTGACATAAGTACCAATTTATCCTCATAAAAATAACTGAGAGATATTAGAACTTATTTATAGATTGGCTCAAGTCAAGGAGTCAAAGTTCCCCCTCTCTCTTCTTGCCCCACCTTTCCCATAACCTTTACTTCACCTTCCGCCACTGCCAATAGCAGTCCAATCCCTTCCGCCACTGCCAACATCAGTCCAATCCCTTCCGCCACTGCCAACATCAGTCCAATCCTGGGAATACCCCAACTTTGAATCTCACCACCATTTAAGCCCATCCCAACAGAATACAATTTAATTAGAAACAAAGTATGAAGAGATCTCCTGTACATGGAACTTTGCTGTATGCTTGTGTGTGCATGTGGGTTTTTATTACTATTCTTTTTGTTTAGATTGGGTGTGTGGGGGTGGGTGGGGGGGTTAGATCTAATGGGTGTGGGTGCAGGGATACATGGATCTATTATATGCATGCTAATGGGCACCGACTTATGTTATAGCTGTGGGTTAGTAACCGGCTACGGAGGCTGTTCTAATTTGTCGGGACCAGTGTGTATTCGTGTCTGTTTGTGGAGGGAGAAGGGCGAGAGGATGAGAGAGCGTGAAGGGACATGAGTGAATTAGTGTTTGAAGTCGATGGATTTGTGGTGGGATTGGTGGTGGCGGTGCATAAATGTCATGGATTTATGGGGAAGAAAGAATCTATTAGCCCTTTTGGGTTGATAGGTACAAAAGGAAAGGAATGGACATCTTTTCCCCTGTAATTGGTGCCACATGATGGACTTCTGTCGATTTTTCGGATGGAAATAGTGACAATATACTAAAGCCTTGAGTAAAGAACAATATAGACCATTATGCATAAAAATTAAATATTTAGGTACTCAAGGGGAAAAAAGCTTCGTTAGAAGACCAGAGAGAGAAGTCTATCTGGAAAATACCCCTCGGCACAACCTCTCTGTCTCTCTGAAAATCAGTTCTCCGTCACTATCGGTTTCCTCCGGTGGGTGGTGACGTGGTAGAGTAGTTGTCTTTCTTAATTGTGTGGTTTGTGTGAGTTTTGGATTTCAATTGGGATTTGTAGTTGATGCGGCCGGTAGCCTTTGCCGTAGGCAGTGGAGCTACGGTCGATGGGTCTTTATGATAGGCGTCAGAGCCAAGTAGATGTGAGGTGTAGCTAGGTATGGCTGTCCAGGGTTGGCTGGTTGCACGACAATCGGGTTGTGGGTGGTCGTGGGTCAGAGAAGATCTGTGGGTCGGAAAAGCTGCGGTGGGAGCGTGGTGGTTGTAGGTCAGAGAAGATGAGTGAGTCTGGGTCAAAGGCTTTTCGCTTCTAGAGTTTGTCCCCCTCCCCCCCCCTCCTAGTTGCTCCCCGTCCCCCTTTGTTCCAGAAAGGTGAAGATTGGCTCGAATACTGTGGTGGCGATGGTGCTTCGGCGCAGCTTGTGGTATAGGTGAAAGTGGCTCTATGGGGCTGTAGTGGTGGTGGATGTCCGGTGTAGACTTGTGCAGTGGAGGGAAATACGACTGGTGGTGGTGGTCGTCCAGCGTTGACGTGCGGTGGAGGAATTTACGGTTGCTGGTGGTAGTTGTCTGCTGGTGGTTGCCCGATTGCTGATGCCGATTAGTAGTTCTTAGCGGCTGTGGACTGGTAGTGGAAGAGGCTTCCGACGCTGCAGCAGTGCTCACAACGAGCGATAGTGTGAGTTGGCATTATGGTGTGGAGGTCGAGGCACGTGGCAGAGGCAGGGCAGGTGTTTTGTTGGTGATGGCCGACTTTGGTTGGCTTTATCTGTTGTTTTTCTTTTTCTTAGGTAGCGTTTGAAATCACTTCCAGTTTTGGTTTTCTGTTTAAAAAAAAACAAAAATCAAAACCAGTTTAGTTTTTATTTTTTACAAAAACAAATGAGTGTTTGATTACTCAATTTTTATTTTGAGTTTTTTCTTTTGGGTGTTTGATTACCTAGTTTTTATTTTGAGTTTTTTCTTTAGTGGTGATTTGCGGTGGCGGTGGCGGGGCGTGGCGGTGGCTGGCGGCGGCTGGCTGTGGCCCGCCGGCAGTGGTCGGCCGTGGTCGCCGACGGTGGTCACCAGCGGTGGCCGGTGGCTGTGGCGGTGGGATGGTGGTGGTGGTCTCAAAATAAAATCCAAAACTCCTAAATAGGAGTTTTAAAAAACAGTCCTGGTTTTAAAAACTGGTTTCAAAACTGAAGGGAAAAAAAAAAGAAAAACTGTGTGCCAAACATGTTTTTTTTCTCCAGTTTACAAAACTAGAGAAAAAATTGAAAACGAAAAGGAAATCAAACATAGCCTTAGTAATTATTTATCTTATTTTTTTGTTGGTCTTATCTTTTATTTAGTTGGTTAGTACTTATCCCTGCAAAAAAGAAAAAAAAAGAAAAAAGAGAAAAAAAGAAAAGAAAAGAAAAACAAAAATATTTATCTGTTTGTAGGTCTTTGTTCGGAACCTACTTTGGTCGCACCCAACGGCCCACGGCGGGTCCCGTTTTCCGCTACACATCACCATGGTCAACGGTCAATTTTTTCAACGCTCCCAAGCCGGTCAAACAACACATACTCAAGCCACGTGCATTTTCTCCTTGTGAAACAACCTTGGCGCACTTATTCCCCTCAAAGGGGTCGACCGCCTTCCCCTTGGCGCACTTATTCCCCTCAAAGGGGTCGACCGCCTTCCCCTTAAAGGGGTCGGCGGGCCTTCCCCCTTGAAGGTCGACCACCTTCCCCCTTAGGGGGTCAGCGCGCCTTCCACCTCTCATTCAACGCATGCTTGCTCTCCCTTGGCCTTGTGTCGTCTGCGACGCCCATCGACCCCACGACGCCCGTCGCCTGAGCCCGCACACTGACTCC
Source organism: Escallonia rubra (assembly GCA_033065855.1). Lineage (NCBI taxonomy): Eukaryota > Viridiplantae > Streptophyta > Magnoliopsida > Escalloniales > Escalloniaceae > Escallonia > Escallonia rubra. Next base: position 159,315 of record JAVXUO010001926.1, read on the forward strand.
GCGACGTCCGTCACCCGCACCCGTGTGCCGACTCCGCGAGTCCCGTCACCTGCACGTCGTCTCTGCAACGTCCGTTGCCCGCACCCACGCGCAGACTCCGTGACCCCCGTCACCCGCGCGTCGTCTCTGCGACGCCTGTCTCAACACACTGTGCCGTGCCGTTGATACAGTCGCGCCCCCTGGCTCTCTCTCGCACTACCATGCCGCCGACACCTCATACTCTGTCGCACCCATATGCCGAACTGCTGATACAATTACGCCCCCAGGCTCTCTGTCACACTACCGTGCCCCACGCACCATACACACTCCGTCGTGCCCATGTGCCACACCGCTGATACGGTCGCGCCCCCTGGCTCTTTGTCACACTACCATGTCGCTAGCACCGCACTCACTCCGCGCCCATGTGCCGCGCCGCTAATACAGTGGTGCCCCCTGACTCTTTGTCACTCTACCACGCCCTCGCATTGGTCCATTCTTTCCCCACAACATGCGCACCTTGCCTTGGTCGTGGAATATGCTTCGACCAATTTCCTGGAGTGTGCAGCATCCTGCGGGGATATGCGACTTCTCCGAGACACTATCTCCGCCAGGGAGCTCTAAGTGCTCCGGCATGAAGACTCTCCTTCCGCCATGTAGACGGCTCCTCCGGGATGCTACATCGGCCCGTCGGGTAGGCAACTCCTCCGGGACACTACCTTGGCGCGCTCCAAGTGCTCCAGCACAAGGACTCACCCGCGGGGATAGGCGACTCCTCGAGGACACTATCTCCGTCGGGGGGTTCTCTGGCCTCACTGGCGCTGTGGAAGTCAGTCTTTCCAGACAGACAGAGCGACGCTGTGAGTTGTAGGCCGGGTGAATATGCGATCCGACAGTCCCTGGAGCACCGCCACCCGTGGACCCCTCAGTGACGTGTCACTCCCTGGGAGCGCCACGTGTCGCTTGATGACATCATCATCATCTCAACCTCTATAAATAGGGGTCTTGAGAATTCATTTGGAGGACTTCAGATTCACATAACTCATTCTCATTTTCACTTTCTCACTCTAGAATTCTAGAAAGAGAAACATGCAGGATCTTGACTCCGGACCTAAGCACCGGACTGTGACTGTCGTCTTGTATTCACCCCGTGCTATCGCCCTCGCAGCACTGCCATCCTCAGGCTCTGTTTGGGAAGCCCTTGGTCTCTGCCCTTACTACATCCTTGCTGTGTCCCACATCAGCATACTTGACGTCTACTCAGACTGCATTCCTTGCGGCACTTCCACGTCGACTGCAAACCCACTTCCTTGGCATCGGTCTTTTATTTTATGACAATTCTTATAGGATGGGGATATCAACCGTAGTTTACTTGCCTATTTGGGCAAGTGTTAATTCTCCTCCTTACTTGGTATATATTTTTACTCTTCTCTCTCTCTCAAAAAAAAAAAAAGAAGAAGGGGAAAAAAAGGTACTCAAGTGAGACTTTTGTGAAGTTTTGAGGTACTAAAATGTATCTAACCCAGGTTGAAATGTGAAATGTTTTTTGCGCTTGTGGAGATACACGTGTACTTCAATTGTAGGCCCTAGAAGGAGGGGTGCACCATGAAGTGCATCCTTGTCAGTTAGTTTTATTTGTGCATTTCATTTTCTAATGCTGGAGAAGTGACATTTGGTTCACATTTATGAAGTACATACTATGCTGCTAATTTGCTTTATGCTAAATTTTCTATCATACACCATTAGAAAGAAATAGAAAAGCTTCTTTTATGACTCTAATTGCATCATACCTTGCCAGAATGATGAGTGATTTTTGCGCAACTGAAATCAAATCTTTTCCTTTGGAAGGTCTGACATTTCAGTAGTCTTCTTTTCTTTGTAATTTTTTTTTCACTAGACTGAAGAAAAGAAAAATAAGGACTTTGGCACGTCCGAATTGCGCTGGAAGAAGCTATTTGCAGTGTGAATTCAGAGAGAGAACTGTCAATCCACTGCCTTCTTACCTGATGAGGTCGCAACCATAAACTGAAAAGGACCGACGCTCTGAACAGGTCGCTGATTAAAGAGGAAAACTAGGAGGTCTTTTCTGCAAAAATGGGTGTCAACGTTGAAGCTGAGGTACATGCAACATTAGAGGTATCAATAGTTTCCACTCTACATTGTTGAGCTTGATTCAAGAAAGAAAGTAGACTGCTTTTCTGATTCCTCATTAGTTCCCTGGACATATTTTGCATTACCAGGCCGTGCAAAAGGTTGATTTTCCGAGTCTATACTTCTATTGTCATGTTTATACGAATGTAAGTTACCCAATACTCATTATGGGAAGGCAATCAATTATAGTGCAAATATTGCTGTGAGTCGGCTCACATGCTTCTTTGTATTTACTTGGCTTTAACTAGAAATTTAAGTAAAATTATTCTTTCTATAATTGGTACGTGTTACAACTTCCCAAATGGCATATATGATATACTCTTTCTTGTTGAAAAAATCATGGTGGTGGTGGCAGTGGTTGTGGTGACATATGGACACGGTGTTGCTGGTTGTGGCATGGTGGCGGTGGTCATTGAGATTGGTGGTTATGGCATGGTAGTGGATGGTGGTCGTGGTGGTTGCAATGGTGGTGAAGCTCGACCTAATGGAGGTGGTGGCCCAATTTATCTAGACAAATGACATCAATTAAAATAATAAAATTTAAACCTTGGACTGGATTTGACACAATTGGACTGCACATGCAACTTGACTAACATGCAATTGGACTATGCAACTGGACTGGACTAATGGCCAATAAAATTAGACTGGGCTAAATTAATTAATCATGTCACATTAGTAGTCCTAAACTCAATAATGTACTCTAATTAATAATAAATTCTATTAATTATTTAATTATTAATGACTATAAAAATGGGGTGCCTACAATAAGCATAGTCTATTTGTCTTGATTTTCATTTTTTCGGATAACAATATTCTGAAATTTGGTAAAATAAGTATCATTTTGCTACAATGACCGAAGTCAATATTTACTATAACTGAACCTACCTACAAATTCGCAGTATAGTCAAATGAGCAAACCCAATTAAAAGGAAGGAGTAATTTTCAGAATATTTGGGGTTTATTTTATCATTGTAGGATAAACGCGGGAGAGTCTACTGCAAATGCAAATTTAATAATGAAATAGATTTGTCTGCGTAAAAAATTTGGATTTCCATAGATTTATATAATGCTACTGAAAAAAAGAAATTTGCCCCCTTGTTACCGGATCTTGGCCTTGCCCTAAGCCTTTTCATATTTTTTAAAAGATGAAAACGATCTCTTTCTTTCCTTTCTTGGTCGAAAGATAGAAATATATACCATTGTAAAAAAGTGTTTTCCAAAGGCCTCCAACATCCCACGAGGAAAGATGTAGGGTGCCAAAACATATGCTTCGAGGTGACACCCTCAACGGTAGGCTCCAATAGACGCCCGGATGCGTTAGGGTAATTGTATGCACATAACTAGATGCTGGCTCGAATAGATACTGGTTTGGTATATATTTCTACTTTTAATTTAAAAAAAAAACTAAATGCTGGCTCAAATTTTGAGGCATATGCCGTCCCATAGATGATGTAATGAAAAGCCTATGCGGCTAGCATGAGCTGCAGGAGCGTGTGCCACGCTCTTAAAGTGATCATGTCCTCATACAGTATGTATCATTTTTATGATGACCGTAGCTAAGTGCATATTTATTTTTTCGTGAAATAGTACAATACCGAATATCGATACCGTTTTACTTACCGTCTCAAATCTTTCATACATATGCAAATTTCACCAATTTATCTCCTTACCTTTCTTCTATTCCTTTTTTGTATCCCCCTTCTCTTGAACTATATAGAAAGGATCCAACGGTAATTCTGCTTCAAATCTCAAAGTTCGTAAACCAATCGGGTCCCACGCCCTAATCACCATTTACAGTTTCTACTTTGACAGGCAACCACACAGCGAGGTGGAGGTGTTGGAAATTTTTTGAAGGGGTGGTGATTTTAGAGCATGAGAGAAAGTGTCACGGTGATGACCATATATGGTTGGTTTGTTAGAAAGATCGGATGGGGTGGTGAAAGGTTTGGTGGTGTGACTAATCAATGGGATTGTCATTCCACAATGGTGGTTTTTTTTAACGGTCGATACAAAGTTGAATATTTCGGCCGGTACTTCACTTTTGACCAATACAATAAACATATTGGCTTGAACGACCATTATTTTGAGGTACGTGGATTGATACAAAAATTTAGTTCTATTCATACCGGTAAAAAGGAAAAAGGGTATGCACCAACTAGTATTCTCGGTAGTGCAACATCTAACACTCAGGTCTGGTGCAAGCGTGGATCTACGGCAATCAGATGTCCTGTCCCTATCATCCCACAAAAATTGATCACTTTCTAAATTAAGAAAAATTCTGTAGGTATTTTTATACATGTACCCTTTTTATACTTTTTTTTAATTCTATTTCTCTCAACATTTAACACTCCATTAATTTATTTTGACTCTCCTGACTCATTTTCTTCCCATCTTCTCTCTAAAGGGTAAAATGAGAAGCATGAAAAAATATATCACCAATATCTTAATCTGCGTGCAAAAAAATAAAATAAACGAATTATGTGGGACAGATGGAGTATATGATCGATTAGAAAGCTGTAAAAAGGGCTACTTGAATTGCAAGTAGCTCAGAGCAGAAATAAGACCACTGCTCCAATTGGGACCTACTTGCTGTTATATAGAACTAATAATCCCTGCCATAAGGCCAGCATGGTTGTGGGTGACATAGATGGCACAAAACACGAACGTAATGTTAATTCCGCACGTGCTGTTTTAAGAACGATAGATTTGAAATACCTGGCAAAAGTGCTGAAGAGAGATTAATGTTACCGCCTTGGAATGATAAAACTATCAAAATAATTGGAATATATATTTAGCTATAATGTCCTTTAAATATCATCTTCCAGTGCTACACACTGACATCAAAATGAGTAAGGTGAACTATAAAAAGAACCAGTGAGTAGTGTTTTAAAAATTCTAGTTCAAAGTTAGAATTAAAAAATGATAACCAAAAAAAGTTATTTTTTTAGGGAAAAAAAAAAGCCAACCAAACATATGGCTCTGTTTCACAACAGTTTTTTTTTTCAGTTTCCAAAAAAAAATAAAAATTTAAAGAGCAGTTTAATATATATTTTTTTACAAAAACAAGTGGGTGTTTGATAACCCAGTTTTTTTTTTGGGTGTTTGATTACCCAATTTTTATTTTGAGTTTTTTTTTTTGTGGTGGTTTGCGGTGGTGGAGGTGAGGCTTGGCGGTGGCCGACGGTGGTGGTGGGGTGTGGCGGTGGCTGTCGACCACTGGCTGCAGTCGCCGGCGGCCGACGGTGGGAGGGTGGCGGTAAAAAAAAAAAAAACCAAAACTGAAAACCGAAACTCATTTTTTGAGTTTGTAAAAACAGCCTTGATTTAAAAATTGGTTTTTTAAACTTAAGAAAAAAAAAATGGTTACCAAACGCAACTTTTTTTTCCAGTTTCCAAAACTGAAAAAATTTTGGAAAAAAAGCCCTGTCAAATAGGGCCTAATCTCGTTACTACTATTTTTTTTTAGCTAGTTCTCTTGCCAAAGTAGATTAGATTTATGTGCTTTGGAGTGGATGTGCTGCACATTGGTTTCTCAAAAGCCATATGTGATTTGACATAAGGGTTAGTATTTTTTTTTTTCCATTCTCAGTTACTTAGGTAAATTGCACTCCTACCTTCGGTTTTTGTGGTACCACATTTCGCAAAAATACATTTTTTCTCAATATAAACTTAAAGGCCATGGTATGCTCAATCTAACGGCAACAAACATCAGTGTGCATGCCTTGGTTCCTGCTAGTGTTAATGAGAGTGCAGTTGAAATTTTGATTAATTTTTAAGAGTTTTTATATTGTACGACGTTTTTCAAAATCCTTTGTACGTGCAAGATATATAGTTGACGATATGGATGACCCTTGTGTTGGAAATGTGTTTCAAATTTAATTATTTAAATATGAAAATAAAATAAAGTTCATTGAACTTTGGCTTTCTAAAATATAAATTCTATGAACTTGAGACTTTTAAAGTTTACAAGTAGTTTTATTCTTTGAACGTTGCTTTTCTTAATGAGTTTAAAGATTCATGAATTTAGGTTCATATATATCCCTCGGATAAGATTCACTTATCTTTTAATTATTGTATTCTATAGATTCATTTATAAATCTTTAATTGGTGTGGTTCAAGGAACTTGATGAGGTTCAATGAACAAAATCTTCTTTTTCCTAGCACTATATAAATGGGTAAAAGGTTGGAGGTTGATAACAAGAAGAGATACGATATTCACTTGAGAGAAAAATACTTGAACTAAAAGCTTGTTTCAAACTTATGCTTTGATCGACTGGAGGAGGATACACGATCCATTGTAGAGAAGTGCAACCCTCTTTGATGAACATTGAATCTGACTTGGATGAATCTCAAAGATAAAGCTGTTTGAATGTGGGAGAAGCTTTAACTATCTTCAAGAAGCGTTTACGCGCCTCTAAGCTTTGGTTCCTTCAATATTTAAATTCTGGTATTCTTGTTTATTAATTCTGAATTTTACATGCATTTGTTCCAACATATTGAAGATAATTTTCTTTCATAGCTACTTCATTAAATGGAGGTGCTAAGACTAATCACTCGAATTTTGGGCTTTTTGATGGAAAGAACTTTTAAAGATGGCAAACGAACATGGAGTTTTTCCTTCGTCATATTAAGTTAGCAAATGTGCTAAGTCAACCATGTCCAACAATTCCTATTGGAAAGTACTTGTCCGATTAAGTGAAAGCAATGTAATGATTAGATTGAAAAGTGGAATAATGATGACTACTTTTGCAAAAATCACATACTTAAGGGCGGATTCCTTTTATGATCAATACCCTAAAAAGGGCAAGACTGCAAAAGAGTTGTGGGATACTCTAAAGTCAGTCTACCAAGCGGAGGAAGCAAGTTGAAAGAAACTTCTACTTTCCAATTACATAGACTTCAAGATGACTGATGATAGACTTGTTTCTGTTCACGTTCGTGAGTTTCCATTGATTGCTAACGACATAAGTCTGCAGGTATGGTTCTTGATGAGAATTTCCATGTAAGTGATATTGTTGCTAAGCTTCGACAAACTTGGAAAGAGTATCGCAACAAACTAAAGCACAATAAAGAAGACCTTGCCTTGGATCAACTCATGCAACACTTGCATATCGAGGAAGAAACTAGAAATCGTGAGAAGGAGCTTACAAAGGAAACAATTGTCAAAGCTCATGTTGTCATAGACAAGGATGATAGGAAAAGTTATGTACGGTACAATCACAACAAATTTTTGAAGCCAAAGAATTACAATGATTTGAAGCCTTCAAGTTCAAATCCAAAGGCAAATAACAAGAAATACTACAATTATCACAAGATTGGTCACTTTGCTAAATTTGGCATCAACTCAAGCATGGAAGTGACAAGAAGAAATGTGGAAAAGAAAATACAAGTGATCTTGTCGCAGTTGCGACTGGAAGTTTCATGGTAGGGAATGAAATTGGATAATGGGTTGACACTGTCACTTCTCGTCATATTGCAGGAGACAAGAATCTCTTCAAACGCTATGAACTAGTGAGGGATGGCATGATAATGTACATGAGTAACTCCTCATCTGCCAAGGTGATTAGAAAAGTTGGTCGAACTTAAGCTTAGTTCTGGAAAAGTTGTTTTGAATTATGGCATCAAAGGTTAAGTCGGGAGAACTATAATATAAATGATCTCATGGTAAATGAACGGATTATAAGAAAATGTGATAAAACACATCAATGTGTGATCTGTAGCAAGTGCAAGAAGAAATCCTTCAAATCAGTTCAAAGGACCTCTAGTCTTCTTCGATTAGTTCACACAGATATTTTTGAAATGGACTTCATTTTACGATGTGATAAACATTACTTTATTACCTTCATTGATGACCACTCTAGATATGCCTATGTGTATCCTTTGAGATCTAAGGATAAAGCTTTTGAGAATTAAGGCATATAAAGCAAAGTTGAAAATAAGCTAAACTTGACAATTAGGATCGTGCGTTCAGACATAGAAGGTGAATACATGAAATCTGAATTTCATGAACCCTTAGGAAACGAATGGCAATTTTAGACAGTTAACTGCTTCATATACACCAAAATTAAATGATGTTGCGGAAAGAAAGAACATAACTTTGATTGAGATTGTCAATTGTATCCTAACCAGTTTCAAACTAATGTCAAACACCATCACCAATGTCTTTCACGTTATGTTCTAACCACTTTAGCTAAACCACATCACAAACTCTACCGCTAGCGCTAACATCAATGATGATCCATTTCACAACTACTGACTACCATCGAAATCACGGCCTCTACAACCAAATAGCATGCGAATGCATTTATTGCTACTATTTATCGAAACATCATCACCATCATGAGTTGGAACCGAATCTTACTAATCCTACAAAATCCAGTTATTATATAGTCTTTACCAACTCATGTTGGTTGTACTATTTGACTGCCAATAGGGCATATTTTTCATAACAGGCGAACAATATTCAATAGCTAAAGTTCAACGCCTCTATACCGGTCAACCCAAATCGCATGCTTAAGCCACATGCGCTTCGCCTTTGATCCATTATTTTTCTTAAGTACGGGCTTCGACGTGCCTACTTCAATGGCCTAAGATTTGACGGCGTTGTGTGCCTTCCTTCTATGGGTCGGCCCTATGCCTTCCTTCTATGGGTTGGCCTTAGGCCTCCTCTACTACGAGATTGGCTCTAGGTCCCTTGGTGAGATTGGCTAGGGATTCCCCTTGAGGGCTCCTTGTACTTGGGAAGGTCTACTAAGGATTTTTCGAGAGCTCCTTGCTCAGTGATACCCATAGCAACGCTTAAGCACCACCCCTATCGTTATACGTGCCATCAACACTCCTATAGCTTGACCACATTTGAGCTTCGTCTCCATGCTACATGCCCTCAGCACAAGGCTGTTGACTTCAAAAGTCTAGATTTATTATTTTGATGATTCCAAGATTATTGCTCTAACATTAATCTAACAATGTTATTAAGTATGATTTCAGGACCAATCATAGCATGGAATAATCTCTTGTCATGGACTTGGACTTAGTTTCTTTCTCTGGTCAAAGAGTCTGGACTTGGACTTAGTTTATTTTTCTTTCATTGTAATAAATCTAAAGCTAAGATTCTTAAAGATTTACCAAAAAATCAAAAAGGACAAACCAAAAAGTCTTCAGCTAGAAAATATTTTCATTCAAAAGAAAAGGCTTTCATTCGACTGAATCCGTCAGTCCTCGTTTGTCTAATTTTAAATTTCTTTCTCTTTCGAAAAGAAAGGTTTTCATTTGAAGGAAAAGGTTTTCATTCGAAGTAAAAGTTTTCATTCCAAGTCCTTGCTTTTCATTCAACTGAATTCTTTAGAGATGACTTACCTTTTCTTAACTGTAATTCCTCTGAATGATTTTATTCATTCCTTCGAATGAATCTCTATGATATCCTTTTAAATACTTTTCAACGGTCATATTCCTAATTATATAAAAGGAACCCTTAGAGAGTTTGTTCTTAACTTTTCTGATCTAAAAAAATTCTCTATTATTCTTCTAGAAAAATCTCTGTCAACGTATATTTGTTTTGAGATCTTGAAAAGCAAGCTTCTTGGTTAAGTTCTTTGAGATTCAGATCTTCCCACCTAAGAAAGCTTAGTTAATTAGTTTTAATTGTAATATCTACTCATTGAGGAGTGTGAATTGTAATTCAATTGTATTCTATATTTCACTTGTAATCGTTGGAAACCTTAAAGAGCTTTCAGATCTGTATTGTGATTTGAGCTAGGACCCGAAGCTAGCTGATTAGTGAAAGGCTCGAGTAGGTCTCCCTTGTCTGGAGTGCTTGGGGACTGGATGTAGACAGGTGGGATCGAACCAATATAAATCTTTGTGTCGATATGTGATTCCTTATCTTGTTAGCTATTTTTTAAAATTTTTTATTAGAGCTATAAACACCTATTCACCCCCTCCCTCTATTGTGTTTAGGGACCTACATGTGGTATCAGAGCCGTGTGCTATGTTATTTACTCTTTGACTTAATCGTCAAGAGCTAAAGATAAAAGTATGGAAGAGGTTTTAGCAACCACTCGACCAACATTGCTGAAGAATGACAACTATAACTATTGGAAGAATCGAATGAGAAGCTTTTTGAAGTAGAAAACCTATGTGTGGTATGTCATAGAAAATGGTTTGATCATTCCTATGAAGGATGGCCCAAACGGAACCAAGGTTCCCAGGGGAATCCTTGAAATGGATACTCAGGAGGCATATCTTTTCTCTGTGGACGATAGAGCAAAAAATATCATCAGCTGTTGTCTTGACATCAATGAATATATTCAAGTATCAGCGTGTGAGACATCGTAAGAGATGTGGAAGCTGTAGGAGGTTTCCCATGAAGGTACAAGTCAAGTAAAGGAAACTAAGATCAATATGCTGGTTCAGTAGTATGAAGCCTTCAAGATGAAGAAAAATGAGTCTATTAATGAGATGTATTCCAGATTCACTCTCATTACAAATGGACTCAAGCTTTTGGGGAAATTGTACCCTGAAAATGATATGGTTAGAAAATTTCTCAAATTTCTTCCCAAGAGATGGGAAGCTAAACTTACAGCCATTCAAGAAGCTAAAGACTTGAATGTGCTCAAGTTGGAAGAGTTGGTGGGATCTCTGATGATTCACGAAATCACGATGAAAATTCATGATGAGGAAGAGACCACCTCGAAGAAGAAATTTTTGGCTTTCAAAGCTGAAGCCTCTCACGAACCTGGGAGCAGTGATAATTCTGACCAAGACATAACTCTCAGAACTCGAAAGTTCAAGAAGTTCTTGCAAACCGAAGAGATGGGGAAATGAAAAAGAATCAATCAACCCAATCATAACAAAGAAACAACAGTGATTGGAGCTCAAGAGAAAATCCTGATACTTGTTATGAATACGGAAAAATTGGACTCATCAAGAAATATTGCCCACAATTTAAGAACAAGTGGCCAAGTAGTAGTAGCAGATGCCAAAGAAAAGAAATTCAAATCTAGAAAAGCTCTGCTTACTTGGGATGACTCCGACGAAAGTGATGAAGATGAGCGAAAATGATGATATAGCTCAACTATGCTTTATGGCTAAGGATGGTCAATCAGATGAGGTGATTCCATCTACCAATATTGATTATGGTAAACTTGAATTAGCTTTTCTTGAATTAACAGAAAGTCATGAAAAAATAAAACTTAAAAATACTGCTCTAAAAAAAAGGCCCTTTCTTTGATCAACACTGTTGAAGAGTTGACTAGTGTGAAGGAAGAGCTAGATGATAAGATCAAGTTTTATATCAACAAAAACACTTCTTTGAAAAATGATTTGATTGCTTCTAAAAAGGAAAACTCTGATTTGTCTTCCGAAATCCAATCTCTCAAATGAGTAAAAACTCTTGTAGAAAATGAACGTTTAAAATCTCAATTGGAAAAATTTTCTATTCAAAAGGGAAAATTAGAAAAAGAGATCGAAGATCTGAACTTTACTCTTTCAAAATTTAGACAAGGAAGAAAGAACTTGGATATAATTTTGGGAAGACAAAGGTGTGTCTTTGAAAAGAGTGAGATTGGTTATGATCCTTCCAAGAAGCAAAAGGATTACAAAAATTTATTTGGCAAGAATCTAGCCTGCTGCTCATCTTTCACACTTTGTACAGCTTGTAATAAGAAGGGGGCACTAAATGAAAAATTTCCCGCATAGAGACAGTAGAAGTCAACAATCTATTTCTGTCTATGGTTGAAAGAAGCAAGTTTGGGTGCAGAAATCTTGTTTACCTAATCCAGGACCCAAGAAAGTGTTGGTACTTAAAGGATCAAAATCTATCGTAGATATGCATGAAAGCAAAGGTGGATCCAAACAAATGGATCCTCGACAGTGGATGCTCAAGGCACATGACAGGTGATCGTTCATTGTTCTCACATCTCACTCTAAAAAATGGTGGCCTAGTTACCTTCGAAGACAATTCAAATGGAAAAATCATTGGTAAAGGTAAAATTGGTAACAATTCGATCTTTATTGATATTGTGTCTTTAGTAGACGACTTGAAATTCAATATGATTATCATTAGTCAACTAATCGATAGTGGACATAAAGTTTGTTTTGAAGGTGATCACTGTCTGATTCGTCATGCCTCAAATGGTGGTACCTTGGTTGGTAAGCGAGATAGTAACATCTATACTCTTTAATTTGATGGGCTTGATTCTTCTTAATAAATTTGTCTTTTTGTCCAACAAAATCATACTTGGTTGTGGCATCGTAGATTAGGTCATGTGCATATGGACTTAATCAAGAATTACTCTCAAAAGAACTTACTAGAGGCTTACCGTCGAGATTGTCAAGGATAAGGTTTGTGATGCTTGTCAATATGGAAAATAATCAAAAACCTCTTTTCATGCCAAAAATGTTGTTTCAACTTCTCGTCCTCTTCAATTCTTTCATTTAGACCGGTTTGGCCCTAGGAAACATGCTAGCCTTGGTGGAAAATTTTATGCCTTCGTCATTGTTAACGATTTTTCTATATAGACCTGGGTCTTATTTTTAACTCATAAGGATGAAGCCTTTGAAAAATTCTTCAACCTCGTAAAGCTTCTCGAAAATAAAAAGGAGTTGAAACTTTTGAAAATTCGAAGTGATCATGGTGGCGAGTTTGAAAAAGATTTTATCCTCTTTTGTGATCAAAATGGCATTGCTAATGAATTTCTGCTCCTCGGACTCCCCAACAAATTGGGGTTGTAGAGAGAAAGAATCGTACCCTTCAAGAGATGGCTAGAACACTGCTTCATGAAAACTCTTTGCCAAAATATTTTTGGGCCGAAGCCGTCTGCACTTCTTGTTATGTGTTGAACATGGTTCTCATCAGACCAATTCTTGACAAATCTCCTTACGAACATTTCTCAAATTGAAAACGCAAGATTGATTATTTCAAAGTTTTTGGTTGCAAATGTTTTATTTTGAATAATCGTGAGAACTTGGGTAAGTTTGATGCAAAATTTGGCGACGGTATTTTTTTGGCTATTCCACGAAGAGCAGAGCATATAGAGTTTATAATCGTAGGACTCTTGCTATTTAAGAATCAATGCATGTTGTATTTGAAGAATTTAATGTTCAAAATTCATGTAAGCATGCAGATGATGATAGTGAGAGTCTTCCCCTCAGCTTCAAAAAATTAGAACTTTCAACAAATGAAGGTGGCAGCTCAAATTCATCCGAAAAGCAAAGTACTGAAGCTCAACCTCTTCCCAAAAGTTGGAGATACTCATCTAACCACCCAAGGGAGTAAGTAATTGGCAATGTTGGACGTGGGGTAATTACTCGATCTTTAGTAAATCTTTTATGTGCCGATTTTGCTTTTCTATCTCAAATTAAGCCTAAAAATATTCATGAGGCTCTCAAAGATGATGGATGGATTCTTGCCATGCAAGAAAAATTAAATCAATTTGAAATAAGCAATGTTTGGAATCTAGTCCCACCTTCGGTTCAACAAAAAGTTATTGGCACCAAGTGAGTTTTTTGAAACACAACTTGACGAATATGGCCAAATTGTTAGAAACAAGGCCAGATTAGTAGTCCAAGGATATAACCAAGTTGAAGGGGTTGATTTTGATGAAACATTTGCCCCTGTTGCTCGACTTAAAGCTATCTGAATGCTTTTGGCATTTTCATGTCATATGAATTTTAAACTTTATCAAATGGACGTGAACATTTGCTTTCTTGAATGGGGTCATTTACGAGTAAGTTTTTGTTAAACAACCTCTCGGTTTTAAAAATGAAAAATACCCCAATCATGTTTTCAAATTGAAAAAGGCTTGACATGGTCTTAAACAAGCTCCTCGAGCTTGGTATGATCGTCTCAACAACTTTCTCATTGATCATGGATTCTCTCTTGGCAAAGTTGATACCACTCTCTTTACCAAATATAGAAATATAGAAATTCATATATTCTTATTGTCCAAATCTATGTTGACTATATCATTTTTGGAGTGACTAACGATGATCTGTGCCAAGAGTTTGCCTAGAATATGCGCAGGGAAGTTGAAATGAGTATGATGAGAGAATTCACGTTCTTCCTCGGCCTCCAAATCAAGCAATCAAAAGAAGGAATTTTCATTAATTAGTCAAAGTACAAGCGTGAACTTTTGCAAAGGTTTGCTACAGATAATGTTAAACCTAGAGGTACTCCTATCTCTCCTAGTGTAAATCTTGTTAAAGATGAAAATGGTAAAGATGTTGATCACAAACTTTATCACGGCATGATTGGTAGTTTGCTTTATCTTATCGCTTCTAGGTCAGATATTATGTTTAGCATATGTATTTGTGCCCATTTTCAAGCTTGTCTCAAAGAATCTCATCTTACTGCAGTCAAACACATATTTAAATACTTACTTGGGATGGTAAATTTAGGACTTTGGTATCCGCAAAATTCTTCTTTTGATTTAGTCGGGTTTTTTGATTCAGATTACTCCGATGTCTAGTTGATCGTAAAAGCACCAGTGACACTTGCCAATTCCTTGGTGAATATCTTATGTCATAGCGTAGTAAGAAAGAGACATCCGTAGCACTTTCCATATCCGAGGCGGAATATGTTGCAGCGGGTAGTTGTTTTGCTCAAGTTCTTTGGATGCGTCAAACCTTACGAGATTTTGGTGTTTCCTCAGATAATATTCCTATCATGGGTGATAGTAGTAGTGCCATCGATATTAGCAAGAATCCCGTTCAACACTCTCGCACGAAGCACATCAATATCCATCACCACTTTCTTAGAGACAATGTTTAGAAATGATTGATAGAACTCAAGAGAGTAGGCTCAGAAGATCAACTTGCAGACATCTTTACAAAACCTTAGCTAAAGCAAGTTTTTGTTCCCTCTGCCACCACTTAGGAATGTGCGATCTTAGCTATATGTCATTTCATTTTTTATTTTTCTGCCCTTTTCGGTCGACTAAATGCGAATTTAGTTGAACAAATTCTGGTTGCACTCAAGCTGATCCTTTTAGTCGAAGGAAATGTCCTTCCCATCGAATGTAAGGTTTTCATTCGAATGAATCCTTCAACTTAGCTTCTATCAACCGAACTGTTCTTTTCAGTTGAAGAAAATGACCTTCCCTTCGAATGAAAACTTTTCAGTCGAATGAAAAGTTTTCATTCGAATGAATTATTCATCTCATACCTTCTGTCTTCTGAAGTTTTCCTTCGACCGAATCGATCATAAGTTTCATTCAAATGAAACTCTAGCTATTCTTTATGATTTTCTCACCAACTCTTTCATTCGAATGAATCCTGGCATTCATTCAAATGTAATCTTTCATCTATATATACCCCAAAATTTTCATTGTTTACTTTTTTACCGTGCATCACTCTTTACTAAAATCGTTCAACTTCTCAAACACTTTTCTCACTCCTCCTTGTCTCTTTTTGCCATGGCTGCACCATCCACGCGCCGCCCACATTCCAAACGTTCCCTTAGGCTACAAGAAGACACTTACATCAAACCTGAGGTCCTACCCGTCCCCACTCGTCGCGGCACACGTTCCTCTGCTTCTGCTACACCCGCTCACTCCGCTGTTTTTGTCAATCCCTCTCTTTTAACCGCTATCCCTAATGCTCCTTCCTCATCTTCTGCTCCTCCACCCACCTGTCCTTCACCCACCTGTCCTTACATATCACCCGAGGAAATTCTTCATTTACCTCACTTCTTTGAAACCACTGAAGACCAAATTAATTACTATACTCAATTGCTAGTCGAGAGATCGTCCTCGGTCGCCCTTGTAATTTTGACCTCATGAACCAACTTGGTGTCACGCTCTTCTTTGACTGCATGGGGTGTCAGTCTCTTCTTACCCCTCCCTCTGTATACTATCCCCATTTGATACGAATGTTCTATGCCAACATGTCATACAACTCCATCACTTTCAATACTCTCGATTCCTATGTCAATGGTGTGACTATTCGTCTCATTGCCACCTCATTAGCCCAAATTCTTGAGTTTTCAAATCAATCCTCTCTTGTTGTATTTTTGGGAAATTCATAGGCTACGGGCAGACTCTTCACCCCCCTCAAACAAAGTCAAACATTGTACAACGATCCCTCTTTCACTTCAGCCAAAAAACCCATCATTACTGAACTTCCACCTCTACACCGTGTCTTGCATTTAATTCTCACTTTTAACCTTGTGGGCCACTCAGGCTCTTATGCTTCATTTACCCATCTTGACATTATTCTTCTTACTCACTTTATTTGCGGCTCTCCATTAAATCTCTATGGTATCATAATGATGAACATGGCTTCCCGCAAAGCAAAAAATGTTGCTCATCTTCCTTATGGCCTCCTTCTCTCCAAAGTCTTTACTCACTTCAAATTTCCCTCTCCACTTCTATCTCCGAGTGCATTCCCATTACTCCCACTCATTGTATCAATATCGTCACTCTTCGTCACGCCAACTTTACTGTTAGAACTGACCCCACAACCTAAGTCTCGTCTCTTGAGCGGGCAGCACCACCACAGTCACCTCATGCACCTACTTCCTCCTCTACACCAAGTTCTTCCTTACCACCACCTCACTCCTCTGACCCTAGCTCTTATGTGCTACCTCCGTCCTTTGACCCCCTTTTCAGTCCACTAAATGATTTTTCCTCCTTATATTTTGATCATTTCCTTACTTCTGACAGCTCCTCCTACTCAGACCAGCCCTCTCGCATATCTAACTTCTTCCAACTTCTCCTTGAGTCTCAAACTACCCTAGCCGCCACTGTCACAACCAACCAGAATGCTCTTCTTCACAAATTGTCTACCCTCCAGAACTCCTCACACCAACTTATCTCCAACCAAATATATTTCCACACTCTCTTAAATGATCTCGTCTTTAACATTTCCTCCCTTCCCCTCAACCACTCGCCAATTTTGGACTTCTTGACCCGCATGCAACAAGATCTACAGCATCAGCATGAAGCTGCACTTCAAGCCGATTGTCGCCAAGCCTATTTATCTACGTGCCTCCTGACTGAGCAGAACCAATTTTTGGCGTATCAGATCTTCGACACATCGTATGGTTTTCGTGTTACTCGTCTCGACATCTTTCCATCCGACCATGGCGGAACCGATGGGGAGCAGTGGTTCTTCAATCCAAACATCCCTTACAATGCACCACTGCCGCGGTCACCTCGTGTGATCGAAGTTGTCGAATTCCCTACTTCTGATCTTCCCCCGGCTCTGGATCTTTCTTCCGCTACCCAGGGTGGACGTCGTCGCCGTTAGATTTTTTTTAGCCTTCTTGTTTTTTTGACTTTGATGCTTTCCCCACTTTTTGATTTTGACAAAAGGGGAGAACATTTTACTGTACATAAATTGTTGAACTGATTATTGTAGAATCTTTCTTTGGAAATATTAAATAGTTCATAATTTTACTCTCAGTTGATGTTATTTTTTCCAAGGAGAGTATGTTGTGTTATGTTAGATTAAAGTATTATTATCATAAAAGGAGAAGATTGTTGACTTTAAAAGTTTAGATTCATTATTTTGATGATTTCAAGATTACTGTTCTAACATTAATCTAACAATATTATTAAGTATGATTTTAGGACCAATCATAGCATGGAATATTTTCTGGTCATCGACTTGGACTTAGTTTATTTCTCTGGTCTAAGACTCTAGACTTGGACTTAGTTTATTTTTCTTTCATTGTAGTAAATCTAAAGCCGAGCCTTCTTAAAGTTCTACCAGAAAATCAAAAGGACAAACCAAAAAGTCTTCAACTAGAAAAGATTTTCATTCGAAGGAGAAGGCTTTCATTCGACTGAATCCTTCAGTCCTCGTTTGTCTGATTTTAAATTTGGTTTTAATTCGAAGGAAAAGGCTTTCATTCGACAGAATCCTTCAATCCTCATTTGTCCGATTTTTAATTTATTTCTCTTTCGAAAAGAAAGTAGAAGGAAAAAGTTTTCATTTGAAGTCTTTGCTTTTTATTCGTCTGAATGTTTCAGTGGTACCAATTTCTAATTGTTTCGAGTGAATCTTGGATTCATTCGACCAAATTTTTCAGAGATGACTTGCCTTTTCTTAACTGTAATTCCTCCAAATGATTTTATTCATTCATTTGAATAAATCTATGTGATATCCTTTTAAATTCTTTTCAACGGTCATATTCCTACTTATATAAAAGGGACCTTTGAGAGTTTGTTCTTAAATTTTCTGATCTTAAAAAATTCTCTTATATTCTTCTAAAAAAATCTCTCTAAACATATTCATACATATCTCTACAATTTCTTGAGTGAACTCTTTGTTTTGAGATCTTGAAAAACAAGCTTTATGGTTAAGTTCTTTTAAGAATCAGATCTTCCCACCTAAGAAAGCTTAGTTCATTTGTTTTCAATATAATATCTACTCATTGAGGAGTGTGAATTGTAATTCAATTGTATTCTTCATTTTACTTGTAATCATTGGAAACCTTAAAGAGGTTTCAGATCTATACTGTGGTTTGAGCTAGCACCCGAAGCTAGCTGATTAGTGAAAGGCTCGAGTAGGTCTCTCTTGTGTGGAGTGCTCGGGGACTGGACGTAGGCAGGTGGGGCCGAACCAGTATAAATCTTTGTGTCGATCCGTGATTCCCGTTATCTTGTTAGCTAAAATTTAAATTTATGGTTACAGCTATTAACACCTATTCACCCCCTATTGTGTTTAGGGACCTACAAAGGCCTGTCGCTGCCCCTGAAGGTCCCATCACGTCATACGTGCGTCATACACTCATTCCCTTGGCCGTGCCCAAGCGCTATCGCTGTGTCAAGTGCCCGCACGATAATCATTTATCCCGCTATCATGAAATATCAGTGAGCATGTGTTGGCACCTCACTCATCCCGTCGTGCCTATTCTGGTATACTTATGTTCCCATCCTAACTTGGCTACACCTATAGGCCCACTGGGGTCTCAATTCTCATGACACGTCGGCATATTCAACGGTCAACTTTTCAACGCTCATAAGCCGGTCAAAGCGACGCATGCTCAAGTCACGTGCATTTTCCCTTTGTGAAGCAACCTTGGTGTGCCTTCCTTCTTAGGGGGTCAGCCACCCTAGGGGTCGGCCACCTATCTTGACGACCGACTACCGTCGTTCATGGTCGCGCGCCGTAGTCGTGACTCTCATCGCCCGCGCGCCATCTTCGCGACCTTCGTCGCCACGTACCATCTCCACGACCTTCGTCGCCCGCGTTCGTGCGCCAGCTCCGTGACTTTCGTCGCCCGCACACCATCTCTGTGACCTTCATCGCCTGCGTCCGCGCGCCATCTCCGCGACTCTCATCGCTCGCACGCCATCTCCGCGACCTTCGTCGCCCGCGTCCGCACGCCAGCTTCGCGACTCCCGTCGCCCACAAACCATTTCCGCGACCTTCGGCGCCAGCACACCATCTCCGCGACCTTCGTTCCCCGCACACCATCTCCGTGACCTTCGTCGCCCGCGCGTCATCTCCGTGACCTTTGCGCCATCTTCGCGACCCTCGTCGCCCGCGTGCCCTCTTCACGACCTTCGTCTCCTGCGTCCGCGCGACAGCTCTGTGACTCTCGTCGCCCGCACGTCATCTCCGCGACCTTCGTCGCCATTTCCGTGACCTTCGTCGCCCATGTCTGCGCGCCATCTACACGACCTTCGTCGCCCGCGTCCGCGCCCCAGCTCCGCGACTCTCGTCGCCTGCGCGCCATCTGCGCGACCTTCGTCGCCCGCGTCCGCGCGCCAGCTCCGCGACTCTCGTCGCCCGCGCGCCGTCTCCGCGACCTTTGTCATCGGCGCCCACGCACCGTACTCTCACACTCCGCCACACCTTTGCGCCGGGCCATTGATACAACCATCCCTCCTGGCTCTCTGTCACACAAACGTGCCCCCGGCACCTTACTCACTTCATCGCGCCCATGCGCCACAATCATGTTACATTCCCCCGGGGCACTACACTCATTCACCACACCATGCGCACCATGCCTTGGTCGTGGAACATGCTTCGACCCACTCTCCGGAGTGTGCAGTATCCCGCAGGGATAGACGACTCCTCCAGGACACTATCACCACCAGGGAGCTCTTCAACTCCCCTTTTGCCAGGTAGACGGCTCTTCCGGGATGCTACCTCGTCCAGTCAGGTAGACGGCTCCTCCGGAATGCTACCTTGACGTGCTCCGAGTGCTCCGGCACAAAGACTCATCCGTGGGGATATGCGACTCATCCGGGACATTATCTCCGCCAGGGAGCTCTCAAACTCACATTCCGCCAGGTAGACGGCTCCTCCGGGATGCTACCTTGACGCGCTCCGAGTTCTCCAGCACAAGGACTCACCCGCGGGGATATGCGACTCCTCCGGGACACTATCTCCGCCAGGGAGCTCTTCAACTCCCCTTCCGCCAAGTAGACGGCTCCTCCGGGATGCTACCTCGGCCAGCCAGGTAGACGGCTCCTCCGGGATGCTACCCTCGCAGCGGGATGGGCTCACAACCCTGAAGCCATCGCCGGCACAATCACTTTGGGGTTTCGGCCCTCGCAGCGGGATGGGCTCACAACCCTGAAGTCATCACCGGCATAATCAACGGGGGGCTTCAGCCCTCGCAGTGGGATGTGCTCAAATCCTTAAAGCCATCGCCGACACAATCAACGGGGGGCTCCGGCCCTCGCAGCGGGATGGGCTCACAACCTTAAAGCCATCGCCGGCACAATCACCGGGGGGCTCACAACCTTAAAGCCATCGCTGGCATAATCACTAGGGGGCTCCGGCCCGGGCAGCGGGATGGGCTCACAACCTTAAAGCCATCGCCAGTACAATCAACGGGGGGCTCCGGTCCTCGCAGCGGGATGAGCTCACAACCTTAAAGCCATCGCCGGTACAATCACCGGGGGGCTCTGACCCTCGCAGCGGGATGGGCTCATAACCTTAAAGCCATCGCCGGCACAATCACCGGGGGGCTCTGACCCGCGCAGCGGGCTCTGAGCAGTGAGTTGTGAGCATGTCCGCTCATGTTACCATTGATTATCGACACTGCCAGGGCAATGACCCTCGGGTCACTCCGGGACGGGAGCAGGTCCTTGGAGGGCATCGCGCCTAGTCCACCTGGCAGTTGGGTACAGGGGTAACCCTCACCGCTGTCAGGTTCTCTGCGCGTCTCTTGACGCATCTTGTGGGATTCAGTAAGGGCTTGGACTGGTGGCTGGGGCAACGGGCTACTCTGATCATGCTACCGCGACGTGGTCAGTCTCCTCAGACAGGCGAAGAAATGCTGCAAGGGTAGGGCAGCACGAACTCAGGGACCGGGAGTCCAACGGAGAATCGGTACTTTGGACCCCCTGGTGACGTGTCGGTCCCAGAGGACAACACGTGTCAGCTGATGACACATGCACACGTTTCCCTATAAATAGTGAACTTTGAAGCTTATTAAAAGACTTCTCTCTCATTTGACATTTTCACTTTCTCTTTGTAAAAGACCAATTCTCTCCGAAATTCTAGTGAGAGAAACACCTTCCGGACTCCTGACCTCGGACCCTTGTCGTTGCACCCTTCACTCGGAGTGTCGACTGCCGACCCTGTTCGTCGTCGCCTTGCCTGCGCGGCGCTGCCAGCCTTCGTAACCTATCTGGGGAGCCTTGCTCTCAGCCCTTACACCATCCTTGCTGTCTCCCACTTTGTCTACTTGGAAGCTGATTCAGACTGCATCCTTTGTGGCACCTCTACGTGGCAACGAACCCTTTTTCCTTGGCAACAACTTATACAGTGATGCCCTTGGTACACTGTCCTACTTACGTAACCCTGATGATGGTCCACTATTCGTCACACCATGCGTGCTCTGCCATGGGGGTTGAACATGCTTCGAACCACTCTTTAGAGTGTGCAACATTCAGAAAGGCTCCGCTCGTAGTGCTCAGGCATGAGAACCTTCACATCAAAATAGGTTTGTTTTTCGAGGCACTATCTCCGCCTGGGACGACTTGCAAGACACTAGGCACGCCTGAGCTATGACCCCGTCGTACTTGCGTTACTAGTAATCATCGAGTTCCCCAAGATGATGACCGCCGCATCACTCCAAGACGGGATAAAATTTCCAGAGGTTAACACGCTTAGTCTGCCTGACAATCAGATGTAGGGACCCTCCCCGACTATCAAGTTATCTGCATCTCTTGACGCTCCTATGGGACTCAACAAGGTCTTTAGAGTATTGGATAGATAGAGGGTTTCTCTAGCCATACCGCTGCCATGTGTTAAATCTTTCAAGATAGTTAGAGTGAAGCTGTGCAGGCATGACGACTATACGATCCGATGGTCCAAGGATCACCACCAATTATGTACTCTAATGATGTTTCATGGGGGGCATCAATGTCGCCTGATGACACAAGCATATCTTTCCCAAAAATAGTGGACTTTAGATTTGATTTTTGGACATTGGAACTTATTTGCAAAACTCACATTCTCAATCTATAATTTCATAACTAGAGATTCTAAAGAGAGAAAGCCTTGGACTTTGACTCGATACCCTAGCTTTGACTTTGATATTTAGACCGCAACTCTTGGACCTCTGTGTGGACTGTCGACTGTTGGATCGTATTCCCGACCCCTCTCCCACAGCGTTGCCACTCCTCAGGCACTGTTTGGGAAGCCTTAGTTTTTATCCTTGTTATACCCTTGCTCTGTCCCGCTACTGGACACTTGGTAGCTGACTCAGACTATATTCTTTATGGCACATCCACGTGATCTCCGAACCGACTTCCTTGGCGTCCTACTCTACCTCGATCAACCATTTATATTCTTCCCGTTCAACTTCGATAGACTAAGAAGGTCAGATAAGTTTTACAGAATTGCCGACTTTTGACTTTACAAAGTTGATAATCATCGACAGTTGGTGATAATGGTGGTGTCATGATGACAAAGGAATATACCAACAACTATAAACTGTAACCTTGAAATGAAAATTCCTCGACATTTTCTAATATCTGACTACTTGCTCTCCTCTAAATAACCAAGAAAAAAAGAAGGGTTTGGTGAAAATGGTGGTTATGAAATCAATTGGTGTTGGCAAGTTTAGTGGAAATGATGGTGGTTGGTTTGCGATAATGAGGGGTTTGGTCTAGTGGTAATGGTGGTAGGATTGGGAAGATCTTAAAGGCGATGGTTGTGGCAATGGCGTTTCGGTGGTGATTCAATGCAAGTAGCAGTGGCGATTCGGTAAAAATGGATTATACAAAAAATCTACCAAAATCATTTAGGGTTCGTTTGACAAATTTTATTTTTTTGTTTTCAATTTTTAAAGAGCAGCTTAAATTTTTTTTTTACAAAAATAAGTAGGTGTTTGATAACCCCTTTTTTTTTTGAGGTTTTTTTTTTGGTGTTTGGTAACCCTTTTTATTTTGACTTTTTTTTTTTTTTGTGGTTTGCGGTGGCGGTGGTGGGGTGTAGCGGTGGTGGCCGGTGGTGGTGGTGGTGGCCGGCTGCCGGTGGTCGCCGGCGGCCGGCAGTCTCCGGCGGTGGTCGCCGGAGGTGGCTGCCGGTGGTCGCCGGCGGCCGGAGGTGGCTGCCGGCAGTCTCCGGCGGTGGTCGCCGGCGGCCGGCGGTGGTCGCCTGAGGTGGCTGCCGGGGTTGGAGGATGGTGGTGGTGGTCTAAGAAAAAAAAACCAAAACTGAAAAAAAAAACCAGTTTTTGGAGGTTTTTTTTTTTCCCTTCAAATTAAAAACTGGTTTTTAAACTGAAAAAAAAATGGTTACCAAACGCCCCTTTTTTTTTCAGTTTTTAAAAACTGAAAAAAAAAAGAGGAAATTTTTTTTCTCAAACCTAGCCTTAGTGCAGACACGTCATAATTTTCTTGTTAACTACTTCCTTTTATTTGTTTCTC
Organism: Escallonia rubra; assembly: GCA_033065855.1. Taxonomy (NCBI): domain Eukaryota; kingdom Viridiplantae; phylum Streptophyta; class Magnoliopsida; order Escalloniales; family Escalloniaceae; genus Escallonia; species Escallonia rubra. The sequence goes on from JAVXUO010001926.1 coordinate 183,281, forward strand.
AATATATTGGGGCTAACTTTCCACCATTTTATTTGTTTCTCAATATATTGGGGCTAACTTTCCGATGGTAAAAAGAGTTAGGGTCGAGTGGACTTAGGCTATTAAATACTTATTTTTTATGACTTTTATATCTTCTTAATGACTAAGTGAACTAGGAAAAATGATATACCAACTAAAAAAGGCTGTGAGTGTGAAATTTGGGTAAAGGTTAAGAAGTGTTAATAAGACTAAAATTGAAGGACTGTGGTTGCTATTTAATTTAGAGTTGTTTTTACCCAAAAAAAAAAAGGGTCCCACTTTCTTGTTTGCTTTGATGCCCATTTAATTATCATTGTATTCGGTTTTAACGTCATATTTTTTTTTTACTTTTTGTTGTTTGGTTATCTTTTTTAAATTTAGTTTTTTAGAAAAATGCAAAATTCAAAAACTATCAACTAAACCTATGTTTGGAATTCGTCTGACTCACTTCGAAGTGTGTTCAAGTTTGTTAATGTATTATTTAACTAGGTAAAATCCCGTGCTATGCACGAGTAATTTTTCTCAAGTCAGATGTATTTTCGTTTCTAAAGTAAAGATTTCACAGAGTTGACATCGTTTAGGGTTCGAGGGTAAACAACCGAGGAGCCTTGTTGATCTTTAGTTTATGTGAGAAATATGTTATTTGCATTTCACTTTTGTTCTTTTGAGTTTTACTTCTAGCAAAATATTACAGCGAGATTTAGCCTAATACTCCCTTTGTCCTACAAAAATTGATCATATTTCTTTTTCAGGTCGTCCGACAAAAAATACTTATTTTCAAATTAAGAAAAATGTAGGTATTTTTACATATTTATCCTTTTCACATTTTTTATTCTATTTCTCTCTCTACAGTTAACTCTCCACTAACTCATTTTCTTTCTCCTGGCCCACTAATATTATATTTTGGGATATGAAAGAGTTGGATTTTCTTGTATAGTCTAGTCTAGACCAGTGTTATTAAAGGCGCAGGCGCACCTAAGGCGCAAAAGGTTCCTGGAGCCTAGGCGCAAGGCGCAAGGCGCAGGCGCGCGCCTTTTCGAAGCGAGGCGCAATATTAAAAATAAATAAATAATAGTGCATTAAAATAATAAAATTACGTAAAAAAATTCAGAAAATAACAATTAACAATCTTTCAAACACAAGAAAAAGTTTCATATTACATAACATCAAAATTTAACAAGCTTTTAATATGAGAAAAGTTTTAAATCCACTGAAAAATAGCAAATCACTAAATCCTAAGTGAACATAACATCACCCTCCTCATCGTCGTTAAGGGCCAAGGCAGCGACGCTCACCATTCCGTTCTTCAGTATGGGAGAATTAAGCAATTGACATGCAAATTAAGCAATTACTCCAGTTGGAAGACATTAAAATATTGAATTCAATCAAAAGCATACCGTAGAGCTACTAATTTGATGGCTCAATTTGCATCACGAAAAAATTGGTGTCTCAGTTAAACACCTAACAAGCTGTAAATGCTGGGTCAACTAGCATTGCAAACTACATCTTACTTATTTCCTAAAACTTCGGGGAAAACAAAAAACAAGAGTGGAGCACTGGAGCTGAAAGCAGACTAGCAGAGGAAGGGAAAGTGGGAGACTGAGTCACTGAGAGAATGACTTATCCACTTGTCTTGTAATATATATAGATACAGAGAGAGAGAGACCGACTGGGTAGAGTGGAGCACTGGAGCAGCCGAGTAGAGAGGAGCAACAGCAGCGGTGACGGGCAGCCGGCGGCAACAGCAGCAGTGACGAGCAGCCGGCGACAACAGTTTGCGCTGGAGCAACGAACTGAAAATGGAACAGCAGCAGCTGCAGCGTGACCAGCGTCTGCGATGGGGTACCGAGACTGATTTGCGCCTGTGTCTGACTCTCTGTCGTGAAAGTTGAATCTGATTTGGGGATTTAGGTTTTGGACCGTTAATATATGAAAGCAAATCTGAAAAAAATGGACGGCTTGCGTTAAAAGACATGGCATATCCAACGGCTACTATTGACGCGCCTGGAGTTGCGCCTCCACCGCCGCTACGCGCCTAGCGCCTTAGCGCCTAGGCTCACCAGGCGCGCGCCTTATCGAACGCGCTGCGCCTAGGCCTAGGCGAGGCGCGCTTTGTGCGCCTAGCTGCGCCTAGCTGCGCCTTGCACCTAGGCGCGCCTTTTATAACACTGGTCTAGTCTAGAGATAAAACCGGCAGAGTGGGGTAAAACGAAGATTTGTGGATATAATTTAGGAGGTGATAGGTGGTTGAGTACGGTTTTAACCAATGATTTATTCACAACTAATATTATATTTTGACAAAAAAGTAAAAATATCAGAAAATTAGGTTGACTTTGGAAAGTTAATAGTTTACTAATCAAATTTATAGATTTAATCATTTCTATAAGTTTCCAGAAACTATAGTAAAAAAAATTAAGATACATTTTTACAAATTGGTGAGAACAAGATGTACTTTTTGGTAAATAAATAAAAAAGTTGTAACCAACCGGAGCAACTGTGTAGCTGTAATGGGGTAAAGCCCCCACGTGTCTTGGGCGTCCCGAAAATGCAAAGTATTAATCGGAAAAGACAGACAGAGTATGTTTACGAGAGAGAGACAGCTAGCTTAAGGAGAACGGAATAGATCCACGGGACCCACCAAAATTATGCCAACCCCCCATGTTCTACACTTGTACACCACCACCACCCACTAAACAAAAAGTGAGATACTACTCCACACCTGCAACCCAACTTTTAATTCCCCATTCGAGAGAGAGAAGCGAAAGAGCAAATCTTGTTCAGGCCATGTGCTGCGGAGACGGAGACTGCAGGCCCTTGGGCTTCCTGCTCGGCCTCCCCTTCGCCTTCCTTGCCCTCCTCGTCTCCATCGTCGGCGTCGTCGTTTGGATCGTCGGGTCCGTCCCTCTCCCCCTCTCTCTTTTTCTTGATTGGATTTACTATTTTTCCGTAGGTAAACCGGATGGGTAGATTGGCTACTCCACGCACCCCTTAGGTGCATCGCGGTTTTCAAATTTTTTTGTTAAATTCTTGTGAAGTATAGTCGAACCCACTCAGTGCCTACGATCCGAAAACTGGCATTGAGCGAGAGGAGCGAGCCCGTTAGCCATCGAACTAAGGGCTTGGTGGGTGGTCTTCTCTGCTTGGATCTAATTGGAGAAATACTGTTTCTGTGTGTAAATGATTGTGTGTTAATTATGTTTGTACAGGTTGCTGTTAACTTGCGTGTGTCCGTGTTGCCTGTGCGTGACCATAATCGTGGAGCTGGCGCTGGAGCTGATCAAGGCTCCTATTCACGTCATGGAGTGGTTCACCGCTCAGATCCCATGTTAGAAGCTACACAATAAGCTCCAATTCAACTATACTATTGGTCTTTAATCTATTTTCTTCCGCCTACGATGTAATTACCACTCTTGATTTTTGATTGATATTGATGATGTTTTGTACTGCGTGGCTCTTTCATGCGATCCCTCGTTTGTTTTGTGTAACGGAAATTCGTAGATTCAGTAAACTTTCCGTCTTTCGGTTACTTGGGGATTTGGCAGTATTTATCTGGGGCGGTTATGGTAAGAGTTGGCAATTCCGTTACGCTCTCAGGTGAGAAGGAAAGAGGAACCACGGGTGCTAAACCCACAAACCAGGCCTGATGAATCTCGGATAACAAAAGATGCTAATGCAGTAGTTAGAGACAACACCTCCTCTTTTCCACGAGTGATATGCAGCGAGTGCAAAATCCTGTAGTTCATTTGTAATCTACACAGAAGGTTGATAAAGGATAAACTCCTTTGACCAGGATTCTCTATCTGCATCATAAAGTTAGGGTGAAGAAGGTGAATAATAACATGAGTGCACTGCAGTCGAAGAGTTGTCATGGTTTATACCAACCGAACAACGTTCTTTCCATGACCACTGGCACGATGGCGCCACCACACGCCTTCACACCGAAGTCTCATCTGTGCTGCTACCTTCATGTCATGATTAGGGGTACAACTTGGACTTGAGAACTTTAAGGAGTATTCTAACTGAGCTACTGATCGAGTTCCTTGTGTTTGGAGTAACCTTTCCTACCTTGGTTAGAACAATCAAACAGCCCAAGGGAACAGATTGGGCCAAGGAATTCATTGCCAGTTTTGTAAGGCCTAGGCTCATTAGTTCTTTAATATTTTGTGCTTTGCGTGTATGTTTGGAGACGATTCCATGTATGTTTATAAAGCATGTTTGGAGACGATTCCATATATATATGTTTGTAGGCTTTTGATTCCATGCATGCTTGTAGACTTTTTCTTACGCTTCATTCTCATTTTCTTTTTCTCCTATATTGTTTGAAAGCATGGTTTCCATACGTCTATTTTTATCAATTGAAACATCATTATTTTCTCTACGGTGGCTATTCAACACACTTAGTAGAGATGGTTAGAAATCATGTACATCAAACTAGCTTGCAATCATGGGCAATCCATTGACAGCCTGTGTTCAGTTTATGTTAGTGTTGGTGGTAGATTGTTATGTAATGTGTTTGTATTGATTGAGAAGTTCAAGACCCAAAAGGTCTTGTTCTTTGTCCCACATTGGTGAGAAAATGAACTTTCTCTCTCATTATAAGCAAACACATAGTACATATCATTTGAATTATTTTAAAATGTTTTGGAGGGAAGATTGAAAATGCTATTGTGCGGTTCACCGCGCGCGCATGTGGCGCATGTGGCGCGTATAGCGCGTTGATTTATATATGATCTAACGGCCCATATTATACAACAGGAGGGCATAGACTATTTTGATACATATGCACCTGTGGCACGGATAACGTCCATTAGAGTGCTTTTTGCACTGGTATCTTTATATAAGTTGCATGTACACCAAATAGATATTAAGACTGCATTTTTAAACGGTGACCTTGATGAAGAGGTGTACATGGAACAACCCGAAGGATTTGTTATGCCGGGAAATGAAAGGAAGGTTTGCAAATTGGTTAAGTCTTTGTATGGCTTGAAGCAGGCACCAAAATAGTGGCATGACAAATTTGACTCTATTATTTTATCTCATGGATTTAGACATAATAATGCTGACAAGTGCAATTACTCAAAATTTACAGATGCATATGGTGTTATTATATGTCTTTATGTGGATGACTTGCTCATATTTGGTACGAATTTGGAAGGAATTTCTGAAACAAAAGAGTATCTTAATTCCAGATTTAAGATGAAAGATCTTAATGAGATTGATATTGTTTTAGGAATTAAGGTTAAGAAACATAGCGGGGGTTATGCTTTATCTCAATCACACTACATTGAGAAAATGTTTCTTAAATTCCAGCATTTAGGAATTAAAAAAGTGAGTACCCCATATGATTCTTCTTCCAAATTGGGTGAAAATTCTGGTAGAGCAGTTGCTCAACTAGAATATGCGAGTGCCATTGGTAGTCTAATGTATGCAATGCATTGTACTAGGCCTGATATATCATTTTCAGTTTGCAAACTTTCTAGGTATACAAGTAATCCTGGTGTTGATCATTGGAAAGCTATTTGTAGAGTCTTTGGGTTTCTTAAACGAACCATAAAATTAGGACTGTTTTACAATCGCTTTCCTGCAGTACTTGAAGGGTACACTGACGCTAGTTGGATAACTTGTGCGAGCGATAACAAGTCAACGTCAGGTTGGGTGTTTACCCTTGCGGGATGAGCTGTTTCTTGGGTTTCAGAGAAACAGACTTGTATAACACACTCAACGATGGAATTTGAATTTTTGGCGTTGGCGGCTGCAGGCAAAGAAGCAGAATGGCTGAGAAATCTGTTGTTTGATATAAAGTTGTGGCCACAACCGGTGCCATCAATTTCTTTGCACTGTGATGTGATAGTGAGGCGACTATGTCTAGAGCATATAGTACCATTTATAATGGTAAGTCTAGGCATATAAGCTTAAGACATGAGTATATTAGAGAATTGATACTAAATGGTGTGATCACCATAGTGTATGTTAGGTCAAGTAATAACTTGGCCGATCCTCTAACTAAAGGTCTTTCAAGAGATCTAGTGAGGAGTACATCTAGTGGGATGGGTTTGAAACCTTTTTAATAGACCACCAGTATCGAAACCCGACCATAAGTTAGACTCATGGTTTAACGGGTAATAACAAGTTACTGATAAGTGGTTGAAGGAACACTTAATTATTTGTTTGGTAACCCATTCCAGGATGTGAAAGTGCTGACTGTTACGATATAGAGGGTGAGTTATTGACTCTTAATGAAGTTCAATTAATTTCCGTATAAGTGTTCATGTAACAGGGACACAGATGGAACTGCACCTATGTGAACATAAGAGGTGGAGCCGCTTCTAGCAAAAGTTAAAGGTTTACTTTTGTAAATGTTCATGAAGTCCAGGATGACGTTAACGGCTGTGCTTATACATTATTTATTTGGTAAATTGCTCACTGAAATTGGATATCGTTATGTGTGCAGCATATCCGATTCTAATATCAATGAATCCAGGTTTAAGCTTAGGCCACCGTGGATTTAATTAGTGCTTTGATGTGTTTGTAGTAAGTAAGAATTTAAATCGAGAGATACCTTTACTAAGCATGACAATATCAGTATGTAACTGGGAATTAACGTAACAATCTAAGTGGGGGATTGTTAGTGTTGGTGGTGGATTGTTATGTAATGTGTTTGTATTGATTGAGAAGTTCAAGACCCAAAAGGTCTTGTTCTTTGTCCCACCCACATTGGAGAGAAAATGAACTTTGTCCCTCCTTATAAGCAAACACATAGTACATATCATTTGAATTATTTTGAGATGATTTAGAGGGAAAATTGAGAATGCTATTGTGCGGTGCATCGCACGCGCGCGCATACGCGCATGTGGTGCATTGTGTGCACTTTAGTGGGCGCACTTAGCACTTTGCACGCTTGTCGATTTCGCGTATAGCGCGTTGATTTATATATGATCTAACGGCCCATATTTTATTAATTTTCGGAATTGTTTCTTTCAATTATTTATTTTAATGACTTTGAAAGTAATTCCAAAAAGGCACCAGAAATAACAGTTATTTCTGTTATTTTTTAATTGGTTGTATCTCTTCATGAAGAGGTGGCTGTTAAGTTCATATATAAGATTCTGAAATTCAAAATAAAAACTTACTTCGCATTTCTAAATTTCCTATCTCAATTTTTCAGTTATATACACAATTTCGAGGAGCAATTCTGAAACGAATCTTCAGAATTACTATCTGCAGATTGTTGGTTTCAGTAATCTTGGAGGTGATTTGCCATTTACCCGGTAGCAAACTCGTATCGAGTGGGGGCAAATATCGCCTTAAAGACAGTATCTTTAAACGCGCCTCAAGCTATTGAATTTTCGTTTTCTTCTTCCATTCTGCAATTTTACTCCAACAGTTTATGCCTACTAAAACTTTCGTAGGCTGAGTTTGGAAAGATATTGTTGTGCCCGTTTGGGCTGGGCCTGAGCACAAATTTTTTTAGAATATGCCCAACTCCTGGGCCCGCGCAGCCCACTAAATTGCAACCCTAACCATGACTCTCCACCTCCTTAGAGCATTTAAAGGGGAGAAGGAATGGATTAAAAGCATCAGCTATTTGCTGTTTGGAAATATAACCGAGGGAATACATGCATTTTTAACATCTGTAATAATCTTTCTACATGTCTGCAAAGATACTTGGCTGACCCTAAATTAGAGTGAGACGGTTATATATGCAATGCAACTTACACATATTCCTGTTCAACGCATGCAACCAGCTAAATCCATCGTCTTTGAAGGCATACTGTTTCTCTTGCACACAAAGTTTTGCATCCTAAGTTCAGACTTCATCATCATCATCATCATCCTTTTCGTGATGGTCCAAGTCCCAGGATCCATCATCTAGTTGAACCATTCCTTTATTCCTTTCAATCCACCAAAAGTTTGGTACCAAATATTTTTCCTTCAGAAGACCAGTATGCTTGTTTACCAGTGCAATGTCCCGTTTAACTACCAAATGGAACCCGCCGTTTGGCCCTTGTGTTCCCGCGACTCCGTGCAAGTAAGCCGCCTCCAAGTTATGCCGACTTGCCAAATCTCCAGTAAAGTTTATGTAATTCGATTTTGTGGTGTCGATCAAAAGTTCTTCTCCGACATCAGAGAATCCAACAGGCGGCAGCAGGGGAATAGGGTCCGACGCATTGTTGATACGCAAGGCGTGAAGATTCTCTGTTGAATGAAAGGCATCGTGAAAATGGGAGTCGCCAACGCGTGCACTGGCAAATATGAAGGCTGTTACAGGACAGCGCTTGCCAGGTTGGTCTTTCGGCGCGTTATATCCGTTGGTGGCGATGTCAACGGCGTTCAGTGTCGCCAATGATCCGCCTAAGCTGTGGCCAGCTACCGTTATGCTGATTTCCTCATCCTTGTATATTTCTACCTGCCGCTTGACCTCTGCTAGAACCTGGTATTTCAAACCAAAATGTGCAAGGCATATTTCAATGTCGGCAAGGATAAAGAAAATGTGTTAAACCATTAGTCATTCTCTATTATCTAAGTACTATGATTGCACCAACTCCCAACATTACGCTCGAGGAGACGAATTGTATTTTGGTTTTGTCAACCAGCTTTGTTACGTTATCCTTTGACATATAAACTGAATGCTCCCCTGCATTCATCGACCTTCATTGACCATTTCTTTGGAAACGAAGAACCCCTCCAACCACCTACCTTCATCGACCATTTGAATACCGGAGGAAGGGACTTCGTCTCACGTATGTAGGCATCCACGTACCTTATATATTTCTCGTTGGAGGCTGGGGGTAACGACTGACCCTTGATATCACGTCCATTATTCTAGAAAAGACCTAATTAAATTTCGCATACAACCATCCTTCACTACTTGCACACCCTTTCAAGGACTTATATCAGTTATTTCAATCGGGCAATAATCATGAAATGCTTTAGTTTATGTGTGTGAGCTCGTGGAAACTTAAACTTACTGCCCATTGACAGTATCAAAACAATTCCATGACATGACTAGTGTTGAATATCACCTGATCTCTTGCACTGATTTTATTAAGCTTTGACTCGGGATCAGCTGAAGTATAGATGGAAAGAAACCCGCTGTGGACGTTAGCACAACTTTGTTTGCCAAACAAAATAGAAGCTGATGTCAAAGGGAAAATGAAATCATCAACCCATTCCAATGCCTGCACACTCCCTCTCCAAGCAATCAAAATATCTCGTCTTCCCAATGCCACCTTCCCTTCATCAGTTGCCACAGCTATGTACCCCATCCAGTTTGACTCTTTACACCAGGATTCTCTTGACAATGACTTCAACAAGAATGCAGCCGGTAAGGCAATCTGCGATGTTGCGTAAATGTACTTGACTGGCCTGTACTTGAACGGATTGCCTAATTCAAGGCCTACCATGGCAAAAAGATTGCTTTTGCCGTATCGGCTGCTTCCCGCGTACTTTGATTTTTCATCAGAGTTGAAAGTATCGTATGTCACTTGAGCTGTTTCACCATAGTGAATGATGTATTGACGGAGATCAAGGTCTAGAGGGTACAAAAGATTTTTCCAATTGTCCAGGCCACTGAGCACCTTCCATCTCTCTGCTATATTTCTTGTCATCCCAGGCTTATTGTCTGCTTCTAAGGTTATGTTGTACTAACTCCTCTGAAGACCATCTCTCCTTAATTCCTCTTGTGGTGGAACAGAAAACACCAAGTCCAAGTACTATGATCGATACGAGAACGTAAGGGAGGTATTCGTTATGAGAATGATGTAACAAGACACATTCTTAACCATTTCAATTTAGCACGCCAAGATGGATTCTCATGACAGATTTACCTGTTGGGACGATATCACACAGTTCTCGTGTCAAACGACTTTCAACAACGTGAACAACTTCAGAATGCATGACTAAATTTGACAAGCACAATGAAGAATGGCTCGATCAAATTGCTCCCATTTGCTAAGGTCCTCTGACCTGTGTGACGCTGGCATACTTCGTACAATAAGAACACACAGTTTTGCTACCATTGTGTAGCCCTTGTATTGGCTCGTTCTTTACACATAAAATAGTGATTTAATAACACGAAAGGTTGCCGCTGATATTTCATTTTCATCTACCAGCAATGGGTCAAATTACTTGCTGTCTCTTGTTTGCGCACTTACTTTTAGTAAAAAGGTTGTACTTTTAGCACCAATAATCATCAACCACATAAACTTTTAATTCAAGTCCAAGACTCCCAAGTATAGCCGCTCTATTCTTGATATCAAGTTTGCATATGAACTTTGTTACGGGAACTTCCAAATTTTTGAAAAAAGAAAAACAACATATAATTTGCAATTAATAGAATATAGAATCTCTTTTTTGTCCTGGAACTCTCACAATGTATACATTACCAGTTAGAAACTGCTTTCCTTTTGTCCTAATCCTTTTCTTGAACCATCATGCAGATGTATTTTGGAGTGTTCTAAGAAAGCATTCGAGATGTTTCACCATTTACACTTTTGTTTTATGAAGATATCTGTTGTTTTAGTTTGTTAACCTAATTAGTTATTTTTTGGCCTAATTTGCCAATATTTAGCAAAGAAAACAACATATGATTAAACAACAACCTAGCTACACATATACATCATAGATGCTTAACTTAAAACCCCTTGATATTTCCTCCCCCTGCGGTTATCCGATATTTGCAGTTCTATTATTTTCCTTTGGGAAATTCAAAAAAAAAACCCCTTGATAGCACCAAAGAATCTCTTGTGGCGTAAGACATGAAACTGACCGTGCTAGGTTCTATTAGGGCAGTAATTACGTGGGTACTAGAAAGAACATTGGTTTTATTAATCGGACCCTCTAACAATATTTTAACCAATGTTTTAGCATTGACACATAACAACCATGTCTTGAGTTCCTAAACTTGGCACCCTTAACCTCTCTCATTCTTAAAAGTTAAAACTAGTTGGTGAAATACGTCACTTTTGGAATAAATTTCAACTTTCTGTCAACCTACAGCTGTGCGCCTGCCAAGATGCCTCCTTGACTCGAGATGACGAACTAGCGTTGAAAGAAGCTTACCGTAAATCTCGATGATTACAAAGTTCAATTGATAGGTGAGTCTTCGATGCTGGAGCTGTTGGCTTGTTCTTCTATGAGAGCCTCTGCGTCTTGTAGTTTCCTGCTACCTTCCTTACTAGTATGTCACAAATATTTTTTTTTTTGTTAGACCACCCGGTATCCGGACACCACAGTGGTAGCCGACTAATCCGGGTTCGAGCAGGGTAGGACCACATGGGCGGCAAAGCTCTCCCTACCAAGTTTTTAACGCAGCTGCATTTTCAGGGCTCGAACTCAAGACTTCTGGTTAAGTTACGATAACTCTTTACCAGCTGACCTACGCGCTTGGTGGTATGTCACAAATAATTTAAGCAAGGCAAGGCCTCTTTTGCACAAACAATGCTGACAGAGAGTACAACAGTAAAGGAAAAAGCATAAAAAAAATTCATAATGAGAGGTGTATGCTGCAAAGTCTGTTCTTTGTGACCACAACCTCATTGACTTGTAAGCTTTCCAGGGTCTAAACAATCAGCTATACTGAACAAATTTGGGATGGCCTCATCAATTTTGCTCGCATATATTGTCACGACCCAAACCCACGGGTAATCTCACGAATTAGGCCCATGACCGACCGCATGCCCACTACGCCTTCATCAGGACTCTGCCAGGCCACTACAACCTGTACTCAGAATTTATTCTAACTTGCTAAATTCTATAACAACTAGCCCAGTAACTCGAGCCGTCCTTTTGTCTTACAGTTTGTGATAAGCATAATACACTTTTTAGAACATTATGATATACTGTATTTTATAAGCTCGGGCAAGTTTATAAAATACAGTATATCATAAGGGTCTATAAGGTGTATTATGCTTATCACGTACTGTAAGACAAAAAAGACATTAATATTATAAAAAAAAATCTCATTTGACTATAAAGAATAATCTAAGTATCTAATCTAATCAACACTAATTAATTAAGTAAAATATCGAAAAATGAATTCACTTGCATTACTCCTAACTTTCGATTATTAAATAGCACTGTTTGTTTGATTATGATCAATGCAGTTATTGTAAGATGTTTGTATATACATGTGTGTTTATCTGCCATGTCTTTACATCGTAATTTGAAAGACAAAGAATGCTCCCTTGCTTCATACCTTGGGGGCTGCCTTGCTCTACCCTTTGGGGGCTCCTCTCCTCACCCCTTGGGGACTTTTTGCTTCACCCCTTGGTGGTTCCCTTGCTCCACCCCTTGGGGGTTCCTTTGCTTCACCCATTGGGGACTCCTCTCCTCACCCCTTGGGGGCTCCCTTACTTCACCCCTTGAGGGATATCTATCCTTAGAGGCTCCTTTGCCTCATCCTTTGTTCCCTCATCTCCTTGGGAGCTCCACCCTTCATGATGCCCGTCAAGTGACGACCCCTTACTGCGCCTGAACACCACCTCTGCATCATGTGCCCCCACCACGACGCCCATCTCCGCGACATTCTTCGCCGCACCCGAGCACCATCTCCACTTCACGTGGCCCCAACATGATGCCCCTCTCCCCTCTCCCCGACACCCATACCCACCCCTAAGTGCCATCTTAGTATCATGTGCCACTGCACACTCAATTAGTGACCACATCCCCCGTGCTATCTCTATTGAGCGTGCCCCCGTGTCAAGACCCGCATATTTTTGTGCCATAGTGAAGCAGCTGTGAGGCTTCATGACACTCGCAACCTACTTGCGCATGGTGTCACGAACTGCCAACCCTACTTATGCACGGTGTTAAGAAACTGCCAACTCTTATACAAGGCACCATTATTTTCTCTAGAATTCTACTGATACCAGCCTTGTCATAAAATCCATGCCTAAGCATATTGACGACCTTAGATGAATAAAAATATCGCGATGCAGTCTTGAGACTCTGCACATAGATCTTGTTAAGATTCCCACGTGCGTGTGCCCACAACACCCAACACTATAACGTTTCACACTCAATGCACTAGTGCGCCTTCGTCGTGCCTAGCGTCCACAGCCAACGCTCTGCATGCACAGTTTATCTATTGTGCCTCTATGCACTAGCCATAGGCTAATTATGCACCCTAACAACGTGCTAGCCTTTGTAGCTTTGTGCTAACACAGTCTAAAGACGTGCTAGCATGCCCCACATTATGCTTATTGTGCATGACAACGTGCCCACTTGTCTAACTTGGCTTTGAGCTTCACTTTGCTTGCCTTTGTTTGACCGTCATCAAGAATAGCGTAGCTAACCTTAGCACCACGCCAACAACAGTACTTGCAGACCCGTACGCGAAGCACAATAGGCTGCCACCAAGCATGTCTACATTTCTGTCTGTTCATTGAGCGTTCAAACCCGAGACAATGCTCACCTTGGTGCATGGCGTTCAAGCACACCAATAGCCCAATTCGCTAAAGTATGCATGCCCAATATTGTTGACTATAATCCAGGGCATAACATGTGCATAGCTTCAGCCTCCGTCCCAAGAACTGCACACACTATCCGCGGTGTCCACCAAGAAGGACATTCTCAAATAGAAGCTTTCAAGCACATCTCTAATGCTTTCGAGCTTGCTCCAAGTTCCCTTGAATCGCTCACTTGATGCCCTGTGGTTTTCCATGACCGTATAGGGGGTGGTGGAGTATGTGCCCGCACACTACCATGGTCCCCCTTATAGGACCCTTTAGAGGAATGTCGAAAGTGACAATAGTAGACGTTTCCCTGTTCGAGGAGTCATAATGGCTCTTTTGAAGACCCTAATCACATTGGAATTCCATACCCTAAAGTTCTTGTACCCGTAGCAACCTGCACTACAAATTTTTTTTTTATGCCCGAGTTTATTCGTCGGGCGCACATCGAGGTTCTTGCCAAAAAATGTTTTTATATATTTATGAAACTGCCGCTGCTTAGCTTTTGGTCAAGAAGCACATTGGGTACTCTTCTCATGCCGCTAACCCCTCGAGGCCTTACCTCAACTCACGGGTGATTGGCCTATGCCGAAGTCTCCTCGTGACATCCTCCCCAACTTGATTCGTTAATGTTCTCATTGGCAGGCAAAAATTCTCGATTGCCTTTGTCACAATCATCCTATGAAGGCCCTACTCATTCGTCAATGCACTCATTGATAGGAAAACACCCTCGTTTGCTTTTGTCACAGTCATCTTGTGATATCCTCCCCAACTCAGTTCGTCAATGTCCTCATTGACTAGCAACTGCTGGCTTGCTAAAAACACCCCCAACTTCATGGAGCAGGACTCCTGCTGATAGCCTATAGCTTTGCTCCCACAACAAGCTGCCCACTCCCGAACACCCATCTATGAACTCGGCTAAGTATCATAACAACCAACCACTACTTGCAATGGCGACCTCTCTCATTCAAGTGAAAAACGCACCTCACGTGTAAATGCCCTAACAACTTATTATTCTGCCCATCTTTGCCCCATCTGGGCCAATCTCTTAAAGGCTCCACACGAGCCATGCTTAACTACCCCATCGGGTGAAGGCTCCTCTTGAGCCAAGCTTTTACCAAAAGAGCACATTTATGTGCAAATGATCCTTCCAATGTGCTTCCTCTGAAAATCATTGTCTAGGATCATATTCCATATCCCTTTAGTTCAAGAAACATGCACATAACTTCCTTGGTTGAAACCGACTACATTGCCTCAGACGAACCCCATCAGTAAGAGCTTGAAGGCTGAGCAGACATGACCAACTTACCCCATCCCCTACTCAAATTTGTAGATACCTCTGTCAATGATGTAGCAACACCGTTCTAAAATTATGCAAACTTGAACTCCCACTTCTTGGTTACCACACCACAGCGTATCGAAAAATGACGTCTATATACTTCTCCATTCACAAAATACACGGCATGCACTAACTCTTGCTACCCCAATTCAAACCAATTAGTGCCCCGCACCTAACTATTTGGTGCATCATGCCAATCCGAGCCACATGATACCCCACACCAGTTTATGCTAACAATATGAGAAAAATGGCTGCTACAACCAGACTCGCTTGCTGCCCACACTTGTAGATGTTTGTACCCAAAATGGCTTTTACCAAAATGCGCAAACATGCAACCCTTGCCGATTGGTACCAACACCGATCTTGCATGAAACACAAGCCGCACTGTCTGCCATAAACCAACATGTAAGCAACACAAGCCCTACAGTGCTCGTAACTCAAATTGTTCCATCCAAAACGCGTCTAACACGCAACTCTGCTGAATGGGACCCAACACGACCTTGCATGCGATGCAAGCCACACAGTCTGCCATAAACCAACTTACAGGTAGTACAACTACGAAGGTTTGTGTAACCCAAACAGCTTCACCCATCACATAGTGCCTCGCACTAAACTCAAACCAATGTGCATAGCTCCCAAAAAGCCAACTCTAGCGGCCTACACTCTCTTGCCTTCACTGATAACTGGCACCCCTGGAACCCATTATGGTGGCCTCTGCCACTAGATTCGGCCATGGCAACCAACATTGTTCAACCGAAACTCAGCACTCAGAGCAAACTCATAAAACCCATTAATTTCTACATGCATGCCGAACCCATCCAAGCTCATGGCACTCCTTGCACCAACAAAACTTAAAGGTGTTGAGCACCTTTTTCACATATAGGCCGACCTCGGCAATTTAAGCTCATGGTGCCCAGCACCTTTTTCGCATAAGTATCGACCAATGATAACTCAAACTCGTGGCAGAAACCAACATGGCACCCACTACCTACAGTCACAAAATAGCGCCCCGCATCCACACAAACCCTAGTGCCCAGCACCTAAAATCCCACTTGCTTCTACTAGATTAGACGCCTCAACAAACCAAATTACGGCACGATTGTCCTAGACAGCATGGCTCGAGCCACCTCGTGCGCCACCCGAGACCGTCAAATATATAAGTTTGATATGTAGTTTGGATTCTTCGGATGCTTTCATGCCAACTCACGAGCAAAATGAAGTCACCAATACAATCTTGAGAGGCACCACTTGAAAAACTGATGCTGACAACTTAGCTGAACAAGGCATAGAAGTAAACAGATCTTGGACTCCAATCAAGCAACTTGCTTAGCATAATTCCGATCTTGGGATGAATCACCGACCAAAACCAATGTATAAAGGCAATCCCTTTGTAGAGGTAAGTCCATCGTAGGACCTACGCCTGACTGAATTCCACTTGAAGCTGACATTGTTATAGAACCAACCCATTCTCAATTTTCTACCAAACATATCTGACCCAATTGTAGTGTTGCATTATCTGTAAAATAAAACCAACAAGCTAACTTCTGCACTTGTCCCTGATGGTCCACTATAACTACTTGAAATCTCTGTTAAAACATTAATCTCAAGTAGACATGCTAATGCCCAAACACCTCAAATCAAGCAAACACAACACTTGCCACAAGCAAACAACCATATAGTGCATTTAGCCCGCACCTTAGCAAGCAAACCACCATACTGACAATTAACAAATAGACTCTAAAGTCTACTTTGTCCGAATATTATTGTAGAGAACCTTCCAAGGGTATCAAAGTAGAAAATGAGAGTGCTCATCTCTAAATTGACGATAAAGTGCAACACTCCTGCTTGGGAATCAACTATCTTGTCGAGATCTAGTTCTAAAGAAAAAATTTCACGTTGCAATATTCATGCCTGATCGCTTCACCGCACATACACCATAGTAAGCACTCGCCCAAGCAAGACAATTGACCAAGCTTGATGATCCTTTGTCTCAAAACAAATCCATTCCAGAGAGTCAATTGGCTCTGATACCACATGTCATGGGCTGCACATTTTCGTGCCACAGTTGAGTAGCCGCGAGGCTTCATGACGCTCGCAACCTACTTGGGCATGGTGTCATGAACCGCCAACTCTTGTATAAGGCAATATTATTTTCTCTAGACGCCCACTTATACCAGCCTTTATAATATCCCGCACTTTTTTCGAGCGGTTTAAAACAATTATCTGTAACCCGAATAATAAACGAGCGATAATTTTGAGCAATGCTTGGAGATTAGTAGAGAATGAGATGTTAAAATAATTTTGGGGCAAAATATAATTTTGAAAACTTTTGGGGCCATTTTGTAAACATGGAAAACTTTGGGGGCTACTTTGCAAACATGGAAAACTTTGGGGGCCATTTTGCAATTTTTGGAAGTTAGACACTATGTGTCAATTTAAAATGGATCATAACATGAGGCCACCTCCTACTTAAATTTTTGGTGACTAATCAGATTAAATTATAAACTATGGTATGTTTGAAAAGAAAAGATAGAAAATAGAAAAGAAATTTGGGGTAGGAAAATAGAAATAAGAATAATAAAAAAATCACAAGAAAGAAAGAACCATAAACATGAAGAAAAAGAGCTTCGGGAAGAAAGGAAAACAGGGGAAAAACTGAGAAAGAAGGAAAGAAAGGAAGAAGAATTCGGCAGCAAGGAGACGAGGAGCTAGCTAGACCAGACAATGAGCAGTTTGGTGAATTTTTTTTAAGGAGAAGTGGGAACTCAAAGTTAGGTAAAAACCTGTTTTGTGTGTTTTTGGTGTTTGTGTGTGTGAATTGTGAGTTCAAAGTTAAATTCATGTAAGATTATTTAGTTAATTGGGTTAAGCGCATGGGTAGGTGTGATTAAGTGGGGGTTAGGGATAATATTCAATGTGTAGATGTGTGTTTCTGTGTGTGTTTGTGGTTGTGCGACATATGTGTGTGAAACAGAAGTGTGCTATTGTGTGTGTTCAAAGCAGTGTAGTGTGTGTTTTGTGGTGTAATTCATGAGGTTTTAGTGTGTCCAAGTCTACTGTGTGTGTGCGCGCGCGCGTAGTGCAGAGGTGTGTCGTTTCAGTGGGTGTAAATGGGGGTAATCTGTTTATATATAAATGTGTGCTTTGGGTGTGTGTGATTGTGTGAATTATGTGTGTTATATGTACGTTTAAAAGTGTTAAGAGTGTGTGTTTGCATGGTTATATGTGGCAGTGTATGTGTGAATTGTGTGTGTGTGTCGGCAGAGAGGCAGTGAAGTGAAGAAGACAAGTGTGTATAGTTTAGGTGAAATAATAGGTTTTTTAATTTGAATAGTACTTGTAATTGTCACTAAAAAGGGCTTTCTTAGGTCAACAGTTTTATACGAATTTTTATATATAGTTAAAATAAGAATTTGCCACCTAGAGGGGGTATTTTGGTAATTTTATCTATTAAAGGTATTTTTGGGTAAATTCACATACGGTAATGATATTTTAGTGATTCTATTTACGGAAAGGCAGTTTTGATGATTTAAGTGTGAGAGGGGTATTCTTGATAATTTTACACATAAGGGGCATTTTGATAATTTTACATGCCCGATGAGGGAGCCGTTCTGAGAGTATGCATGAGTTAATATTGAATTCATAATATCATATTATATACTGTATACTAATAATTGGATTGTTCTGTTTAGGTTAAAGCAACAGACTTTCCGGTTAGACTAGCTTAGCTTCGGATCTAGGTAAGGTTTCTATCTGAACCCCGGGTAAGGATTTATATCTGAACCCTAAATTCGATAACTTGTGTTCGTAAGTATTATTTTGATTTGCTTATGGCTATTGTTGAACACTGAGATTTGCATTGATATTAGCATGTTATTGCCAAGAAAACCCCAACATTGAACTTGAATCGGTTATTTGGATATTCTATCGACGCTTGTCTGCTATTGCATGCTGAGCAAATTCGATAATTGTTTGCATTCTTTCTTCCAAATTGTTATGCTTAAATTTAATAACTATTCGTATTTGTTCTTGCTACTTGTTTGAGACTATCCTTGAATCCTAAGTGATGAATTAATATCAGCATGTTTAAATGTCATCGAAACACTAATTGATTTCAATTAATTGAATTCATGTTAATGCACATTTTTATTGCATGTCAAGCATTGAATTTCACGCTTCTATGATTGTTGTCTTTCGTGTTGACCTGGGTTTCTGTTATGAGGGAGGCGTTATAAGGAAGGATTGTTATTGCTTCCCATGAGGAACACAGACTAGTCTCTTGATCGATGGAAATGGCTAGTTATCGTACACCATGCATGTATACACTTTGTGCATTGCCTAAATGGCATTGCCTCTGCCCAGGATCAATATCTTTGAATTTTTTTACATTATATCTTACAATGATTGTTTTGAGAATGATGTTCAAATGAATGTTTTGTTATCTGATTGAAGGGGATTGAGTGAAACTCCACCGCATATTATGATCAAACTGTTTTGTGATTGTCTGAAACCCTTCCCTTATTTCCCTTTGAAGTATCTAGGTTCGTTTTGAAACCCTTTGGAAAATCATCATTATATTTTAAATTGATGTCTTCGAAAATGATCTTCAAATGATATTGGTATTTGGTTATGATTGTTAATGTTCGTTTTGGAAACTGGGATGATATTAATGTTTGTTTTGTGTCTGCCTATGATTGTCTTTGGTCGTTTTTGGCATATGCTTATGACTGATTATGATTGTTTTGAAAATTATCAAACTGTTCATGATTGTTGAAATGTTTTGAAAACTTGAGTCGTTTTGTAATTCTTTCGGTTGTTCCTTAAACGACCTTACTGAGCTCTCAAAAATTCACCATTCGTTTGAATCCCTTATGTAGGTAATGATCAGTTGTAGAATGCTCGGGAATGGGTTTAGAGTCTGTGTGAGATTTCGGAGAGCCATCACTACTGTGCAGTAAGACTCATGCACGGGTCAGTAATATTAATTCGTTCTATAAGAACTTGAGTTTGTAAATAACCTAAGTTTGTATTTTGAAGAATTTGAGTTGATGTCTAGGTAGATGCTTTGGATTTTGTGTCAGTAGACAGGATTTGACAGGTTTGATATGAAGTGATAGGTTAACGCTCCTAGAGTTCAGGGCAATGGAGCTCCGGATTTTCGGGATATTACAACCTTGCACAAAATCCACGCTCAAGCATATTGATGACCTTAGTCGAATAGAAATATCTCGATATAGTCTTAATAGACTCCGCAAATAGATCTTCTTAAGAGCCACACATGCGTGCGGCAACAGTCCCCAACGCTATAATGATTTGCACTTGGTGCGTTAATGTGCCTTTCGTTGTGCTTAGCGTTCACAACCAAACACTCTGCGAACACAGTCTGTGTCTACCGTGTCTCTATTCACTAGCCATATGCTAATGCGCCCCAACAACGTGCTCGCCTAGGTAGCTGTGTGCTAACACAGCCTAGCGACGTGCTAGCGTGCCCGCGTCATGCCTATAGTGTACGGTAACGTGCCCACTTGCCTTACTTGGCTTTGACCTTTGCTTTGATTGCCTTAGTTTGACCGTCATCAAGAATAGCGTAGCTAACCTTAGCACCACACCAATAGCGGTACTTGCCAACCCGTACCCGAAGCACAACATGCTACCAGCAAACATGTCCATGTTGTCGTCTCTCAATTAGTGCGTCGAACCCGAGACAATGCTCACTGTGGCGCACGGCGTGCCAACACACCAATAGCCCAATCCACCGAAGCATGCATGCCGAATGTTGTTGAGTATATTCTCGGGCATAATATGTGCATATCCTCAACCACCGACCCAAGAACAGTGCACACCATCCCCAATGTCCACAGAGAACGACTTTCTTGAATGTAAGCTTTTAAGCATATCTTTAATGCTTTCAAGCTTGCTCCAAGTTTCCTTGAGTCCTTCACTTGATGCCGCATGGTTTCCCATGCCCGCACAGGAGGTGGTGAAGTATATGCCTGGCACTACCATGCTCCCCCTCGTACTACACTTGAAACGAATTCCCAAAGCGACAATAGTAGACATTACCCTGCTCGAGTAGTCATAATGTATCCTCTGAAGACGTTAATCACATTGGAATTCCACGCCGTAAAGTTCTGCATACTCATGGCGACCTGATGCCTGAGTTTATCCGTCGCACACACATCAAGATTCTTGCCAAAACACTTTTATACATATTTACGAAACTGTCACTTGCTCAGCTTTTGGTCAAGAAGCAAACCTGGTACTCTTCTCGTGCCACCAACCCTCTGAGGCATTGCCTCAAGTCACGGGAGATTGGCCGACGCCAAAGTCACCTCATGACACCCAGCACAACACACATCCGCCATGCCCATCGTCGTGCTACTCATACAGTCACGCTCCCCAGCATTTTGTCACATTGCCACGTCCCCGGGGTTGGTCCATCCTTTCACCATACCACGCACACCTTGCCCTTGGTCATGGAACAACTTCGAACCGCTATTCAGAGTTTGCAGCATCCCCAGGGTAAACGCCCCTTCTATGACATTATCATAATGAACTCCTGCATGAGAACTCTCCTCCCGCCAGGTAGGCTAAACCTTCGGGATACTATCTCGACTTGTTGGGTAGGCGACTCCTCTGTAACACTACCTTGGCGTGCACTGAGTGCTTTGATAGAAGACTCATCGCAAGAGACGACTCTTCCGTGGTCATTATCTTCGTCAGTGAACTCTATGCGCTCCAACATAAGGACTCCCCTCTCGTTAGAAAGGCGACTCCTCTGGGATACTATTTCAGCCCATCAGGTAGGTGACTCTTCTAGGAGACTACCTTGGCATAATTCGAGTGCTCTGGCAGAAGGAACCGTCGCGGGGATAGGCGATTCATCTGGGACATTAGCTCCGTCAGGGATCTCCGAGTGCTGCGGATAAAGACTCCCCTTCCACCGGGTAGGCGACTCCTTTGGGACACTACCTCGGTCGGTCTGGTAGGCATCTCTCTAGAGACATTACCTCGACATATCAGGTAAGCGAATCCCTTGTCACTTCATCAGCCCTTCACGTTAGCTGACTCCTCCGAGACACAACTTGGTGCGCTCTAATTGGTCCAGCATGAAAACTCACCCCGCGACTCCTCTGGGACACTAGGGTGTCTGCATGGCTAGTCTATGTGTTTTTGCACTAGGGGCTCTTCACTAGCATCTCTAGGGACCATAACCCTCTGGGTCATTCCGAGACGGGAGCAGGCCTCAGGAAGGCATCACACCTAGTCTGCCTGACAATCAGGCATAGGGACCCTCCCCCAGCACTGTCGGGCTCTCTACGTTTCTCGATGCCCTTCTAAGACTTGTGCTTTGGACTGGTGGCAAGATCAAAGGGTTCTTTGGTCACATACACGCTGTGTAGGCCACTCTTTTCGGACCGAAAAAGAAACTCTGTAAAGGACATGCCGAGTGAATATACAACAATCCATGAAGTCCCACATTTGTTACCCCCTAAGTGATATTCCCAAGGAGAGCCTTGTTCGCATGATGATATCACCATCTCAATCTCTATAATATAAGACTTGAAAATTCATTCTCAAAATGAACAAAAGAAACATAAGTCATTTTACTTTCTCACTCTAAAATTCCAAAGCTCTCTAACACTAGGGAGCGAAACATATAGGACCTGACACTGGACCTTGCTTATGGACCTAAGCATTGAACTACGAATATTGTCGTATATTCACCCCACACCTTTACTTTCTCACTCTAAAATTCCAAAGCTCTCTAGCTCTAGGGAGAGAAACAAATAGGACCTGACACTAGACCATGATTCTCACAAGAAGAAAACACACATTTAGTGACGGACACAAATCCATTGTTAAAAGTCCCCTTAGTGACAGATAAACCCATCGCTAAAGGATTTTAGCGACGGCACTGTCCGTCGCTCAAACCTTTAGCGACAGACTTTTAGCGACGGGTTTTACCGACGAATAATCCGTCGCTAAAATGTATTTCCAGTTTTTTTATTTTTCTAACGAATTTTAAAAATAGTTTTAGCGACAGACTTTTGGCGATGTATTATAGTCCGATGCTAAAACATTTCTTTTCAACATCTTTAATGGCCTCTAGCGACGGAATGTATCTCGTCGCCAAAAGTCCGTTGCTAAAGAATCATAAATTATGTACCTTTAGCGACGGAAATTTTGGTCGCTAAAAGTCAAAAAATTTGAAATAAATAACGTAGGCGACTCATCTTTAGCGACGGTAGATACCGTCACTAAAAGTCCCAAAAATATTGAAAAACTACTTTTAGCAACAGGAAAAGTTTGTCGCATCCATTCACTCTTTTCTCTCTTCTCTCTCTTCTCTCTCCACTCCACCATCGCCACAACGTCACCATACTGCCCGTCGCAGTCCTCCACTACAGCTCTTCCGCCGCAGCGTTGCCCCTTTGCATGCCATCCCGTCACAGCGCCGGCCTAACGCCACCGACCAGTTCGCTGGCCTTCACCCCATCGCCCCGCCGGCCGTCAATCGCTTGTACGTTTTTTTTCTAAATAATAATAATGTTTTTAAATTAATTGTGATGTGTTGGAATGTAAATCAATTATAATGTGTTTATATTAATTGTACTCAAAATGTGTTTGAAGTATTCAATATTTGTTTGTCGTAATTAACCCCAAATAATCCTAGTTAGATTAACTAACCCTGATTACCCCTAATTGAACTAATTAACGCTAAAAGTCCATTGCTACCTTTACCGATGGTATATTCCATCGCTAGATATTTTCCGAAATTACTAATTTTGAAAAAAGAAATTAAACTAAGATACGAAAATTGTCTTTAGCAAAATTTCCGTTGCTAGAATTTATCGTTCCGTCGTTAGTTTTTTTTATAGCGAATTTTCAAATTCCGTCCCCAAATTTTTACCGACGGAGCTAATCCCAAACACTTTTAATGACAAGGCATCGTCGCTAAAAGTCTTTTTCCCCGGAAATAGAATTTTTAGCGGCAGACAATAGTCGCTTTTCTTGTAGTATCTGGACCTAAGCGTTGAACTGCGCCTGTCATCATTATTCACTGCTCTTGCAGCACTAGCACTCCTCAGACTCTGTCTGGGAAGCTTTTATCGCTACCATTATTCCGTGTATCCCACATCAACATGGAAAAAAATTGGCTGTTACGCTGGTTGGAGGAATCTTCCTCCTACCCCTTATATAGCGACAATCAATCGTCTCTAAATGTTTCTAGTGACTTTTATTTAGTGACGCTAAAAAAGTGCTGCTAATAATTGTCGCTGAAAGTTGTAAAAGAAAAGTCACTACAAACATTTGACGACTATTAATTGTCACTATACACGGGGTTGGAGGAAGATTCCTACAACCCAGGTAGGAGCCAAAATTTGTTCCTAACATATATCTGATTCAGACTGCACTGCTTATGCTGGCAGAGACCGCTATACCAGCTGCAGGTATTGGAGATGCTGGATGCTAGCACCAGCAGTGTAGCGGTTGGAGATCCTGCCTTTTATCGTTTTATTTTAAGCCAATATTGTTAACATATTGATGTCTACCCCGTGCAAGACGCTTTCTGTTCCTTTTCTGCACTGTGCAGACTTGAACACGAATCAGGTCTTCCGGCTGCGAGGCAAATCAGCTGAACGCTCAGAACCAATAGCAATCAATGTGTGTAATCCTCAAGAGGATACCAAGTGGAAGATGCTACGTTAAACACAAGAATCATCATGCTTAAGACCTGGCTTCAACATTTGTGCAACAAAATGAAATAGACTTTCAAGAGAAATCACAGTCCCAGCTACATTGAAGACGAGAGCCAAAGAGGTGCTATATTAGATACAATCTTGGTCATATACAACGACAGCCTTAGAGATACATCTATCGACCAACATCATTGACCAGTCAAGTCTTGTTCTTCATAAGAAGGAACATACACCCCTGTTTTCTGTAAGAAAGCAGATAAGCAATCAGTTCTTTGGTTGTTGCAGGACAAGCTATATTCCCTCTCAGAAGCACCGTCAGAGTTTGAAATCACTCTTTTATTGGAACATCAACATACATGTAGAAGATTAAGGGGGAAAAAAAGAGAAAAAAGAGAGACTAGGCGCTTTTATTTACATGGCAAAAAGAGTGACCAACCAAGCTGTAGTTGATAATGAGTTCAGATACCCTCACCAGCTCCTTCATAAGACTGGCTTCCTACGCTCTGCTTGTCTTCTTCGTGTTTGCCATACTCTCTCGGGTGGCCTTCCTGGCCAACAAGAAGCTCTTTCGTAGTCTGCCCGATTTCGACTATAGTCTCGCCGATGGCTTGCAGCACTCCACCTCCTGCTTCTTCCCTTCCTTCGTGTTCGGTTCCTCTGCCACCCTCTTGTTTCCTTTCGTCTTTGGTCTCCTTGATTTTTTTGTTACCAACTCCCGCTGCAAGATCATGCTTTTCATCAGAGGATTCAGGATTCCAACTTTGTCCCTGAATTAGACAAGTTACGGAAGACAGAGTAAGTTTGTGCGTTCTTTACTCTTACTATAGGGCATAGGAATCACTGCTAAAGGGGTATATAAAGCACAAATGGAGTCTGGAAAAGACCTCATACCTTGTTAACCATCTATCTTTCAAATGGTTGTTCGATGCCTTTTCTTTAAAAGTTTTAAAACACTAAACCTTGAAATTACACCAATATTAGCGTTTCGCCATTCCAACTCTTGGTAAGAACATAATCACCTCTCAACTTTGATTGAAGTAGACAATAAAAATTCTAACTTATTCCCCCTTAGCAATGCAGGTTTTGCCTAATTTTACCAATATCCAGGAAATAGTACTAGTGTCATGGACAATGTGGAAGCCAAAATACCAAGGCTCTACTTGATGAGATCATACTGATATCTGGTTGTTTTTCTTACTGCTTAAATCATCTAGCTACATTTAAGAATAGCCTAAACCATCTAGCACTGCATGTAAGCATAGTTCTCCTTTCTGTTCTCCACAAAATACCACGTCCTACCCAAAAAGTTAGACTACGTATAATTGGGTTCCGCGCATATTTAAAACTTGTTTACACGCTTGTTACGACCAAACTGGAAGATTAGCTTATCTGCCCGCAGTTCAAGTGTTGCTCAAAAAGGCAATATAGTGTTTTCTCTAGATAAGCATATGAACTCGTATGTGAACTTAAAGGTAAGCATATGACTTATAGATAACTCCTCTCACTCTTCTTTCCTTCGTAAACCAAAAAAAATAATAATGAACTCAATAGTGTGTACCCTTCAGAATAGAAGCTATATCAAAAGAAACAAGGGCTCACCTTTGATTCGTCTGATTTCTTGGCTTGCAACTCACTCTCTTTCTCTGCCTTTTTCCTAGCAGCATACTCCTTTGCACTTTCTTCAGTTGCCACTACGGCATCTTTCGCAGCTGCCAGCTTCTCCTCTGCATAACCTTTTGCACTCTGCCCAACACTCGCCACCACATCCTTTGCAGCGACCACCTTATCACCCGCATACCCCGCAACACCAGCTGTAACACCTGCAGCCGCCTTCGTCGCCGCGGTAGCTTTCTCCAAAGTGTACTCCGCTGTCCCCCACCCCGCCACCACTGCCTTATCCTTCACCTCCGAAGCCACCTTTGCAGTAACCTCTTTCGCTGCCACCGCCTTCTCTCCAATATAACCCGCCACATTTTTAGTAGTTTCCACCGCTCTCTCTTTGGCCCCTACCGCTTTCTCACCGACATAATGAGCCGTGCTTTCTCCCGTCGACTTGACCGCTTCCTTGGCCTGCACTGCCTTTTGTAGGGTGTAATCCTGTGCCTGCACCGCAGTCTGTGCCACGGTATCCTTTGCTTGCACCGCTGTTTGTGCCACGGTATCCTTCGCCTGTGTACCTTTTCCGAGTGTAGTGTCCTTGACAGCCTCGCCCTTCTCCGCAACATACTGTATAGTTTTTTCCAATCCTTCCTTGACTGTGTCCTTCGCTTGTGCAGTTCTCTGAATTGCTGTGTCCTTCACCGCCCCACCTTTCTCAGTGATGGTTTGAAGCCCTTGCTTCACCGTATCCTTTGCTTGTGCACTCTTATCTAATGCAGTGTCTTTCATCACGGAACCTTTTTCCGCAACAGTCTCCTTTGCCTTTTCAAGTGCAGTATCCTTCACAGCCGCACCTTTCTCCGCAACAGTGTCCTTTGCTTTCGCAGCTTTCTCGGCAACGGTGTCCTTTGCTTGTGCATCCTTTTCAAGTGCGGTGTCCTTTACGGCGGCACTCTTCTCGGCATGGGTATCCTTTGCTTGTGCACCCTTTTCATGTGCAGTATCCTTCACCGCCCCGCCTTTGTCGGCAACACTTTGCAGTGCCGATGCCCCCAGTTCTTTCGCTTTGGCAGCCCTTTCCTCGGCGGCCCTAATCGCTTCAATGGAATTCTGCTGTGCACTTTGCCTATACTTTGAGATCTCTTCAAGTGAAGGCCCTTTATTCTCCTCACCACCACCGCCACTAACTTCCATTTCTCTCTCTTTACCAACCTCGTGACTTTCTTCTTTTCTTTGCATGCTTGTATCCGTCTTCTTGTTGAACCGGTTTTCTTCCTTCCCGTGAGCTTCTGTTTTTCCCTTTTTCTCTTCGTGCTCCCCGCTTCTTTTCTCAACATCAGCTTCCCTGTCTTGACCCTCTTCCCGGTCGCGGTTGCGGCCACCACCGCTTTCAGTGATGACAACGGCGGTGACGGGAGGGGATCTGACCTTCTCGGCAAGGGACTCAAAATGGCTAGCCATTTTGGGTACACGATCTTTCTCCACTTCAATTTCACGTTCGTCGGTAGTGTCCTCTCTCCGGCTCATTTTCTCTGAAGCCATGATAATGTAGATCGTAGACTTCCAATCTCAGATAAATATGTTCAGATTGTGTGCAAAACGTTGGACAAGTATTGAGATCAGTAGAAACGGAATGCAGAGAGGATGGGTATATGTTGGAGTGGAGACGATGGACATGGATTTGAAAGTGGACATGTGGCGGGTGGTGCAATGCAACGTGTTGGTTGAAGAAAGAGTGGAGAGGCTGAGTCACTGGTTGGGCTGCATGGGCTTCAACACACGTGTCATTTGGGCCACGTTGCATATAGCTTATCTTCATCTCCGGACTCTCAAGAAAAACAGTCACGTAGGCACATGCTTAGTCAAATCATTTTTGACTTGCTTAGTAGGACAAAATCATGCTGACATGTCGTACCATTATGTCTAATGGGTTCGGCCCAAGGTGAGGCCCGCTATAACTTGGGCCGGACAGATGGAGGAATTAACAGTCCTATTTTGAGAGCTTGAATCGGCTCGAGAGTTTTGGACCTTCTCATACTCAACTGGGCTATTTCACTATTGGGCTTAGAGGTAACAACATTTCCCGAAACTCCATTCCCTCCCTCCAACATTTTATTAACTAGGGCCGTCGATACACGCGATGTGTTTACAACTAAAGAAAAAAGTTGAAGGTACGTAAAACAAGTTTATCATGAAATTTGAGAGCGAGAAGGGAGCAATAGGAATCAAGTAACCGTTGAATATTTGAATGGAGTGGTTGGGTTAATCATAGGAATGAAGAATTTAAAATTTTATTGTTAAGAAATTTTATTTGGGTTGGCTGCAGCATTTATTTAAATCACGAGAAATTTCTAACCATGGCTTTTGTTAACTTTTATTTACTTTAAAAGCTTAAAAAAATTTCACCATAAAGATGATCTCCCTTAATTAAAATAATATAAATGTACGTAAATCTAAAAGAAAAAAATATATACAAACTCCGTTGCGGTTTTGTAGGTCATAAAGTAGATGGATAAAAGGATGTAATGCCACTAGGCGGGTGTAGGTCATAAATTTTGCTGCTATCTGGGGTGTAGGAAGATAACTACGACTCCTCGTATAGCGACAATTAATGATCCAAATATAGTTAGTTTGATTTTTATTAACATTTTCAGTGATAACTCTTACCTTTTTTTAGCAATACTAAGTAAAAAATTACTAAAGACATCGAAACGATCATTAATTGTCGCTATACAAGAGGTTTCAACTATCTTTCTTCAAATCCGGGTATTAGTCAAAAAAAATTCAAAGCAAAAATTTGCTGAATATTCAAATGTAGGCAACCCTTTATGCCAAAATAATCGGTTCCTTTACAATTGAATCATCACCTTTCTTATTGCCCACTTAGACTAGAAAATGGAACGAAAATGTGGTAAAATTTAAATGGTGTGTCTGTGCTTCAACCAAAGAGAGCTGCATAGAGGAGCTGGTTCCAAGTATCAGGCAGTCCGGGAAGACACCAGTGGCTGCAGTCCGTGGTAGTCTGGGTGCCGCTATAAGCCGACGGGTGCCCGTCCTTGCGATATTGCGAGAGAGTGGTGACATCAAGCAGATAAACTGGTCTTTTGATCCTGCTCAACACTTTATTCACTACCACAGCAGCCATAGGTGTCCCTGCTGGGTATCTTGTCCCAAAGAATGGTTGGGTCTCCCCTAAGCATGATTTTGACGGTTCATTCCAGTCCTTACCCCTGGTGTGCCACAAAAGATCGTTAATTAGTTTTAGGATAATGTATGACAACAAAAAAAGAGCAGACCAATGAAACGGCGATTTATGCTTAAGCTCTCTCGTAATGAGTAGACCGATGTGTAAATCATGTTTAACGCTAAAAATATTTTGCAAAACACTTTTATATATAACGGAAAAATGGCCATAGTCCTAGAAGCAGTCGTTAGTGAAGCTCGTATTATTGTTTTGATAAGAGGCGTATGTTTTTTATTCTCGTATTTTTTCTTGAATTTAGAGTTATTACTGCGACTTTTTGTAACAAACTCGACCTCGATTGCACATTGCAGGCAACGTGCAAACAACTTTGATTTTTAATATTACAAAGATGGGCTAAATACAAGCATAAAAATTGAGCCAAGAGCTCGTTCAAGCAATTAGTAGAATGAATAACGAGAAGTTTCGATAGACAATTAACTACAAAAAAATTAAAATATAAGCAATAAGCATGAGGAATTGAATCTAGCTAAGAGCCCATCGAGCAGCCATCAGCAGAACGAGCAAAATTAAAGAGGAATTCACTTACTCGTAATGTGTGGGGGATATGCCCTGGAAGAAAACCTTTGTCTTGGCAGGATCAACGTTTATGTTGACCCATCTTGCCCATGTGGTCAACCCTTTGTAGTAAGCGACCAACCGGTTCATATCTTTGTACATTTTGTTCCCTTCTTGCATGTAATCCCATCTGCTCATGCAATAAAAGTCCCACCTTTCGTTAGTCAATGGCCATCCTGGCGTGCCATCAATCACAAATAAGGCTTAAGCATGTCGTGCACTCTTCTAATTGTTATTAATTAATATTCCTTTGACTGTCTGACTTTATGGCAAAGACAAAATACAAAACCAAATTAAGTTAAGTGGGTGAGTGACAGTTGTCTTGACACCAAAGTTATACACGGTAATTGAACAGAAGAATTTTAACGGTAGAAGATACTTATAAGTCCTTGTATAATATAGTATTAATAGTCGTTTTATGTTTTTAGTAATTTTTAAATGGTGATGTTAAATTATTATTTTTTTAAAGATTATCTTCTTTAAATATGTTAATTTTAACGGGAAAAGTCTTAACAGAAATATCACTAAATATGTTCAGTAACTATTAACTGTCGTTAAACAAAGGGTTATAACAATCTTACTTCAACGATAGTAGCAGTAACAGTAACAGGTTATGGGATATATACATTTTTTTAGCTATATTTTGGAGATAAACTCAACAATATTTTGAACGAATGACCCGAAGCATAGCAAAATTGTCAAATTTTTAGATATTTTCTGGTAAAACTAGTGCAAAAAATTTGGATCCGGATCTTACGGTTGAGTCCTTCCTGTATGGGTCCACCAATGCCATGAGTTGAAGATCAACACGTCCATTCCCTTCCACGAGTTGCCACCGGTGATGGAGTCCAGTTTCAGGACCCGACCCACCTTCTCGTTAACGATATCCACAAGATAGGTTGTACGATACAGCAACAAGTTAACTCCGTAGTCCTGTAATAATAATACAAATTAAGTGCTGCAGTCAGAATCATTATAATGCAGTCCTCAGGCCTCATAGTGAGTGGTTGCCCACTCTGGTGCCCAGTTCATGTGGAGTGGGTCGTGTATGCCCATCACTTCACCCAATTTCTCTAAGAAATTTGGACTCCTAACACCCCGGTCAGGTCACCATGATAGAAAAAAAAAAAGGAAGAAAATTAGAACTTAATACATGTATTAAAGAGCAAAAGTCTAACTTGGCAAGATTGTGCTTCAAGATAATTTATGTTTTTGCTCTAACTTGGATACTACTCCATAATAGTAGTGTTTGCCTGCCATCTATAAAAGGTGCTACTACTACTACCAAGGAAGAGGTTCAAGATTTGGGACAAGGAAACATGGCGGGAGTAGAGAAGGCCAACCACTGATTAATACAAGCACGAGTAAACAGTATTTTCAACAACTGACCAATCGGACCAAACCCCCAATCCCCAACCCCCTCTCTACGCAGACACCCCTTTAAGTCAACATCCACAAGAAGGTTGGGGGCAAGTGCGAGCAAAGGGTGGTCCATAACTAGACTAGACTTGCGATGCCGTAATCAGTTTGTGTAAGCTTGGGTTCCATACACCGTAGGCCCTTGGCGTTTTGTGGGCAAGTAGGTTGTCCCCCCCACTTATCAGGGTGGTGGTCCAACTTCACCACACATCCCCCATCACAAGCTATCGCTTATGGGATGGGATTTAGCAAACTATCGCTAAACATGGTAGCGCCAGTTCAGTAAAGAAAACATTTGGCAACCTAAAAGCGTCACCAAATTCACACAAAAGGTTAAACCAAAAAACAAATAAAAAAAATTCACACAAAAGGTGCCACCAGAAGCGACGAGACCCATATGGATTCTTCTTTCAAATATTTCGAGTAACATGTTCGATTTGTTCTGTTAAGGTAATGGAACAGCTTATCAAGATGCCTTGCACAAAGTTACTTTTGTCATGTGACTGCTTTTGATTTCAAAGGTGTAGAATTCTCGATTCTAAGCTCTCAGTTTGACATCAAAGGGTTTGAAATGGTAAACTTCATCCTTGGTTTAGGATATTTTTGGATCGGTATTGCAAAAGGAAAAATTGCAAGGCTGATAGTGAGAGCTTCTAATTGGGAAAACAGGGAGGCTCTCACAATTGAGGCATCAAAGTATTGGCATATGAACAAACCAGAGGAGCTTGGTCAGGTCATTATCAGTTCTTCTTTCACCCAAAATGATAATTGATGCCAAAGTACTTTTCTAAGATCAAAATTCAAAGATGGTTTACCTATGTAATTATCGCTTTGATTATGATTACGTCCACAATCGTGGCCATATATATACACCTCAATTTCTTGCCTAATTTTGCAATCACATTGTCTAGACTTTGTGATCATCTTGTTTGTTGCTTTAATTCCAAAAATTCTAAGCACTTCACTAGTATTAGTTAAATGGGTCCTTTTGCACATAATTCCAACAACAAGAAGATAATGCTCAAAAGTGCCTATTAGGAAAAACTCTACTTGAGGCTGCATGAAGACCAATCAACTTGATATATATCAGTTCTGAAAAGTGACAAACAATAAAGCATAAAACATTGAAAAGAGGAAAAGGCTCATTTTTAATTTTTTTTTTTTAAAAAAGTGGAAGTTAAGTTGATTGAATAAAAAGTTTAAGCTAAGTTGTTTAAGCTACTGGATAAGGTTAAAAAGCGAGTGCAAATGTCTAAATGCCTAGCTCATCCATGCCGAGCAGAGCAAGAGTTGAAATTATTGAGCGACCAATTAAAATTTTATCGAAAGAATTTAGTATCAATCAATATATTTATAGTAGAGCAGTGCTGGAGGAAGGTGAGCATGGACAAAGCATACCATAAGGCTAAATTATTACCCATTCACCCTCTTTGCAGGAATTTGAATATCTCATACTCCGACTAACAAGTTGAAGAACTTTACCTCTCAAAAGCTAGAGAGAGAAAAGGACAAGGCATGCATGCACCAAACCAAGCAATCATTTTAGCCAGTTTAATTTATAACAAGTAGTTGAAGAGAATATGGAGTTGTTGAAAGTGAACACAACCAAATTACCTTACCTCAAATATAACCTGACTCAGTGCCCCATTCTTTATGACTGTTGTCTTTGCGTTTGGCACCCAAGAATGAATCATACAGCTCAAGGATTGCCACATGTTGAAACTCAGCGAGTCACCCACAAACATGATCTTCTTCCCCCTCCACTTCTCCAAAAATTGCAGCCCATTAAACCTGCAGCGGTAGAGCTTCAACCCATGTTAAAAGGGAGAAACAAACGACTGTGTGCAGTGTGTAATTTGCATGTGTGCAAAGGTAAATGTGGACTTGTACCTTGGGAGGGCACAGGAGAAGGGCTGCCACCTGTATTGCTGGTACGATTTATCAGGTCTACCGTACTTCTGGCAGTTGAATTCTGGATCTATGAAGGGACACTTTGAAGAGTCATAGAGGGGATATGAAGCATCGTAAACCCATTTGCCTTGGAAATAATTGCAGCCACTGGCAAGCTCTCTTGCTCTGGAACTGCTAGCATTTTGGTACTGCTCGGCTTTTATTCGGTGTGAAAGCAAAAATAGTGAGAAGAACACGGCCTTGAACAGAAAACCCATCTCGGATTTCGATCCAGAAATTTTCAAGTAAAAGTACTAGGTGTAAGAAAAAGTTGTCTGAAAAATGACTTTGTATACTCTGTGTTTTGGCAGCAGTACTACTCCTATATATAGTGGGGAGCGGGAGAGAGAGAGGAGCTTGGATGCAGCACATGATATGTTCCGCAGATTCTACTTGTATATAAATGATGGCTTTATGGCAAAAGTTAATATTGCATGTAGTACAACTACGAGTAGTTACAACTCTTTTACCAGAAGTTATGTGAACAGTAAGTAGCACTATGCGGTGTAAATATTGGATGGTGTTGAGATCAAATGTAATGCTTTTATAATTGACTCATTTTACAATCCCAAAAAAGCAAATAAGTGAGAAAATAAATTTATTTTGGAGTCTTTTTGAAAGTTTTGTATATATTTGATGAGTTATTTCTTCTAATTTTTTTTTTACAAGCGCCGTCTTACTCCCCTACATCCTCAGAGCTCAGAGCTGCATTCAATGAAAAATTGTATATGGGGCTATGTTAAATGAGTCGTAACGAACTGCTACTTGTTTGACTCCTTGTAGGCATAATGGTTGCGAAAACACCCAAGCGGATTTACAAAAAAATGGTTTGACGGTTTGCCATTATAACTGTTGCCTCTAGCGAGGCTTGAACCTTTTCCAACAGTATCAATGGCATAAAAGTTATATTTCATCTAAAAAGAAAAGAAAAAGGACCGTATGTTTGGTGGATCCAAAAGCCATTTGGACTAAATTTCAAATCAAGTCTCATTTTTGCCATTATAGTTGGATACATACTTCCTAATAATGACACTATCAAAATACTAGTAATCATTAAAGTTTCATATGACTGCCCCCAGTTGCCTTAATGTGCAATTCATTATTTTGTTTTTCTGTCAAATACTAAGGATACTTATACTGCAATAAAAGATATTTAAATAACAGAAAACTTTCATGACAAAATTTTAGCTTACAGTTCAAAAAGCAAAAAGAGAATAATGTCGTCCGGATGATGAACAAAAGTACTACAAATAGAATCGTCGAGACTGACGGGTTTAGATAGCCTTAAAGTGCAATTCATTTGTGCAAGGCAAACTCATCTTAATGTTTTTATAACAAAAATCCGTGCACACGCTGGTACATAGTTGTCACTACGAACACGAAAATGTACAAGATAATAGTTCACCCTATTTTCACATATTTAATTTAGGTTACTATGTTTGGCAGGCCTTGGCTTTGTCCAAACTCTGAGGCGCAAAAGTGAAAGATCTCACCCGGCATACCACTCTTTTAGTGACTGGTGTTTCATATTGCAGTTGCTATTGGCTGTATGTCTTCTTTTTCCCATGCCCTAAGTCCTCCTTTAGGATATAGAAAAATAGCACCCGTGTGGGGCTAAGGGAGGGAGTAGGTTCGCTAATTTTTATGTTTAAACCTTTTCCTTTCTCTTATCTGTTGTCGCAAACGTACCTTGGAAGTTGAATGAAAGGTGTACACTGTTTTGAATGAAGGTGTACCACGTTCAGACTTTTAGAATTACTAGCCAAAGTTTTAATGACTAGCAGTCGTTATAGCAAAGCACGATATAATTTTACTTGACAATCAAATTTTTTTTTTTTTTTTTTGTAAAAATCAAAAGCAATTTTATTTATTTATTTATTTAAACATTCGGTTGAGTCACACACGTGGAGTGACTTGGCCACTAACATCATTTTTTAGGAGGTTGGACAAAAAGATCGACTCATGGTTCCATATAAGAAATCTTGTACCTAATGACCTGTGTGTTGTGACATTTGATTTGCACAAAAGTTTATAATTCTCTGAAAGCATGGGAAACCCCAACATGCCAGCTTTGTCTAAGGAGCGCCCTCCAATTAGAAACCAAAATTTCAATTAGCAATGTGGGTGGAGTATCAGTTTTGAGTAAGTGTATGATACTTATGTCATTGCATCGAGTAAGACTTGTCGGTTGTTTGTGTTCCAGGAAAGCAGGAGTCCATCTTAAACCGCCAACCATTGAGCCATTTGCCTTCAAGTGAATTTAGCCTTCTAGAGAATCATGTAATCCATTTTCCATTATTTCCCCATAATAAGGGTTAAATACAAAACTGTCCCCTGAGGTTTACACGTATTTGCACTTCGCTCCCCGTATTTCCAACTTTTGCAATAATGTTCCCCAAGGTTGACAAAATCATTGTAAACGGCTCCAAAATTGGATGTCCGTTGAAATTCGGAGGTTAAGTCCACATGTGCTCTGCACATGCCATTTTGACATGGGCAAATGTGTCAATTCTCAACGCCATCTTCCCCCCTCTCTCTCTCTGTTTTCAATTTCCAGATGCTGGGTCTCTTCTCCATCTTCCTCTCTCTCCCACTTCATCTCAAAGCTAAAGGGGAGATGAAGTGGCCTTCACCCCATCACCCCGTGGCCGCATGAACCCTGATTAGAAGGAATTCAAGAGCAGGGAATCCCTAAATATTGTGTAGTATAATTTAGTGACAATAACTTCGAACCTTTCAATTAAATTTAGTGACTAGCACTGCAACTTTGGCCATTGAAATTACCTTTCAAATGAGGAGTTCATACTAATTTGACAAACCAACTAGAAGTAGTAAAGTAATTCAAAGAGAGAAGATTATATAGTCTAGTGACCTGCAATTGATACGGGCTTGACAACCGAGTTAATGATGATGAAGTACTGCATATGAAACAGGGGGTGTGTACACCAAACACTCTTGAATGAAGATCTTAATCAAGGATTCTGCTTCTGGGTATAAATATAATCCAGGGCATATGAAACAGGGGGTGTGTACACCAAAGACTCTTGAATGAAGATCTTAATCAAGGATTCTACTTCTGGGTATAAATATAATCCAGAAGGATTCTGCAAATGGGTATAAATATAATCCAGGGCATATGAAACAGGGGGCGTGTACACCAAACACTCTTGAATGAAGATCTTAATCAAGGATTCTGCTTCTGGGTATAAATATAATCCAGGTGAGCAGTAAGGGGCTTGCAGATGTATGCCGAATAACCGGGGGGAGCAGCCTACTGAGATAGTAGACAGTACACAAGCGGGTCCTGTGGGAAGAACCAATCAAACTGATACAAGCTATAGTAGAGCAGACCAATACGGGATCACCGGGGCATGGTTCTAGCGACTCCCCCTATCTCATTCGATCTCAGATGGGCAAAGGAAAAAGCTCTGATTCTCGGCCAAGTCCGAAAGCAGGTCCTTCTCATCAGGCACTCTTCATCCCTACCGTCTGCACAATCTCATCAAACTGAGCTTCAACATCCTGATCAAAAGGATTCATGAAAGTATATATTATCAACCCATTCAAGTGAAAACCATCTTCCTGATCTCAGAGAACTTGATTAGGTGAAAACAAAGTCAACACAATAATTTTCAATTTATAGAGAGAGAGAGAGGGAGAAAGGGAAGATGGAGTGAATTGACACATTTGCCCATGTTAAAATGGCATGTGCACAGCACATGCGGACTTAACGTCCGAATTTCAACGGCCATCCAATTTTGGAGCCGTTTGCAATGATTTTTGTCAACCTCGGGGAACACTATTGCAAAAGTTGGAAACACGGGGAACGAAGTGCAAATACGTGTAAACCTCAGGAGACACTTTTGTATTTAACCCCCCATAATAATGCTGCTGCTCTCGCCCCTCTAGTTGGTAGATGTGCACTGTCATCCGTATTTATCTTGATCCAGTTCTCAGGCAGGGGAATCAATCTGAGGTCATTAACACTTTTGGTTGACAAGGTGTGTCTCGTGTAGTTGATGAAAAGCAAATAATCTTAAGTTGGGCCTTTTCCCTCCCTGATGGTAGATGTCATGAGTGGGAGGGAAGCTTGTTTGAAAGAGAGTTAGCTTGCTGCGGTGGTTCCATATGACGGCTAATTGGAATACAAACAAGATAGGTCATGGTGCATGTGATATAGCTAAAAATACGCATCCAATCTACGGATGACACGTGGCAGTTTTGACATGTGGTCCCTATTGGCTTCATACTGATTTGGCACTTGCTATATCAGTTATCATATAAAATCCTAAAAGAACTATGACTCTATCATCAGAGATACGCATGCAATCCTCTAGGATCCTAATTGGATTCCGATTAGATCTGCTCAAAGCCCAGTCCTACTAGGGCTCCTCCTTCTACTACTATATAAAGGGGCCAAGCCCCCCAGGTATGGACAACTTCACACAGACATACACTGTGTCTTACTACTTTTTTAGAGTTCTACATTGTTAGCCATCTCTGACTTAAGCATTGGAGCGTTCCCTCGCCGGAACCCCACCTGGTGGTCACTCTGTGTTCTCTTTTGCAGGCCTATTTTCTAGTGTGGTTCCCGATCCAATTTTTAGCTGCAACAGATTGGAGCCATCCGTGGGACCCCGACAGGGAACATGGCCAACCATTCTTCTTCTGATGACTCTTCACACAGTCATTCCCAAAATCGTCGCGCACGGACTAACAGCTCTCATCGACCTGGTCGTTCTCATGACCGACACTCGACCCATTTGCGCCGCCGTCGCGCCAGTTCATTTGAAGATGTATACGATAACGTAACATATGCTACTCCCGAATCAGAAACCAGACCTCGGAGAAACCGATCTCCAACGTCTACTCTGAAAAATGGTGACCTTCATCATCGCCTAAACCGTCAGCTCTTCAAAACACCCCATGCCGACCTTACAAAAGAAATCCACGAACTGAAGGATGTCGTGAACACTCTTCAATGAAAGCTCGACATGGCGGTGGCTCCGCCATCCACTCACCATTCTCATCTTGACCCTAGCGACCTTCGTCTTCGTCTCACCTCCAGATCAAGCTACGACTGCAAATACAGGTCAGCGGCCGATCCAACTTTTGATCCCAAAGAGAAGAGCGGAGAGCACATGACCAGGAGTGGATCATGCTATCGACGTGATCCATCAATCGAAAATAGTACCAACTCCTCTCCCAAACAGGTCGCCAGAGCTAAAACCCCTCGAAGATCTATCAACAGAAAGAGGACGCCTGAGTTTCGTTCCCGAGAACGGGACTTCTGGAAGATGGTCCCAAGATATCATTCTCCAGAACGATTTCCCCTAAGGGAAGAATCTGGATATACGTTATCTGAGTCCATCGAGAAGGCAAAGCTACCTCCCAATTTTTGAATGCCTCAATGTGACCTCTATGACGGGACTGGAGATCCAGGAGAACATGTTTACCAGTTTGAAACAAACATGCTACTCCTTCAGGTCTCAGATGCTGTCATATGCAGAGCCTTTCCTACCACTCTGAGGAAGGCTGCACATGCATGGTTCAAATCTCTACAACCAAGATCTATCTACTCCTTCGGCCAATTATCGGATCTCTTTCAGAAACACTTTGTAAGCAATCGCTCCCGAAGGAAGAACTCGGCGAGTCTGCTAAACATTGTGAAAGAGAAAAATGAGTCTTTGGCATGCTTCCTCGGACGATTCAACGTAGCCACTTTAGAAATCAATAACTTGGACGAATCCGTGAAGTATACTGCCTTCTTCCGAGGCCTCCGACCAACATCCAAGTTTGCGTTCTCTGTTAACAAAAGTCCTCTAGGTAATATGAAAGCCCTTCTCGAGAAGGTTAACAAATATATTCAAGCTAAAGAATACTTGGAGACACACAGAGGACGACGTGGAGAAGGGAAGGAAGAACAAAAGAAACGATCTCGAGAGTTAACTCCTCAAGGAGGAAAGTCAGCAAAACGTTCTAAGCGTGATGAACGGCGTCCTAAAGACCCGTTTGCCTTGGAAAATCTAACACCCCTCAATGCCAAACCATCACAAATACTTCACGAGATGAAAGACAATAAAGCTCTCCAGTGGCCAAACAAAATGAGATCCCGGCCGAATAAAAGGAACAAAGATTTATGGTGTCACTTTCACAACGATCATGACCATACAACTGACAATTGTGGGTCACTCAAACGAGCAATCGAGGCCCTTATCAAGCGTGGCTAGTAGAGAAAGTTTGTAGCTCACAAAGAAGGACGACGACAGACACCTCTGGCCATGGAAGAAAGAGAAGATCGGGAAGAGAATGCGGGTACAATCAACACCATAAGAAACAGAAGCATGTGCCCGTAGCTACGATCACCTTTTCCGATGAAGATTCAAAAGACGTAACGACTCCTCATGATGATCCATTAGTCATCACGATCAAAGCTGGGAACTTCGAGGTAAGGCGCATTTTGGTTGATAACGGAAGTTCCACAGAAGTTTTATTTTATGATGCGTTCAAAAAGGTGAACATTCCGACGGACCGTCTTCGAAAGATGGATACACCGTTGTATGGGTTCTCCAATCATTCGGTTACGGTCGAAGATATTATCGCACTCCCAGTTGCGTTCGATACACCTCTGACACAAGCCAACCTCATGCTCGATTTTGTGGTGGTAAAGGTCCCCTCTGCATACAACGCCATATTGGGACGACCAGTACTCAATCAGTTACAGGCTGTGGTGTCGACTTACCACCTCAAGATGAAGTTCCCCACGGAACACGGGATTGGAGAGGTGAAAGGAGACCAGACTACAGCCCGTCAGTGCTACGTGACTTCATGCCGATCAAAGAACAAGGAAGCACTCATTATCGAAGACCTCCGAGGGGATTCAAAGATGCAAAGAGGCGAACCAATGGAAGATCTCATAAGCATTGAAGTACATCCCGGAGAAGAAAACAAGACAGTTCGGATAGGTTCGAGTCTTAAGGAACACTAAGCTCGAGCTGGTGAAGCTATTAAGAACCTATGCGGATGTCTTCGCACGGACAACTGCAGACATGCCTGGAATTGATCCCGAGGTCATTACCCACATGCTGAATGTTGATCCATCAAAAAAACTTGTAAAATAGAAGAAGATAACCTTTACACCGGAAAGACAGGAAAAAGTTGAAGAAGAAGTAGATAAACTCTTAATTGCCAACTTTATTGAAGAAATCTACTATCCTGATTGGATCGCCAATGTTGTCATGGTTCCTAAACCAGGAGGCAGATGGCGAATTTGTATCGACTACACTGATTTCAACAAAGCATGCCCGAAGGACAGCGATCCACTCCCGAGGATTGATCTTCTTATTGATGCCACTTCGGGCCATGAATTGCTCAGCTTTATGGATGCATACTCTGGTTACAACCAGATTATGATGCACGAGGACGATGTCTCCAAAACATCATTCATTACGGAAAGAGGCCTATATTGTTGCCTGGTAATGCCATTCGGACTCAAGAACGCCGGAGCAACTTACCAACGTCTCGTGAACATGATCTTTCGAGACTTGATTGGGAAGAATATGGAAGTTTACGTTGACGATATGCTCATCAAGAGTATAAAGTCTGAATTCTATGTCAAAGACTTGAAAGAAAATTTCGATATCCTTCGAAAGTAGAAAATGAAGTTGAACCCACTCAAATGCGCTTTTGGAGTTGCATCAGGAAAATTTTTGGGGTTTATGGTTTCTCAACGAGAAATTGAGGCGAACCCAGAAAAGATCAAAGCCACCCAAATCATGACGTCCCCGAAAACCATCAAACAAGTGCAAGAGTTAATAGGAAAGGTTACCGCCTTGGGAAGATTCATGGCTCGATCAGCTGAACGATGCCTGCCATTCTTCAAAGCCGTGAGAAAAGCAAAACATTTTGTTTGGACGGACGATTGTCAAAAATCGTTCGAAGAGCTCAAAACATACTTGAGTTCTCCGCCTCTGCTTTCGAAACCACTTCCCGGAGAAGACTTGTCTATGTACCTCTCGGTCACCGAAGTCGCGGTCAGCACTGTTTTAGTCAGAGAGGAGGATGGAGTCCAGAAACCCATCTATTACGTCAGCAAAGTCTTACAAGATGTAGAGACAAGATATCCGAAGATCGACAAGATTGCACTAGCCCTTATCATATCAGCTAGGCGTCTTCGACCGTATTTCCAGTCTCATACCATTGTCATTCTGACGGACCAACCACTTAGAAAGAGTTTACTGAGCCCCGAGGCATCAGGAAGACTGGTAAACTGGTCCGTCGAGTTAGGGGAATTCGATATCCAATATGAACCTCGCACTACAATTAAAGCTCAAGCCTTAGCAGACTTTATTGTCGAGTGTACATTACCTGAAGACCCCCCTCAGTTGGTGATTTCTGAGGTTCCAGATCCTTGGAATCTTTATGTAGACGGTTCTTCAGCTGTCGGTAGTAGTGGAGCTGAAATCATTCTTATCAGCCCAGAAGGTTTTACTATTGAGTACGCACTTCGTTTTGGATTCCAAGCCTCAAATAACGAAGTAGAATATGAGGCTCTTCTTGCGGGGATAAGGCTAGCACATGCTTTAAAGGTGGACTCGCTATCAGTTCATAGTGATCCCCAATTGGTGGTCAATCATGTCTTAGGAGATTACGATGCCAGAGACGAAAGAATGGCTCAATATCTCCAGTTAGTTAAAACTTCAGCTTCGAAGTTTAAAAACTTCATCATTCGTCAAATCCCCCGAGATCAAAATACT
Organism: Escallonia rubra; assembly: GCA_033065855.1. NCBI lineage: Eukaryota > Viridiplantae > Streptophyta > Magnoliopsida > Escalloniales > Escalloniaceae > Escallonia > Escallonia rubra. The sequence continues at coordinate 225,337 of JAVXUO010001926.1, forward strand.
CAAGCAGATACATTATCAAGGCTTGCTTCCGCCGAAGAAACAGATGTCCGACGCTCGGTATACCTTGAATTCCTCAAAGATAGCAGTATCAGTCCTTAAGCTGAGATTGAAATAATAGATCAAGAACCCTGCTGAATGGACATGATCATCAAATATTTGTCCACATGCAAATTACCAAGTGAAAGACATGAGGCGAGGAACCTTCGTGTCAAAGCTGCTCGGTATGCATTAGTGGAAGGAATTCTATACAAAAAATCCTTTAGCCTTCCTTACCTCAGATGCTTACGTCCATTAGAATCCTTATACGCATTACAAGAAGTACATGACGGGATATGTGGCCAACATCTTGGAGGGAGGACATTGGCTCAGAAAATCTTAAGGCAAGGATATTATTGGCCTACAATACAGAGGGACGACATCAAATTCACACAAAGATGCGATAAGTGTCAAAAGTTTGCTCCAGTTTCTCATACACTAGTCTCTCCTCTAACTTCGATTGTTTCTCCGATTCCCTTTGCTATATGGGGAATGGATCTGCTAGGCCCTTTTCCCATGGCGTCTAGACGACGACGATTTACGATCGTGGCAATAGACTACTTCACCAAATAGACTGAAGCAGAATCTCTGGCAACCATTACTTCAGCCAAATGTGAAGATTTCTTCTGGAAAAATGTGGTCTGCCGTTTTGGAGTACCAAGAGCTCTGGTCGTTGACAACGGAAAATAGTTTGACAACAGCAACTTCTAAACCTTTCGATCGATTTGAGATTCACTTCTGTAGCTCATCCACAATCCAATGGCCAGACTGAAAACATGAACCGAAGCATCTTACAAGGGTTAAAAAAGAAGTTGGATGAAGCTAAAGGCGTATGGGTGGATGAACTCCCCAAGGTGTTGTGGGCTTATCGAACAACTCCATATTCGGTCACATGGGAAATGTCTTTCTTACTCTGCTATGGAACGGAAGCAATACTGCCAGTTGAGGTAGGAGTTCCAACGATACGGGCCTTGCACTTCAACGAAGTTGGACTCCGAGCAAATCTTGATTTGGTAGAAGAAGCTCGAACTCAAGCCCTTGAACGATCCGTTGTTATAAAACAAAGAGTTGCGCGTTATTACAATCAGAGAGTTCTGTCCAAGCAGTTTAACGATGGAGATTTGGTCCTTCGTAAATTAGAAGTCTCCAATCCAAAGGCAGCGACGTGAAAGTTATCTCCAAATTGGGAAGGACCTTACTCGGGTTATAAATTTGCTCAAACCGGGTGCCTACACACTAGGAACACTTTCGGGAGAACCCATCCCTCGTACTTGGAATACTGAGAACTTGCGCACATACTACCAGTAGCGTCTTTCCCCGAGGCAAGACACTTCTTTTTTGGGAGGATAAGGGGCCTAGACCTTATCAAAACCCCAATCTCTTAGAAATTGTCTTTAGAAGATTTTTTAGAATAAATGGGTTGTTATGCAATACATTGTAAACTTTATCTTTTGCTCGAGCAATAAAGTTATTTTTCTAAGTATTGTTGTAAACTTAGCCAATTATTCTACCCGAGCAGAATATCCACCGAACACTCTGCTCGAACATAGTGCTAAACTTAGACAAAACATTATGTCCGAACAGAATGATGGCCAAACACTCTGCTCGAGCAGAGTGTATAACTCTTGGTTTTTATAAAAATACAAGAATAGGCCAAACATATTAGCTGCAGATCTAAGTCCGTGAAGAAACAAAAGTTAATGGGGGCATCGCCACTCCACCAAAGCTTTTGCTTCTTCGAAGTTTAGGCCGAGCGAGAGTGCTCGAATTCTTTGTCAACTCCTTAAGTGATGAATAAAGGGTTTGAGTCAAAGTAAAAATAAATAATACTATGTGAATGGTAAACATAAACCACGAGAAACACGTAGTAAAACAAAGTATCATGAAATAAAAAAGATAGAGTTTTACAAAAGCCCTCGAAGGGGCATCAAAATAACTCGGTCTAAGAACAAAAGAGGTTGATCCTAAAGACTAAGTCTAAAGCTCAGGGGCATGACCAGAAGGACCCTCCTCTGGGGGGTGAGAAGCAGCAGCGTCTCCTGCCTCCGAAGGCATAGTTGTCTCCCCAGACGAAGACACGACTGCAGGCATAACAAAGTCGTCCAAGGGGATGTCTGGGAAGCGCTCAGTAAACATCTCCTTGGCCTTCGTGAAGCCCATTTCGTAGATCTCCAAGCCATCATCCATTCGCTTCTTCAGCCATTCTTCCCTAACATTTCCATCAAGAAAGTCGTGGATGCCTTGGTCTCGAGCCTTCGTCACCTCTTCTTCCGCCTTCCTTTTTGCCCGTTACAGTCTCTTCTCCAGAGTCACAATCTGAAGAAGATTGTCTGCCTCTTGCTTACTCAGCTCTTCAGCGCGACGGGTGGCTTCCTCTTCCTCTTTAATGGCATCCCTCTTCTGCTGAGCCTCCTCGGCTGCCACCTGCCTCGCCATCTCAAAGCGAGAAAGCATTGCAGACCTAGTAGCATACATCTGAAATAAAGATTGGAACAATAAACTTAATGAAGGTGTAAGGAAGAAACAAAAGATCAGTTAGAAGAAAGAACATTACCGTGTATACAGCCTGAGCAAAAGAACAGGCGAATGTCTCATGGGCTGGTTTTGCAACACTTCCTTGTCCCGAGGAAGGACTCAATGAACTAGATGCTGCTCCAAAATATGGTTGTCTGGCATCTCGATATCATCATGCCTAAGTGTCCATCTGGGACGGAAAATAGGATCCTCATCAATGGACACTCGCTCAACAATTTACGAAGAGCGATTAGGAGGAGTAACCCTCGTCTTCTTCGGAGCAGGGGGCAACTCCACACTTGGCTATTTTTCTTTCCTCTTTCCCTTGGCCTTTTGGAGAATGCCAAGAAAGCCTCCTTGTGGCGATTTTCCACTTCTGCTAGCCATTTCTGCAATGAAGAAATGAATCAATACATGAATAAACATTAAAACCAAATTGAAATCAATGACTTATATGAAGGACACATAGAGGAACGGTCTCGGCGGATGACATGCTTGGAATAGCAGGAGGAGGAATCGAAAGACTAGCTGGAATAGGCTTGCGAGGAATAATCTTCGCCCACTCTAATTGCTCCTTCGAAAGAGGCTCATCAATGGAAAGACCGCCTCAAAGCTTAATATGACTAATGATGTACTTAGTAAGGTTGTTAGGAGAGGGCTTGCCTAGGTTCTCAAAATCCTTACAATAAGGATTCCAGCCTCTATCAAACGAAAGCTCACATTTGTCCAGACAGCTGACAAAGAAGTATCTGGAGTGCCAACCCTTATTCGACTTCGGTCTTCCCTTCAGAAGTCGTTGCCTACTATGAATGTAATACCATCCCGGGCAGTTGGCGACTTCTTTGACGAAACAGATTTTGAAGAACACTCTCGTGAAATCTGTTACATCTGGTTTGTAGCCTGAAGTCTGAACCAAATATATAAGCCCGACAAGCTTCCTCCAACCATTTAGAACAAGCTGCCTGAGAGCCATGCGATAATGCTCGAAGAAACGAAGAGCAAAAGGGTGAAGATGAAGCCTATACCCAGACTTCACCTGCTCTTCGTAGATCCCAGTTTCAAACTTGGTTCCATAATTGGCTGGTTCTTGCAAACCAGGAAGACGAGCATACCAACCTTCGGGAAGAGGATATTCCCGAATCAACTCCAACAAATCTTTGATAGACATCTTATTTGACTTCTCATCAGCAGTATACCAAGGCTTAGGATTAGCCTTATCCTCGGCTTGATCCTTCACATCTCCTAAGGCATTCTTGGCAGGCAAAGAATGTGAAGGCTGAGAAGTTGAAGGCTGTGCAGGTTGATATGATGAAGGTGGTAATGGTTGTGAAGTCGAAGGTTGTGGAAGTTGTGGATTTGAAGTTCCAACTTCACTTCCTGAAGTTGGAACTCGTTCTGAACTTGAAGATTAACTACTACTTATATCTATATTCTCTTCGGAAGAAGAAACAGACGCTGAAGTTACGAACATGTTTTCTATTAAACTAGGAAACTACAAAATACTTGAACTGCTGAACAGAAAGAGGAGAGGAAAAGAGACTTACTTGAAGAGTAGTATGCTTCCAAATGATTCGAGTAAGGAAAAAATAAAGTGAAGATCTCCTCTTATAGAGAAACTCCCAGTAACCGTCTCTTGGGGAACCCAACGGTTCATCTACCACCCTACGTGTCAGAAGCTAAGAGAAGATGAGTTTGAAAATTTCCCGCTTAAAGGCTTTAATGGGGAATAAGACACGTGGGAATGAACCAAAATTTTGCCCGAACTGAATTCTGCCCGAGCAGAATCCTGTTCGAACACTCTGCTCGAGCAGTGACTTTGGCCGAACAGAATTCTGCCCGCGCAGAATCCCGTCCGAGCACTCTGCCCGAGCAGAGTGACTTTGGGAGAACAGAATTCTACCCGCGCAGAATCCTGTCCGAACACTCTGCCCGAGTAGTGACTTTGGACGAACAGAATTATGCCCGAACAGAATCCTGTCCGAGCACTCTGCCCGATCAGAATGACTTTTGGCCGAACAGAATCCTGCCCGAGCAGAATCCTGTCCGAGCACTCTCCCTGAGCAGAGTGACTTTTGGCCGAACATAATCCTGCCCGAGCAGAATCTTGTCCAAGCACTCTGCCCGAGCAGAGTGACTTTTGGCCTAACATAATCCTGCCCGAGCAGAATCCTGTCCGAGCACTCTCCCCGAGCAGAGTGACTTTTGGCCGAACATAATTCTGCCCGAGCAGAATCCTGTCCGAGCACTCTACCCGAGCAGAGTGACTTTTGGCCGAACAGAATTCTGCCCGAGCAGAATCCTGTCCGAACACTCTGCCCGAGCAGAATCACTTTGGCCGAACAGAATTCTGCCCGAGCAGAATCCTGTCCGAGCACTCTGCCCGAGCAGAATGCTCTTTGGCCGAATAGAATTCTGCCCGAACAAAATTCTGTCCGAGCAGAACTCTGCCCGAGCAGGACTCCATTCAAATATTTGAAATGTCAGACAAGCGGATCTGATTTTGTTTTTGGCATAGTTCGCTATCACCAGTGGAAAATATGTGCCTCCACCCTCTTCATTAACGCTGGTAAAAGCAGGGGGCATATGATATAGTTAAAAATACGCCTTCAATCTACGGATGACACGTGGCAGTTATGACATGTGGTCCCTATTGGCTTCATACTAATTTGGCACTTGATATATCAGTTATCATATAAAATCCTAAAAGAACTCTGGCTCTATCATCAGAGATACGAATGCAATCCTCTAGGATCCTAATTGGATTCTGATTAGATCTGCTCAAAGCCCAGTCCTACTAGGGTTCCTCCTTCTACTACTATATAAAGGGGCCAAGCCCCCCAGGTATGGACAACTTCACACAGACATACACTGTGTCTTACTGCTTTTTCAGAGTTCTACATTGTTAGTTATCTCTGACTTAAGCATCGGAGCGTTCCCCTGCCAGAACTCCACCCGGCAGTCACTCCGTGTTCTTGTTTGCAGGCCTATATTCTGGTGTGGTTCCCGATCCAGTTTTTGCTGCAACAGTAGGGATTGTGCCTACATTGCCCGAGCTTGTAGCGTGAAGTTTGCACCATGTTTAAGGTAAGTCGAGGGTGCATATTGACTTTATATGAGGATGGGCTGTCTCCCAGTTCTCTCATATGTCGTACACGGGGGACACTTTCGAAGGTAGTGATTGATAGTTTTTAATTGGCCACAACCATGGGGGCAATAATGATCAGTGACCCAATGGTGTTTAGTCCGAACTGGAAGTGCATTGTGTATACATTTCCAAATGAAGCTCTGGATTCTGGGAGGACACCCACCAGTTTCCATATCCATATCCACTATCTTTGCAATTTTCATTAGTAGGGGAATATTGTATACCGACTGAACCGTGTAGTTTTCTTTGTCAAAGGCCATAAAAGTGTATATGGGGGATCATGATGTAACGGTAAAGTTATTGTAAGGATCTGCTTGACTATTTGAATGGGGAGTAAAGACTGAAGAATGTGTATCCCATTTGCGATTTTTAACGACATCTTTCACCCGTAATTTATCAGAGTGCTCTGGAAGGGCTCTATATAGGACTTTCAAATAGCTCCCAAAGGAAGCCATGAATGATGCCATAATGGAATAAAAACTCCATTCCAATACTCCATTGTAAGTGAGCTGCAACCTCATCGTGGGCGCGAACTAATTTTTTTAAGGGTATTTTTTTTAGCAGCAACCTCATAGCTGTAGCATTCCATAAATTTTTTTGAGGGTAGCATTTTTGTTTAAGCACTATAGCCCAAAGATGGTGCGGGTTTTTCCACAGACGCCAAACCATATTCATAAACATGGCTTGATTTGTGGCAAAAGTCGTACGGAGATTCAAGCCTCCAACGTCTTTCGGATAAGTGATAGCGTGCCAATTTAAACCGTGCCGTTTTCGACTAGTTTCAGTGTGACCTCAGAGAAAGTTTGCTAAGTTGGTCAGTTTGGTTGGCAGTTGTGTCAGGCAAGGTGTGCACTTGCATCCAGTAAATATGAATGGAGTTCAGAACCAATTTTACTAAAGTAGTGCGGTCTGCAAAGTGTATGGATTTTATTTTTCAGGACGCCAGTTTGTTTTTGGTTTGATCAACAAGGTATGAAAAATCTTCCTTAGTTACCTTGCTATGTGCAAGCAGGATGCCCAAGTAGTTATCAAATTTGTCCTTAGTCGGAAGACCAGAATTCTGTATGAAAAAGGAACAAATATCTTTTTGTGTGTTTTTGGAAATATATAATTTTGGATTAAGTTAGATTTGTCTTGAGACCCACCTGAGTGCTAAAAGCATTAAGAATATTTGCACAATTGACTTTTGTAGCATAACCAAAGAGGAGAATATCATCCGCAAACATCAGATGCGAAATTTCTAGTCCCGAAAGAGCCACTTTAACAAGGTGAAAGCTCTTAATTCTTTAGCCTGATTTAGATGAATAGAATGTTCGTTCAGACATAAAATTAAGAGATAGGGAAACTTATTTTTTGGCGAGTGTTGAAGAGGAACCGCCAATTGATGTTGTCATAGGCTTTTTCTAAATCTAGTTTAGCCATGAAAACCCCTCATTTTCCTTTTTTTTCTTTTTAATGTTATGAAGAAGTTCATTTGCAATGATAACATTATCAGCGGCTCGTCTCCCACGAATGAAGCTTGTCTGATTAGGGTGAATAACAATGTCAATAATCAGGCGCAATTGATCGACAAAATTTTTTACACCAAATTTATAACTCATATTACATAGACTTATGGGACAGAAGTGGTACATTGTCTCAGGATGAAGAATTTTAGGGATCAGTGAAATATGGGTTTTCTTGAGGTTAACCAGAATTTTCACTATGCGAAAATAGTTCTTGATGATATCACTTTTATCATGTCCAAAAATTTCTCAATACTTCTGAAACGCCCTAGGTTGATAGCCATCAGGCCACCGAGCTTTAGTGGGCCCTATTTCCATAAGCATAATTTTGATTTCCGCCTCAGAATGGGGCTCTGCAAGATAAGCGTAATCACTTTTAAAGCGGTAGTTAATAGGTATATCCCACATGACTTCAGAATGGTCCAAAGTGTTGACAGGATAGAGATTTTTTAGATGGTTTTGAAACAAATTCCTTATCTCAGTGGGATCCGAAGTCCTAATTCTATCATTCGTGTTTCGACGACGGCGGTTTAGGGTAGTCGTGCAAAAAGTGGGTATTTCGGTCACCGCCACAAGCCCAAATTATTTTAGCACGAAGATGCCAATAGTTGTATTCTTGTGCTAGAAGCAAGTGGAGTTTTTCTCAGAGCTCTGCTTCAAGATTACTGAGGAAATAGGAGAATTGATGAGCAAGGCTCTTCTGAATACCAACCAGTCGAGCCATAATTTTATTTTTTTGTTTAAAGATACTTTTGAAAGTATATGTTTTCCATTCTAGGAGGCGTTTGACGCTCAAGTTTGTAGTTGAAAGTATTTGTTCCGGTGTAATATGAAGTTCAAGATTGAGAGATTGTCGATTTAACGACGGGGTGAGTGAAGCAGGCCATTTCAAAACAAAACAGGTAGCATCTGTTATTTCTATTTTTAACGCTACTAGTCCTAAGCTTAATAAGGTTAGGGTCAAAGTGTGTTTTTTGCATAAGGAACACACGCATGTGGGGGAAAAGCTCCGGCCATATTTCGTAGCCATGGCCCGGTCAAGACGCTCAAGAATGAGATCAGGGTAGTATGTGTATGTTTGTTCACATGAAATATTGTCCCTGGAAGCCTAGATGTAACAGCTTAGTGCTATCCATGAAGTTATTAAAAGCCCTGGCCTGTTGATGCCGAACAGTTTGCCTCTTTTTTTATTTTTTATTGGGTTGTAATTTTATTTAAATCGCCAATGAGCAGCCATGGAAGGTTGTTTATTCTTTTTAAGTTTTTCAGATCATTCCACAGAGTTTTACGGAGATAATTTATGGGAGATGCATACACACCAGATAAGAGCCAAGATGGAGTAGAACGTACCTGAACCATAGCGTGAATTGCTTGCGGTGACTCATGAACGATATCAATGTTGATCTTGTGAGGGTGCCACATAGCCATAATCCTCAACGATATCCGTTGCCATCGAAGTGGTGGTTGCGCTCGAAGTCCAGAGAGTTGGTTACTGGTTCAGCAGTTGATGTGGTGACTTTGGCTTCTAATGGTATCAATGCCTCAAAGCGGATGTTTCTCTCCGTTGTAATTCCAAGTAATACTGTTCAATTTCAGGTTTTGGGAATTGACAGTTTTCATAATGCATGGTTCGCGTAAGAGGCTAGAGATTGAGCTTCATCCATCCCGGCCATACATACTGTTTCCCTGATTTCACCCTGATTTTGTGAGCTCGAATGTAGTAACTTAGGCTTCCCACCACGGGCTCAGTGGAGTACATGGCAGTAACAGCTATTGATGGAGTGAGATGGGAGAAAAGGATGTTTGTTTGCAACTCTTGACTTGCGGTTAGTCGCCAGTCTAGATTGTTGAGTGCTAGATATTTGGTTGTCATGGTTGGTCGAGAAAGAAGGGTCCAAGTGTTTGACCTCTGTCAAGATTAGTTGTGGTTATGAACATGGTGTCCAAAATGACTGTCATGTCGAAAGACTGCCTGTCGCGAGAGAGTGCTAGCCAGAGAGAATTAGAGAAGGGGATTGTGTGGGTGATGGTATCGGTTGGGTTAGGTTCGGCGGTGGTTGTATGTTTAGTTCAGCGATAAGTTGGTGGTAGAGCGTGGTTGCATTACTGTAGGATGCGCTAGTGGGGGGTTCTCGATTGGTGGTGATGTCTGTGGCGGTACCTTAGGATTCGTGAGAGTGGATGGATAGTGATGGTAAGGAAAGACACCATTAGATTCATCTCCGGTATGCAGCGGTGGGCAAGCACTGGAGTCAGTGGGTGGTTCAGTAAATGGGTGGCAATCATCTGAAGGTTTTGGGGATAGGTCAGTTGAGGAGTATGTAAGGTTGCTTCCTGGCTTCCTCGAGGTTGGTAGCTTGGTGTGCATTTGAAAGGCAGTTGTGGGGGAGTTTTCATGGTAACATCGTTCTTGATTAGTTTCCTCAAATATGTTTCATGGTTCTATATGTTGTTTTCATTATATATAGGGGATGGATTCTGGGCAGCTTGTTTCAAAGGTGTGGGTTCAGTCGATGGTCTCACGTTTTGTGAGTTCTGGCGCTTTGCATAAGCAGAGGGATTTTTTTGTGTAGGGGGGGGGGGGATTTGGGCAGAGCTGTTATAATTCACTAAAAATAATATTGGATTTAGTTGCAGAGAAACTTCCTTGCTCGTTGATGGTATTGGCTGTGGGAAACGGTGTGATGTAGAGTTTGTTTGCACGTGTTTGTGTTTGGCTTTTAAGTGCAAGTGGGGTAAAAAAGGGAGTCGTGTGAAATGATTTAGCTTTTTGAGTCTGTGTTTTTAAAAAAATTGTGTGGCTGAAATCTTACAGATTTTCCTACGTGATTTGGGGAGTTTCTCCATATGGGTCCCCCAAGGGAGAAAAAAAACTTACCTCATCACCATGCATTTGAGTGGATCTAGGCCGGAGAACCGAAGAGTCAGTGACGTGTGATCAGCGACTGTGTGGGGTGTGTTGAGTGTCTAGCCGTTGTTTGATGGCACCACACCGGCGAGTAACAATCGTCCAAGATCTAGCATGGGTCTCGTTCCTTCGTCCCTCAAGTGTACTCGCGGTAGGTCATGCATCGGCATTTCGACTTGCATCACCGGCAGTGGTTGGTCGATCAGTGGTGGCACCAATTTTCGGCATTTATCGGTCCCATGACTGATCTGTTTGCATCTGCGGCACAATATATGTACGTTCTCAGACTGAATATCCTGAAGATGTTTTCCCATTTGTACTTGTTTAACGAGCGACGTACTCGTGTCGATTTGTACACAAACTCTTGTGTATCGGCCTCTAGCAATAGATGATGTTATAATGTCGATTTTGATAGGAATTCCTATTTTCTTGCCCAATAGAGTTAGGACTTCACGATCAAAGTATTCAATTGGTAAACTGTTGAGTCGAATCCATACCGCCGTGGATGATATTGATCTTAAGCTTGGGTCGAAATTCAATGTCCACTGTTGTACCGATATGTAGTTTGTGCCCATGAACCAAGGGCCCTATTCAATTGCTTTTCGGTAATCAGTTTCAACATCGAATTTGATTGCATGGTAGCCATTTGTGAGGTCAATGATATCTAGAGTTCCTTTCGAGAGCCAAATGCCCATTAGTTGGGTTCTTAGGTTGGTTTGGGAGTAGAATGTGCCGATAAATTTCATGATAAGGATTTTTGCCATGTTTGTCGAATTCTAGCTTTGACAGATGGCGGGATGACAATCTTTGGTATGCTTCTTTGTTGAGCATGTACGTGTTCTGTTTCCACTTTATCATTTTCACTGGGAGCTTCCCCTTCTAGCTCCATGTCTTTTTGGTTGTGCCAAGTTTGACACATAAGAGTATTGTTGAAAGATTTACGGCTTGTTGTAGACTGTGGAAGGGGTTCTCCCTTAGAGGAGGAGCTGAGGATGGTTGTCTCAATTTGGTTATTGGAGGGAGCATGACTCTGACAGTTTTAAGGGAAGAACCCTACAAAGGAGATTAGTAATCAACTGCCGAAGAGGTGACATTCTTGAAAATCATGACCGTGTTAGGTTTAGTATATTTAGTTGGAGTGTTTCAACAAAAAAATCTATTTCATGCAAGAATTTTACAAAACTACTAGAGTTTTGAGAAAAATATTTAGATACTTTAGTCTCACTGTACTTGCAAGTGGAAAGATAAGCTTTTCTTACTACTTTAACTTTTAAAAAGTACTTATCCCAACATTGGTCCTTTAAGGAATTCTAATGAGTATATAAAAGAACGCTTATTGGTCTCTTAATAACACTTACTTGAATCTTGAACTTGTGCGCATAAAGGGAGAAGGAAAAGTGAGACAAATACGGATTTCCGAACATATAGTTCTCAGCAAGTTGTTTTTTAGTAAAATTATAACGTATAGAAATTAAAACAAAGGACTGAACTTCTAACATAACTATTTAATTTAGCTTAGGTTCATAGATTATCATAGAGTTACGTCCGTCCGAAATGTCGATTTTATGGAGAAGATGTGTTACATATAGAAAAGGTAAGTTAAATGTGAATAAATGTTTCATGGTGTCTTTTATAGAATTTTTAATAAAAAATCAGTTTTGATAGTAAGCTCTAACTTAAAAAGGTATTTTAGGAGAAGAGACTTAACATTGTATTACAATGTTTTTTTTTTCCTAATTGGGGCGGGGATTCAGTCTTAACGCTTTTGGTGCTACTCGACTCATACATTAACAAATTTAAGAGACGTTATTTCAACCAGCAAAACGAATCTTAATTTAAATAAACTCTTAACTGCAAAAAGGTATGCATTAGAAATAATAATCGTATTACTTCTTACTTATATGATATAGATTTCTTGAAAAATGCCACACTTGTGCACAATCTAAGATGAGATCAAGTTTTTGTCTCACTTGACTAAGTCGTTACTGTTAAAAGTGTGACGGCTGTCCTTTTTGCTTACCACCTCAATATCCTCTTCCTAACAAGGTTATCTTTACTGGCAACAAAAAACTGAAAAATACACACCCGTACATTTGGGTTTTTTAGTTTGTTTTTCTAATGTCTGTGGTTGAATATTCTGCTTTGACAAGTTAGGAACCTTCCTCACTTTTGACTCATTTATTAGTGAAGCTTCATGAGGTGGAATTTGTTTAAGGATTTTGTTTGCCGAAACCAGAGTTACACAAAAAAATTTATAATCGTCGCTAGACAAAGCAGCTAGTTGCATTTTTACATAATTTTTTTTTTATCAATTTTATCAGCATTTTGTAGTGTCGTTGGAGTTTGTCACTAACAATATTTAACGGAATTAATTGACGATGCGTTGTGGCCTCTTGCTACAAATCTACTTCTCTAACATTTTGTCACCAAGATTATTTAGCAACGTTAATTGTCATTGAATTGTAGCTTCTTATTACAGACCTATTTGCAGCTAAAAACAATTATGCAGAGAGATCGAGCATTAAGAAAGGAGTATCTAATTCGTTTGTCATGTTCATAATTATCTTTTGAAAATTATATCTTATAAAGACTTCTGGCTTTAAAAACAAAACATTAAAAACAAACATTATAACAAGTTTTAGCATATTCTCTCAATTTTCTTACCTTGAATTGAATTGTGATGCTAGGAAACTATTATACCTTCAATATTTAAGCACTTCAAAAGCCATCCCCGTGTTACATCTTAAAGCTTAGTATAAATTTCCGTAAGTACATAAACTCTTGTAACGGACTCAATATACGAGACTTACAAGTGCTCCTTGAATAAGACCATAATGGCTTTGGCTGTCACAGAATACCAGAAAGAGAGAGTATCACAAAAAGAGGGGCTATGGTGGAGGAACTGAAGATGGAAATAGGGAGGAAGCAAAGTGAAGCAAGTTGAGGAAATTTTCATTTTGGATAACTTTTGATAAACAAATCCTACCAATTCAATATCTTTATTGTGGGATTTCAGCATGTTAAACCAAATCTAATGGAATTCCATTGAATTTGTTGAAACAATTAAATGCGCTTACCACGTAAGACGTAGTGGGTTCGGAAACATACCGTACGAAGTTCCCGAAATTCCGACGAAGGATCCTTGTTGTTACGAGCCTCCAACACGCTTGATCTTTATCGTAAGTACGAAAACGGCTACTAGAGTCGAGTTCTTGGTTCACGAACCAAATCGTAGAGCTCGGTGATGCTCTAGAGAGTGTGCAACAGAGAGAGGGATTGTCTTGTGACTTATTGTCTATGAGTTATGATTTCTTGGGATATCTCTAGCATTTATATAGAGATAGTATTAGAGACATATTTTACCTCACTCACTTAGGAGATAAAGATGTATTTATCTTAAACACCTAAGAGATAAATATTGTATTTATCTCAAACACCTAGGAAATAAATATCTTCTAATTAACTGTAATTATTCAGACTAACAAATATACATTATCTGTTAGTGGGCGGATAATGGATCCCTGACCCAATTTATTAACAGAATCCAAATACAAATATACTTTTAAAGGTTACAAATACAATGACGTACGAGACCACCAATGTTTTACAGAACTATTGACGGTTTTAATAGGACCCATCGCGTAACACATCACCGACCATTGGTATTATTTTTTTCTTCGTCACATGGTTGTTAATCTCTGTGATTAAAAATGCAGCATACAAAGTTTCCAAATCAGAAGCTCTAGTCATGGGGTTGATACACGAAAAATGGCCGACAGCAAGTGGGTGATGCTACCCAACTTACTATCCTTCATGTGCCTCTGTATCACTAGATACTTTACACCCTTTTTATTTATCCACAGAGTCATGGTTCAGCCTTGTAAAAGTGAAGCACAACTGTCTAGTCCTCCCACAAGTTGCCCCAACTTGGTGGAAGTACATATCAAGGATGTTTGATTGTGAATTTGTAATTCACCCTTACCACCCTTATCTAAGATATTCGTTCTACTTCCTTTGTCCTAATTTTAGCGTCTGCTTTCTATATGTGGTATACCTTCCACAACTAAGCGATAAAACTGCAAAATAAATCTAAATCTATGCACATAGAGCTATTACCAAATTCGAAATAAAAGCCCGAATTAAAAATATTGAAAAAAGTTTGTGCGGACGTCAAGATTCGAGATACACGAGAACAAGTTTTATACAGTATCAAATGTATCAATCTCTATAGACCCAATAATGACCTCGGGCGCCGCTCCAGATTTAGTTTTTACAACGTAGGGGGCCAATGCTGGTGGCTTCCTTTTAGAGTGCTCACGTATACATCAGGGTGAAGAAATAGGATTGCTTGATTAAGTTGCAAGCATGATAATTTGGAGCTTGCATGGTTATATTATACATCACCATCATTATTCATTGCTAGCTTCCAAAAATTGTGAAGGCCAGCTAGGTAATGCCCAGTTTATTAGCCAAGACGAAGGGGCCAGCCATTTAAGGCATATATTCCTTCCGTCTCACGTAAGTTGATCATGTTTACTTTTTAGACTGTCTGACAAAAATTGATCACTTTCAAATTAAGAAAGAATCTGTAGGCATTTTTACATATTTATCCTTTTTTATTACTATTATATTTCTCTCTCTACATCTAACTCTCCACCAATTCATTTCTCTCTCTTGAAGCACATTCTTACACTTTTTTATTTTATTTCTTTCTCCACATTTAACACCCTTCTAACTCATTTTCTCTCTTCTGACCCACTCTCTTCCCACTCTCTCTCTAAAGGGTAGAATGAGAAATACACAATATATGGCCTAAATCTGTGCCAAAAAAAGGTGATCGAATTATGTGGGGCGGAAGGAGTATTTGGTACTTCTTGTCCAAAGAATAAGAGTCCAAAACGATCTCCAACACCACGTTTCCTAATCATCAGGATGAGAGAAAGGGGCCAGAAAAAGAGCCTTCTTCCGTGGGTAAAACACGTAGAGTGAGGTCGTTAATAATTGTCGGCTAATAGCTAAATTTTCTTGTATGAGTACTTAGTAACTGCAATTGTGGATAATGCCTCTCTCTTCTTTATTTCGAAATTTGTTTCCTTTTAGAATTGTTAAAAGTACACGTGTAAAAGTGTAAGTGCCGAATCTTGCATTGATTAAGTACGATAAAAACAAAATTTATAACAGATTAAGCATTTGGTCAAGTTCTGTCGTGAATATCTGGTCTTTTGAGTTAATGCAGCTTAAGGCACACCAGATATGTTATAGAATAATATTAGGCGAGAAAAGTCTCATTAGGAGAGAATAAGGCACGGTGATCCACGTACAATAAAAGACCATACCGACATTGTGCATCGCATGGATACGATTATTAGTTCACTAAAGAGAGTAAAGAGAAGAAAAAGGTCAAAAGTGAAAATAGTGTAAAGACGCACATGGGAGTGGGGATTCAAAGTGCAAGAACGGGCTCGTAAATTTGACAAAAATCAAATGTCAGGAGGACAATATTGAAAATGCACATGCGCGTGAGCGTGATCATAACAAAGGACAATAAGTGAATTAAGCTCATCACTTAACAACTTTAAGGTAGCATTTGATAATACTTCCAGTTTTGGTTTTCTGCTTCCAAAGAAATAAAAATAAAAATCAGTTTATTTTTTTTTTACAAAAACAAATGGGTGTTTGATTACCCAGTTTTTATTTTGATTTTTTTTTTAATTTGGTGGTGGTCTACGGTGGCGGTGGTGGGGTGTGGCGATGGCCGACGGTCCGCCGATGATTTTCGGCAGCCAACGGTGGGCAGTGGCGGTGGGAGGGTGGTGCTGGTGGTGGTCTCAAAATAAAAATCAAAACTGAAAATCGAAAAAACACCCCTGTTTTAAAAACTGAAGGAAAAAAAAACGAAAAATGTGTTCGAAACGCGTTTATTTTCTCCGGTTGGTTATCAAATGGAGCCTTACCATCCGTATTAAAACGGCTCAAAGCACACTATTGTCTCTTTATTGCACATGTATCATTTTAACAAATAAAATTCTACTGGCCAACTGCACCTCGATCTCGACTCTCACGGCCCCTCGCCTCCAACCTCCTTTATTGATAAATGCCATCTTTTTAAATAATAAACTTCATGACAATATTCACATTTTAAAGTTTACTTCTCTTAAAATATGCATCAAAATATTATTATTATTATCATTATTACTCTCTCCATCTCATATAATTTGATCAATTTTTTACGCAAATTAAGGATTTAAGCGATATAGTGTGTATTTTCTATTCTACCCTGTAGATAGAAGATGGAAAGAAAGTGTGAGAGGAGAGAGACAATGAGTTAGTGAGTATTAAGTGTGGAGAGAGAAATAAATAAAAAAGTGGGACAAGAGAAAGGGGAAAAAAAAAGAGTTGTTGAAAATTTAAATATGCAGAGAGAAATAAAATACAAAAGTGTAAAAAAATGATAAATATGTAAAAGTACATATAAAATCTTTCTTAATTTAGAAATGAATATTTTTTGTGGGACGATCGAAAAAAAAGTTAATTAAATTATATGAGACGAAATAAGTATTATTTATAACGAGAAAAGAATAGTTTGGCGATGCATGCTGACCACGATGTCTTCTCATGCTGACACACAGGTCAAGCTGGCTTCCTAAATGCTTACATTAACTACAAAGCAGGCCCTATATATGATCCATATAAGCACCCTATAAAAACCATAATTGTACAAATAAATGCCAAGATGTGGACTTTTGATTGGGACTGGTATAGTTAACATGAATTCAATCTTAAAGACGAAAAGTACGACTTCTCTTCTAATATACAGATTAGTTATTGATCGAGTATCTTATATGGTGTGGAGCCTGTGGGTGGTCACTACAAGAATATTGATGACCCAATATTATTGGAGTTCGTACTGGCTGTTTCTTGAATCATCTTTGTGATTCACCATGGGTCTCAGAATCATTATAGTGAAGGAACAGTCGCACTTGGGCGGCTTTGGAATACGCATATTTCCCAGCGTAGCTTTCTTAATCCCGTGTGAGAATGTGACACATGAGTAGGGCTCCATCAGTTAGGTCCCCTCCGTTTGGCCTTGCCTAGGTGACAAATTTCGCACCGCACGAGCATGTGCGGAAGCGGGGTTGAGACCGAGAGTGCAAATATATCACATGGAGTGACTGGTTCGAATATAGAGATTCTGATTTTTGCACCATCAAAGTTTAATACTTCTATTATTTTTGTTGGAGAAATATTGTGTTTCTTTGGGTGATTTACTTTTTGGCAAGATTGAACAATTAAGGGTCCGCTTGACAACATTGTAGTTTTTAATTTTAATTTTCTAAAAAATAAAAACAAAAACTAGTTATCATTTTTGTTATGAAAAAAAAAAAGCAGATGTTGGATAGATCAGTTTGTCAAATTTCAATTTTTTGTTTTTTTAAGAGGATTTTGTTTTTCTTTATATTCATTCTTCTTCAAAACACCAGTTTCCATTACCACCAACCAACACCATCACAATACAGTATCACCACCGCCCATAGCCAGTAACCACCACCCATCACGACAAACCGCCAAAACCAAGATGGATTTACTGTTACCCGAAAACCAAATTTGATGCGATCGACAGCAGTGGAGAGAGACGACCAGTGACGATTGATAGCCTCGATGGCAGTTGTGAGATCAACGGCGGGTGGTTGGGAGTGGTGAAATTGACGGCGTCGATGTTGATCGATGATGGTTGTAATGTTGTCCGATTGTGATGTTGCTGACGTTGATCGATCGTTAGCAGTTATGGTAGTGTGCTTGGTGGTAAAGATGGTGGTGGTGGTGGTGCTTGGTGGTTAAGATGGTGGTTGCGATGTTGTCTGCTTGGTTGATGCGACGCACTGGTGGAACATATTCGTGCGGTGGTGGCGGTGAGGCAGATCTGCCCGTGGCAACGGTGGGATTGTGGCGGCAATGTAAGATCTCTGTTGGTGTGACAGCAATAGGGTAACGATGGTTGGCATATATGTGATGGCGCGACAGTGGGGTGACGAAGGTGGGTGGTTGGGGGCGGCAGGCGGGTGGTGACAATGGTTGTCTGCTGGTAGTAGTGGTGGTGAGGGCTTAGAAAGTCTGGGGCTGTACGCTTACGAGATTTTTTTCTGTATTTTGTATTCTGTTTTTGTTTTCTAGAATTTAGTATTCAGTTCGAAAATCGTATCGTGTACTTTTATGTTTTTCTGTATTTATTTTTTCAATTTTTCCTGTACGTTTACTGTTTTTATTTTCGTTTTTACCAACTTATTTTCGCTAAGGGGCGACGCAGCAGCTCGACATCGGAACTTTCTTTGTCCTCCACAGCGGAACAAGCTGATCAGGTCCATCAGCGCCGTCGGAAGACTTGCTTGTTTTCCTCTTCTGGGTCCTGGTCCTCTTCTTCTTCTTCTTCACCGTTGCAGGTCAACGTTCGCAACAAGGTTGCTGCCGCCACAACACTGATAGTTGCCGACAACAGAATCGGTCAATCCCATCACTGCTGAAATTGCAACACCATTGTGAGGGGCCAGCCACCACGAGGGACACCGCGAGCAGCACCTCTATTCACCACGGCCATCGTAGAGTCGTCGTCACCGAAAGATGCCCTATCTGCTCTTCCGCCCAACGGCTGCCGCCATCACGGCTGGTCGTCCACTGCCGGCAAGAGGCCGGTGCACCGGAAACCAACGGGCTGCCACCCATCCAGAGATCTATGCCGGTGACGCTGTCAGTAGAGGCTGATTTACAAGGGGCGGATCTTGAAGGACGGCCAAACCCATCTATCATCAGAGAGAGAGAGAGAGAGCTAGCCGGCAGAGAAAGGAGACAGCTCTGACAAGAGAATACAAATTGTGGAAAAAGGTGAAAACACCCGGTGTTTTCCCTATTTTCGCTACTGTTTGGATAATTGGATCCAAAACGAATACCGAAAATGATAAAATTACGCGAAAAAGAGCATCTTTTTATCATCATTACAAAAAACGGAAACATAATTTTGTAAGCGTACGGGCCCTAAGTAGTGGTAGTGCTGGAAGTGATGAAATAAAATGATTTTTTAAAAATGTAGATAGTAAATTGTTTCTAATAAAGATTGATGGTCAGATCTCAAAACAAAACAAAAACTGAAAATCTAAAACTCCAAAATGAAGTTTTCAAAAATAGTCTCGTTTTAATAACTGGTTTTCAAAACTGAAGGAAAAAAAAAAACAATAATTGTCTGTGAAACAGGCTTTTTCTCTTCAGTTTACAAAACTGAAGAAAAAGCTGAAAACAAAAATTTTGTCAAACACTATCTAGATTAGTAAATTAGAGGTCAGCGACATAGCAAGCTTCTTTATGTACCCAAGGGATAGAGTTCGCCTCCTTCACTGATAAATATGGAGATATGTGTTACGCTTAATACTGATGGGGGGCATAAGTATTGAGGCATGAATACGTGGCACCTTGCCATTCATCAAAAGTGACTTCACCTACCAAGTCACAATTTTGACTATTTCTTTGCACATTCTGCATATAATCTCAAGCTCGCAAGTCCAGTACGTTCCTCTCTACAATGTTGACCGATTGTGTCACTTGGGCCCCGACCTTCAAGACACGTATTCTCAATACACCAAGCCACAACTACAATTAAGACCATCATTAGAATCATTTCATATACATTATTCGCTGCTGCATTATTATTCCGTACAAATATTATCTAGCACTTAAAATTTTGCTTGGACAACCTTGCTTTTTGGTGAATTAGTGTCACTAATTCCTTGATGACAATTCTGAGCACTTTTAACATCTAATGCACTCGCTAATATTATGCTGCAAAAACCTTATGATTTTCAAGTTAAATTATAAAAAAACACTTGGCCGCAATGTTAGTCCACGTGTTTCTTTTTCAACGATATACGAAAGTTGGCATACTCTTTCTAACTATTCTGTTTTATAAAGTTTTCGTGGCATAGCTGTAAACCACTGTCTTCTTGATCGAATTAGTTCCCTCATGATTGTCTAGTAATGGTGTGCCTCAATTCAAAACTCAACAGACGTAATCATTTTAGCTTAAGGAGAGTAAAAAAAATGTTTCAATCACTACATTGTCAATGGTAGTAGGTAATAACATCTTTCTTTTTTTGGATAATTGTTAAGAATTTTATTAACAAATTAAAATAGACCGTAACACATATTTGAGTCTCTGTGCCTATAAATAATAGGAAAATTACATCTCATTTAATTCAGAGTCTCACTTGACGAGTTCAATAGAAATGTAGAGCGGTAGGACAACTCAGGTAATACCATCTTTAAAAACTCACTTTATTTGGTTGTGTTATACTCCACTTTGGAATATTATACACTTGTTATCAGAGAATGTCAATTTCTATGCTCCATTATAGTATCTTTTTGTAGTTAATTTATTTATATATATATAGTCGCTAATGCACATTTCAAAAGATGGTGAACGCCACAAAATGTTAATCACATGATGACAAATTACCAACCTCATAATTGCTGTTTGGCTCTATTCACCTAATCTTTCAACAAATAACGAGCACGTAAGTGTAGTTGTAATCTGCAAGCGACAGCGACTATGACAACGCCGGCAGGCATTATTAGGTTTAGCTAAGCGATTGGCAAATCTCAAACCCACTTTTAGCACTTTGTACCAAGTGGATTGGTCGTCAACAAATCTTGTGCTTTAAGTCTGTGTTAGTTGTAATGGATTTTTGTCAGGCTTACGGGACTTCAATTGAGTTGTTGAGGTCAATTTTATTTGTCACACTTTAGGCGTAGCATCCTGATCCGATTTCATTCGGTCATTGTGTTTGCATCTAATTAATACATATTTTTTTACTAATGACTACATTTTAATTAAATGTCACTAAATGATATTTTTTCTGAAGGAGATAATTCAGAATTCAAATCATAAGGTATTTTCACATGGAGAAAACTAACATCTGAATATTTGTTCATATTTGATAAGGGATAAGTGTTGTTGGTTACTTATTAGTGGCCAATTACTTTTCTAAGTACTATTAGTTATTTTTTAAATAGGTAGTTTGTCTTTTAGTAATAGCTATTTTCTACAATATATTTGTAGTATAAATGATGAGTCAAAGAAGGATAGGATCATCATCAAACGTTCAGACAAAGCATGACTTGAGTTTTTAAGTCGTTTTCTTCTTCTTTTCTTTTTCATTCATGTTTAGAGGCTTTTGTTGCCTATCGATAGGGATTTCAGTGTCCCGTTGAAAACACTGTGCTTTGTAAGCATTCACAATCAATCAAAAGCTCTCAAATTTATTTTTTTTGGGCGCGCAGCCGTCTTTTACTTTTAATTTATATTTATTTGTCAGAGTTTTTCATTTTCAGAGAAGTCTCAGGCTCAAGGGACAAAAAATATCTCGCACATTTAATCAATTGTCTAACTGGCACACAAATTGATTGTGAATTTGCCCTCAACTTAGGGTGTTTGAAAATACGTTTTCAAGTAATTATTTGGAATTTCAGGCCCTATTTGATGAATTAAGGGCCAATTTCTGAGTGGAGTTGATGAAATGTCGTTCTTCGGCGTCATTATTACCTAGAAATTTGGGATCCTTGTCTTTTTTGTTATGCACGAAGTGGACAGTAACTGATTTAATAGATTTTTGGGTTGACTTAATGAATTGCATTGATGAAAACAATATCCAGCCTATCCTACCAACGATTTTGGTGGAAAATTCTAGTGAATTACAAAGGTTTGAAAACTATATTAAAACCTTGGGTTGGAGTAGATCGTCCATTTTTTTAGAGGATGTATAGGATGAATTAAAAGAATGTTGGATTTTAATTCATAGAGTAAGGTGGATGAGATAGGAAGTAGAATTATTCATTTCCACACTTATTGAAGTTGAAAAGTTACAAACCTATAGTCACTCTTTGAATATTCAAAATGAAATCATGACAAACATGACTGAGACAGGATAACATCTTGAAAATGAATGCAACCAATTCATGGTTACTATCCCTCCGTCCCTCATAATTTGATCAAATTTTCTTTTTGGTCCGTCCCACAAAAATTGCTCATTTCCAAATTAAGAAAGATTATGTAGATAGTTTTGCATATTTACCATTTTGACACTTTTTTATTCTATTTCTCTCTCCACATTTAAATTTTCATCAACTTATTTCTCTCTCTTGGTCCACTTTCTTATACTTTTTTATTCATTTCTCTCTCCATATTTAACACTTCACTAACCTATTTTCTCTCTCTCGTATCCCATTTTCTTCATCCCATATCTCTAAAGAGTAGAATAGGAAACACACAATATATCACTTAAATCCTTGAGCTGAATGCAAAAAAAAAAAAAAAGATTAAAATATGTGGGACGAATGGAGTATAAGTAATTTTCATAAAAGCAACATGGGCCAGAAATGGAAAAATAGTTATATGGTACATCCTTTGTTGAAAAAAATGCGAAGGACAATATGACCAGGGGCAAGAATGCGTGCTATCTACTATTAAGAGCATACACCAATCTCCTATGTCGAAAGTTGTGATTACAATTTCAATAATGGTTGCAAGTAATGTTAATAATGATAAAGTTTGTAGCTTTTTTATAGCTAAATGCGTAGAGCAACCCTTTCATCACTAAGGAGAAAAACTTATTTCATGAAAGATGTAATTGACGAGTATTTTAGAAATCACCGTCAAGTACTTTGCTATTGACAAATTCGAGCATTTTGGTGTTATAAATCTCAATAAAGTGCAAGATCTTTCAATCCCACTTCATCTTATTAACTTGCAAAATTGTTTCTTACATTGGATATGTGGGTCACATCGGAAACTAGTAGACGTGCAATCGTTAATCTACTTGGATTTATTAGCGTTTCTTTGAATTATATGTTAGAAAATTGCACGACTATCGATAATGAAATGCTATTGATAGTGAGAAACGCAAGAAGAAGTGGCTTGCAAGTCTTAAGACACTTCATGAATTTTATCTCGATATGGTGTATGCAAAAAAATATATAAGTTAAAGCAAATTGATGGCTAATCAATAGTGAAAATGTTTTCACTTTGAAAAGTGTAAGTCTATCTATAGTGGTTAGTGTATCGATAATGAATATTATCTTGATAGTGGTGTAGCTAAAATCAAGATAGTGCAGCTAAAGCCAATAAATGGCGAACTGATAGTTAAAAATGCAAGACTGTTAATAGTGAAATGCTATCAATAGTAAAGAAAAAATATATGCTTTCATTGTGTAATCATTCACAATTCCAATGTATAAATCGGCCGATAGCTAAAGTGACTATCGAGAGAGAGGGTGCTAGACGAAAGTTAATGCATTAGATAAATTTTAATGAGAACACACGTGATATTATACGCATGGGCCCAAATGCATTTGGTAGACTAGTGCGAATACTTCGAGAAACTGGACGACTTACCGATAAAGCATATAGTTGTGTGGAGGAACAAGCTGCCAAGTCCCTTTACATTCTTGCACATAATGAAAGGAATCGATCAATTAGATTCTTTTTTCACTGGTCAACAGAAACAACTAGTCGTCATTTTCACAAGTTTTTTAGAGCGATTATATCATTCAAAGATAAGTTTTTCATCTAGCCCGACCAAATTCAAGTCCTTCCAGAAATTCGGTATAACAATAGATTCTTTCCGCATTTTAAGGTAAGTATTGGTAATGATTGTCTTTTTATTAGATATATCGGTTCTTAAAACACAAAAGTAATTAATTCATCTTCATAGGATTGTGTTGGAGCCATAGATGGAACTATTTTTTGTGTAAAAGCTCCTAAGGATGAAATGTCAAGGTATAAAGGAAGAAAAGACTTTCTAACTCAGAATGTATCGGCAGCATGCACTTTTTATCTGAAATTCACTAATGTGTTGCCTAGATGGGAAGGCTCTGCTACAAATGGTAGGATATTAGATAGTGCAACAAGTAGAGAAGATAAGTCAAAGGTTCCTCAAGGTAATTTTTAATGTATATTAACTTCTTAGCAAGATCTATCTAGTTACCGAAATTTGACTAATTCGTAACATAATTCACTTGATTGTAGGAATGTACTATTTTTTTGGTGCATGGTTTATGTTAAAATCTGGGTTTATTGCACCATATGGAGGAACACGATACCATCTGAAGGAATATTCACAGCGTGCACCAAAAACTCGTAAAGAGATCTTTAACCATAGACATGCTTTCTTAAAAAAACATGAATATAATTTAATGAAAACCATTGGGTAGAACTGATTGAGGTAAATTGCGTGAGGCTTTCTTAAAAAACATGAATATAATTTAATGAAAACCATTGGTGTTTTCTTATTTTATCTTTCTAGTTTTCATGGTTAGACTTATCCTATTGCAAAAAAGGTTCAAAACTCTTCAATGCCTTGCTTTACTATCCTGCAAAATATTTGAAAAAGATCGTGCAGCCGGAGAAGCAGCTGGAAGTGCAAAAGAAAAAAACCATAGGTGGGAAAAAGAGGGAAGAGGCACGAGACTTGATAATATAGATGATATGATAGAACAAGATGAGATCATACTTGAACATGTGGAGGGAACGGGAGGAGGTATTTGCAGATCAAATGTCTAGCATGTGCCAGTGGCACCTGAGCCTTCGTCAAAGAGTGGCAAGAAGAAAAGCTCAAAGTCTAATGAGTTGAATCAAAATATCAGTGATTACAACATTGATGACAAAAATTGTAACTGCACTAGATAGAGCTACTACTGTGGCTCAACAAGGCAGACGACGAATTTATTCGGGACAAGAGATTTATGCAGAATTAAATAAGATTGAGGGCGCTGACAATAATTTTCTCTTTGCAGCTTATGATTTTCTCATCTCTGACCAAACAGCTGCAAAAGTTTTTTTTTGGATGTCCACCTGAGATGCGTATCAATTGGTGAACTTGGAAGATGAATAATCGTTCCAAATAGGAATGAAGCTGTTGTTTGAAATTTCTTATTTTTAAGTTCATTTTAGGATGTTTAAATAAGGACATGGGTTAAATCTCGTGCCGTCTATTATTTTTATGACCGTTGCTTTAATATCAGTATTGTTTTCTTCTTAAGTCTGTTTTGGGTATTGAATTTATCTTTCATAATAGTTTTAAAAACATATTTCTTATTGACCTAAGACCATATTAACATTAAGGTAATGTTTGTTTTCAAAGTCAGAAGTCTTAAAAGGACATAATTGTCGAAAGGACAATTCTCTTTCTAAACAAAAAATTAGAATTATGTGGATTTGAATTCCAATTTATTCCAAACAGAAAAATTGGAATTCATTTCAATTTCAATTAACTTTTTAAATTCTTTTTGAGTTTCAATTCCAAAAGAAATTGGTTTCAAACGCACCGTAAAAGAGGTAAAAAAAAGCGTACAAGAGAGTGAACAAAGGATTTTTCTTACACCACAAAAGAAAAAAGGAAGAGCAAATTATCAGCCCTTATGCGTTTTCTGGTCAGAAGAAAGAAGTGTGCTAAAGCTGCACTTTTGTTAGTAAATTGACAAATAATTTCTTTAGGGACTAATCATCATTTTTTATTGCAATTTGGATTCTAGGTGACAAAACTGCGTATTTAACAAGCCATGGAAGTTGCAACTCGCTTGGTGATACTCAATTTTGCGTGATTCAACCAGTTTACGGCCCAGTCCCTTACTGGGTATCAGGTGTCTAGTTGTTTTGGGTCGGAAGCTCCAATGGAACCAACCCAACCCAACCCACCTAGTTTATGGCCCAGCCACTTACTAGTTTGGTTTGACATGTTGTTTTATATCTGAAAAAAAACTATCCAAAATAAGTTTACGCTCCATGTGATAGGTTTCAGTTGATACTATTTTTTGGGACACATAAATCTTACAAATCTTTCGAAGAAAGAAAATTAAGAACGTCAAAATACATATAATTATACTTTTAATATCAAAGAGGAATATAGCAAAAGAAAATTACTCGATAAAAATGCAAGCATTTACCATGTCATCACTAAATTCTGCCAACAAAAGCAGTCACTTAACGAGATTAATGATCGTGTGCAATTAATGACGGACTAAGGAGAGAGAAAAGAGTGAGAAAGATTTTTTCACAAGCACGAGAAAAAAAATAAAGGATCAAGGAATTACCGATGAACTAGATAGAAATGAGACATAGGTGAGTAGTAGGGCAAATATGTAGGAAAATACTTGAATTCCAAGTTTATATGTTAACTAATTAAATAACCAATATTAAAAAAAAAAATTGGAGACGGGGAGAATAATTTCGAGAAAGAGAAAAAATGGTACAACAAAAAATTTAAAATAAAAGACTTTAACATAAGGATGATTTTTCCATAAAAATAGTATAGATTCCACAATTTGACGCCTAGCTTTGCAAATTAGTATTGGGCTAATTACACATATATCCCTGAGGTTTGGGGGTAATTACACCCGAGGACACAAAGTTTCAAAATGTAACACTTATGTCTATTGACAAACGGAATACAAAAATACTTAAGGGTTTTGACAAAAAGACTTGATTGCCCCTGACTTTAAAATAAATTACTCAATTAATTTACTGTTTATTCTTCTTCTCCCCACTCCCAGCACCCCCAACCCAGCACCCCCACCCAGCACCCCCACCCCCACCCTCCCCTAACGCCGTCTGCCTCTTCCTCTCCCCACACCCCCCCGCCCCCACGCCGTCTGCCTCCCCCTTCCCCGTCACCCGCCCACCACGTCATGCCCACAACCCCCGATCAGCGCAGTAGCAGGCCGCAGTAGCAGGCCCTCCGGCGAGGCACCGGCGCCGCAAGATCGCGGTCTCACTCCCGATCTGCCTGTCGCCATACCGGTCGCCACCATCACCGCCGCGACCTACCTCCGTACCCCGCGCCGTCCAAGATCGCAAGCATCCCCACCGAGCTACGTCGCGACACCGACCTCCTCCTTCGAGATGCGCGCCACCGTGACCACCAGCAAGGCAGCGCCATCACCACCACGATGGGCTTGCAATGGCCAGATCTGTCTCCTTCCCATCCAGTCTTCCTCCCTCCCTCGCCAAGGGCTTGCCGGCGTGGTGGGGCAAGTCTGCCGGATGGTGGGGCGAGGGGGACTGCCGGCGGCGTGGGTTTGCCAACGCGCTTGCCGGAGGCGTCTCGGCAGCTTGGGTTTGCCAAGGGGCTTGCCGGCGTGGTGGGGTGGTTCTGCAGGATGGTGGGGCGAGGGGGGCTGCTGGCGGCGTGGGGCGGGGGAGGGGGCCTGCTGGCGGCGTGGGGCGGCGGAGGGGGGCTGCCGGCGGTGACTTCAGATTTAGGGTTTAAATTGTGAAGAGAGAAAATTAGGATATCAACAGGAGTAGTATTGCCATTTTCAAAATACGTAATGACGAAAATTACACTTTTTGGACGGAATACTGACGGTTGGATAAAAGTGATACTTTGTTTAACGTTTTTGGTCACGTATGTTACATTTTGAAACTTTGTGTCCTCGCGTGTAATTACCCTCAAACCTCAGGGATATAGGTGTAATTAGCCCATTAGTATTCGTACTTGGTTGCCGCATACTTTTCCACATATGTTACTTGTGTTTATAACTGAACCTACAAAGTTGATAAGTTTATATTTACTCACGAATTTTAAAATATTGTGAGGAAACCCTTTAGGCTTCAGGAATAATAAATCACTACCATTTTATGGCTCCAGATGCCTAGAGAGAAACTGTTAACTTACTTTAATATACATAGAAGTTGATAGAAAAAAAATAATTATTATAAGGGTAGCCTACACAAGTTCGAGTTCAGGGCTTCTTTCGACAAAACAATTAGTTGGATGGGTGACATTCTAAAAAGTCCTTGTGATGCACGTTTAACTGCAGAGCTGCGATGAAAAAACATTCATGAAAAATGCTTTAAAATGCGAGGTGGCGAAAAGGAAATTTGATCCGGGGTAGTAAACAGGAAGGAATTGATTATAGCCACCGAGATAAAGCCGAACAAGAATGGGACCAAAGGAGGGGAGTTTCTCTGTGTTACAACCACCTTGACTGTCACCTGTAACAAATTGCTCAATTCGCCACAGTGAACTCTTAGCGTCCGCTCTTTTTCGTTAGGCTCTAGTCGATAGATAATAATCTTTATCATCCGAACCACAGCGATAGTGGAAGTTTTGGTTTCTTTATAGATTTCAGTCTTCAGTTTTTTTTTTTTTCACAGAATAAGAGCTATAGACATTAGACCACTCGTATGCATTGGTACTTTAAGATTTGCATAACTCTCAACAGAAGATTGGGCTGGAGGCGGGGGCAGAGAATCCTTTTGGACTTGCACCCTCAATAGAATTGTTTCATTCACAATAGGCTTAAGATTAGTATGCAGTGCCATGCTTACATAGATAGTAATACCGTGCTTTGTGTATGTTGGAGATTTAGATGCGTGTTTTGGTGGTTAGATAATGACTTGTACTCGTCTAATGTCACCCGCATTTACGCATGCTTGACATGCCATTTTGCATGCTTATATGCCTAATTTGTGATTCCTACCGTTGCTTATGCCAAAAACTTGTCATCTTCGACTTGGAATGAACATGTCATTCTTATCCAGCAGATGCTTCTTATGATATGAACTCTGTTCTGAGCTTGTGAAGTTGAGAATCCCTAGAAGCTGGAATTTAGAGGGAGATTTATTCTCATGACCACCTATAGTAGTTGTCATGGCAGTTTTGATAGGGGGGGGGGGGGGAGAGAAATGCTCACACCCTTCACATGCCCTTGTGAATCATCTAAATTGGTTGTCATCGTCAAAATAGGAGAGAGTGTAAACCTTAGCACTCATAAGAAGTACTTTGGTTACAACATAATGATTGTTAGAAATATTGATGATTATGCATGTACCTTTTCTTTTCAAGTTTATTTTTATAGGTATACATACACATGTCAGAAATGGAATGGAAGCCAATAGGAGCTAGATGAAGACACTTGCCTTCAAGATTCACTAATGAAGAGATCAAGACTAAATTAACTTTAGTATAGTTATCTTTCATGTAAGCACCAGTCTTGAATTTTCCCACACTACGTTAATATAGCTAAAAATAATCTCTGAAACATTCAATAGCACCTGATGACATTCCCGGTCAACCCTGGTCAATTCTGAAATTGGTACTTGCTTTATTCCAGAACTAGAGTTTCAAAAGAATTTGAACTTGATCCCCAGGGATAAGACCCAAGCCCAACCGTCACTCTCAATTCTATAGGGTTTGGATACCTACGACTATGTAAAGGGGATCTTCCCATTTATGCAGACCACTATTCGCACGCGCAAACACCATCGTTCTTCTTGCTTTTTAGAGTTCTATCGTGCATCTATGATCTGATTTAAGCACCATGGAGTTCTCCCATCAAAACCCCACCGGATGATTGTTGTTGTTGCTCCTGATCAATTATCTAGCAGGATCAGATTGGTCTATCCATGGGACCACGAAAGGAATCATTGCCAACAACACAACTTATAATGAATCTAAACTTCAAGCAAACCAACTAAGAATGCCGCTAGCTGTCAAGCGCTACTCGTTGAACATATAAATATCGTGATCAGCACACGCCACCCGCCTGCCAGACAAATCAAACAACCACATCGATAGAAAATCATCACGTCAATGTGATATCCAGCACTCACGATTTAAAAGGATAACGATCTCGCCCTAGTCATTTACCCATTCTCAAACTTTGAAACAAAGATGTGCACCATCCCATCAACTGCGAATTGTTCAAGACTCTGCATACTAATCTGGAGAAAGAGATCCACGACCTAAAAAGACGCGGTCAATAACCTTTAGCGAACCATGACGAAGCACGTCGCTTCAACTTTTGCATTAACCAGCCATTCGCCTTGCGATTGTCTAGCAAGTGAGCATGAGACTCGATGCTGTTCATGTTACCACAAAAATCTGCCTCAGGAGGATAGTTTGTACTTCTTACAGTCTTAAGGATGCCGCCCCCAAGGACGAGCCCTTTCCAAAGTGCATCGTCCTCAAAGAGAATCTCCATCGAGTCAACTATTCGATAGCATGCGTCTATCCAAAGTCATTAAAAAACCCAAGCTGTCACCTAATTTCAAGATGCCTTAGTCTTATTTATACGGCCGCAGTGGCAATCTGGATGTGCAAGTCCACCAGTTGGAGACTAGTTCAAAACCAATATGATGCTACTCTAGGTATCAGAAACGGTCACGTGCGGAGTTTCTCAACGTCTCTCGGAAAGGCTGCACATGCATGGTTTAAGTCTCTACCTTTTCGGTGTATTAATTCTTTCTCTCAACTATCGGACCTCTTAGAGGAGCACTTTGTGAGCAGGCGATCTCAACGAAAAAACTCCATTAGTTTGCTGAACATTTGTGCAAGAAAAGAACGAATCTTTGCCCAAGTACCTTGGCCATTTCAATGCGGCAACCCATGAGATCAATAGTTTGAACGAACCGGTTAAATTTGCATCCTTCATGTGCGGTCTCTTTTCGACGACTGCAATTTGCTTTTTTTGGTGAAAAAAAAGTTATCCTTTCAATATAAGGGCACTCAATTGGAGAAGGCTAACATATATATTCAAGCAGAAGAATATCTTGAAGCTCATCTTGCCCAGGCCAAAAACAAGACTAAAAATGAAGGGAAAAGAGTACGAGATGACTATAACCTAAAAAAAGTGTAATGCCTTCAAGCACAAAAAACGAGACGAACGGCGCTTCAAGGAACCACATGATGACATGAAGAACTTAAGGCTATCGAACAATCATGCCTTCCAAATTTTACTGGATATCTGAGATAAGGAAATTCCTGATGATTGGCCATGAAAAATCCACATAGTTAAGAAGTCAAAAATATTTGATCCGGCTCCTCAAGCTATGAAGCTATAACTTACTGAGTTACTGGGGGGCTAGCGAAGTTTCACCATAAGAGCAGCCGTGGTAGCAATAAGGTGGGATAACCTTCTCTTATGTAATTCCAATAAACTATCTACAACATGTTTCCTATCCCAAATTCCTGAACCAAGAATGAATACACCTCTACAAGGAAAGTTGTTAGATTAAGGCAAAGGAAAAGCCAGCAGTAGGTTTCTGCTCAAACCTTCTAGAGATAAATCTTTTGTGGCATTCAATGCAATAGCTCGACTAAGTCTAATGGCATGCACTTGGTCATCACCTCAACTTAATGACCTAGGGAATTCATGTCAACTCTTTCATTCTCCCTACAGGGCATTTTCATGAACTCTATTTTTCATTCTCATTCAAGGGTTTATCTCATGAGCCCAAGCTCTAAGAATGCTTGGCATGGCTCTAACCCTCAAGAAGAGAATACATTAAATAGAAATTTATCTGTCTATCATCCTTTCATCTTCTCCAAAACTCCAATCGATATGCTACATGGGATTTACCAAATCTTAGTTGAAGATGCGAGTTCGAGAAAGTTAACATCTACAAGCACATGCAACAATTTGCATGTACAAAGCTTTGGATAGAGGCTACAATGGGTTATTCCCTTTAAGAATCTCAAGATCCATAGTTTCCTCCTCCCAAAGACAAGTCCGAAAAACCTGTTTAGGTGAAATTCTAAGACTTAGCCCTCAAGAGCCAAAGTTCCAACAACCTACTTGGGCAAAATTCTAAGACTTAGCTCCCAAGAACTCAAGTCTGAGTAGCTTGTCCGTGTATAATGCTTCCCGAGCATGGCTCCTGGATAGACTATTTGCGTTAATTTGTGGCTAAAGCTCCCAAGAGCATAAGTCCGAGTAGCCTGTTCCAGCACATTGCTTCCCAAGCGCGGTCTCCGGACAAATTTTTTGTGCAAAATTCCATGGCTTAAATTCCCAAGAGCTCAAGTTCGAGTAACATGTCTGAGCAGATTGCTTCTCAAGCACGGCTCCCGCATACACTAAACGCAAAATGATCTTTTAGCAACTTACTTTTAGCGACGAAATGATATTTGTCACTAGAAGTGACCTTCACCACATATTTACCATGACGGTAAAAGTCCGTTAGCTAAACACCTTTACCTACGAAATATTCTGCCTGTGACCATCTTTAGCAAATGACTTTTACCGATGAACTGTTGCCAAAGAAAAGTCCGTCGCTAAATGTTATTTTTGAATTTTCTTTATTTCCGCCACATTCTTTCATTGAAAAAGAACTAAGGAGAGATTCATCAACGGACTTTACCGTCACTAAAAGTCTCTGTACATGTAATATTGACCTTCAGTGACGAAGTTTTAGTGACAGCCAAAAATTTGTCGATGATGGTGATTAAAAGACAAAAAATATTTCTTCTTCTTCTTCTCTCTCTCTTCCTCTCCCTCTCCCTCTCCCCCCTCTTTTTCCTACGCTACCCACCTCCGACTCCATCCCATCCCCACTCCACTGCCACCCTGGCATTGTAGAGAAATATGCATGTGTTGTCAGTTACCAGGCTCTTCCTGTTCCAAGTACTCAATCATCATTATCGATGCTACGTCGTCTCTAATCCGTATCAAGCCGGTGTTATCCCTCCAAATAACATTGTCAGTGATCCGAAAGGCATTCCGATTTATTAGTAGACAATTTACAGAGACACCCCTACACTTCTAATTGCGCTTTCTGCGGTAGTTCTGGAGCCACCGTTGTCCGGTAATAAGATCATTGGTTCAGTTATCCTTCTGTTTCACAATTTTTGTCTGTTTTACTTTTTTTACATCACAAATATTGTTGTAATTTGAATATTTGCAACATTAGCAAGTATATATTTTACGAGATTAAATGTGTATTGTTTGACTAAATTAAAGTGCGGTAAAAATAACAAGTAAAGTCAGTGTTAGTAACTAAAGTCAAAGAGACAATATTATGAAACACGGAGTACTACGTTTGAAATGTGCATACATGTTATCGATTCTGAGAAGAAATTGTGAATAGTAGTGAGTTGGAATTACACGGCTGAATTGGTGGCTTGTTTCACGCTCTTGACTTTATCAAAGTGATTGATTTATGTCATTTGCATATTGAGGGCTCTAATCCTATTGATTGAAAGCTAAGGCACCTTCGGTTCATGATATGTGACATACATTGCTACTTAATACGCGTTATAGGTAAGGAAACTTACATGGCGTTTGATGAGCTTAGACTCCTTTCAATGGATTTGGAATAAAGTTATGGCTTTTTGTATTGAGATCATTAGAAAGTGTATGAGAAACCTAGAGATGGTTTAGGGTTACAAGACAAAAAAGTTCAAGCGGAATAAACTCTATTGCATAAGGAAATGGCAGTCAAATTGTCAGATCTTGATGGCAACTGTACATATCAACTTTCCAATTGAGTTGCTCGATGCATTTTTCTCATGATTCTTTTTTCTTATTTTTCCTATTATTACTTATTGTTATGTTAAGTTTTCCTTTCTCTGTCTTCTCCTTCTTATATGCTAAGAAAATGCATGATACTTTATACATCTTTACATTTTACTGCTTCATATCACCATACGTAATTAATGAGCAACGAGAGATGCAAATTAAATCAGTTAAAAATGCGCAAAGTGATGAACAATATGTATGTGTCTAACTATTCATATGAAAAAGGCTGATAAACTACCAATCTCTATAGTCTCTCCGCATTGCTTGAGTTATAAATTAAGGAGAACCTCCACGCTAGCTGACGTTCTACAAAAAGCAGATCTAAACCAAGCTTGGTAGCATTTATTGGTTGCATGATGCCAATGATGCTCGATAGATGCTTTCTATGTCCGTCAATGGACTGCATCTGGCATAAATATCACTATTGTCCTAGCTGCAATGAGAAGGTAGATATCTACTTGCATTTCATTCCTGTCCAGCTTCTTTATCATGTATCGTGATGCATATAACATTACATGCTTCTTCTAGCAGGTCGCCGAGTTTGAGAAGTTCGATCCTGGTGTCGTGATGGATCCTCCATGCTGGATACATGACAACTTTACATTACCTGCTTAACTTCTTACAAGTCACTAAACTGCACTAGGTACACTATGTTTTTCTACTAGCATGTGGTTCCTTGTCATGTTTATAGAAGTTACAAGCTATATGTACTACAATATCTGATGCTATCAATAAAAGTTGTTGATTGAAGTTGCAAAGCTATTGAGATTGCCGATGGATTAGTTGATTAGGGCTAATTGTAGCTGGATCCGTTGATTAGGGTTAAATGTGGATGCATGAAGTTGTTTGTGTGGATTGAATTACAGGAAAGAGGTTTGCATTTTTACAAAATCATAAAAACAAAAAAAATAGCTTTTTTCCCCCCTTTTACCGACTGACTTTCAGCCACGGAAATCCATCTTTAAAAGTAAATCAAACAAATTTGGACATATGGCGATGGAGTTTTAGTAAGGGTGCAACTTGGGCGAGCTGGACGGGCTCAAGGGTCAGACCATGACCAGCCCATTCTTCAAAAGTCATACTCATGTCCAGCCCATCCCATCTACGAGTTCAATAATATCTGTCCGCGCATAGCCCATCAAAATTTTGGTGGACACGGGCTGGACTCGATAAGCTCATGGGTTGTTCATGGTTACAAATTACGTTTTTTAGAACGATTTCAAAACATATTATTGACCATCCAACTCTACAATTTAGTCATGATAATGAAAAAAAAGTACATTAAAGTCTCAAAATTAAGTTAAATATAAGCATGGAAACAAATATTTGGAATAAAATGAGAGAAAAAAAACTAAAGGAAACACAATAGAGTTCGTAGACAGACTGTCTAGACAAAGCGTCCGAGCAGAACTTTGCCCGCAGAGTTCCCGCACAGAGCTCCAAGGATTTTTCTTCAGCAAACCTTCTGAGTAACGCTCCAAGGAGTTATTTTCCCAAGCAGAGCTATGCTATGGAGATCAAATAAGTTTTACTGAGCAGAGTTCTTCTGAAGGAAAAAGATTTTTCCATGGATAGATCTCGAATAACTATCCAAAAAAAAAAAAAATTTTAACCTCAATCGGATTTCAGAGCAAAAATGTATGATATTATGAAGTTGTTTTGTTGAGTACGTATGCATAATCTCCTCGAATATAATTGATATGGGCAGGCAGCCCAACGGATGCCGAACATATTCACGCACGTGTTCACGAGTTCAAGTCATCCCAGGCAGGCACACGACAAAGTTCCCTCTTTCGTAAGATAGGAGTTATCGATATTGGGCCTCCCAGAATTACGCTTGAGTTCGAGCCTACTGACTAGACAACACGCCCGACTAAAGCACAGGCTGCGTGAGCCCGAGTCTGCTAACCGAACAACAAGCCCAACGAAGACGTGCGGTAGGGCTTTAAGTGCGAACCCACTTCCTAGATAGCGTGGTCCGACCATTTTGTCTGTGCACCAAGCCTGAACAGACCTTGATCCGAGCCCACTCCAGTCCGAGCAGAATGTCCAAACATTGCAAAAGAAATTATCTTTTAGGGCTTTTAAGGTCCTAAAAATATCTAAAATTTTTGAAAGTGCTATTTACACATAAAAAAAGTAGTTTTTTTTTTTTTGTCATTGGGTTCCGTTTGGTCAAGAAAAAAGTGGAGAAAATTATTTTCCCTACAAGTGGGTAAAAAGTCCATAAGAAATTCGGAGATATGTCTCAAGACACTATAAGTTCACACTTTCTAAGCCAAGAACTGGGGGGCTTATTATATAGCTGAAAATAAACTCTCAATCACTAGATGACACCTGGTACTGCCGGTCAACCTTAGTTAATTCCGCAATTGGTAGTTGCTTTATTCACGGAGTAGGGTTCCAAAGAACTCTAATTTGATCCCCAAAGATAAGGACTATGTTCAATCTTCACTCTTAATTCTATTAGGATTCTGATATCTACACTTATATAAAAGGGGATCCTCCTAGGTATGTAGATAACTTTTGACACACACAAACACCATCATTCTTTACACTTTTTCAGACTTTTATCATGTAGTTGTACTCTGACATAACCATGGCATCAGAGAGTTCTTCCCCCGAATCCGGCGGTAACATTTTTTTTATCTTGCAGTCACTTTTTTTTTTATCTTACAGGTCATTACAGGTCGAGATTCTCAATCAATTTTCTAGTAGCAGTAGTTATAATCGCCAAAACATGAAAGGTTGTAATACGTCCAAGAAGGGACAGAAGCCCGTAGCGATTATCCTATCCTTAATGGGATCAGGGAGTTTTTTCCACCACTCTCTCATAAGGTTTGGGGAACCCC
The DNA here is from genome assembly GCA_033065855.1 of Escallonia rubra. NCBI lineage: Eukaryota > Viridiplantae > Streptophyta > Magnoliopsida > Escalloniales > Escalloniaceae > Escallonia > Escallonia rubra. The sequence goes on from JAVXUO010001926.1 coordinate 261,634, forward strand.
TACATCGCATCTTTCCAGGGAGGGGCTACAAATTCACAAAGCCAAAGAGAAACCTAAGGAACCGTCCGGTTTATGAAAGGATTCCATGAAAACCCTAATGCGTGGGGCCTACCGTGCATGGGCATGGGGTGTGTGTGAGATACAGTGAAATAGTGTGTGTATAGGAAGGAAATTCGAGCAAACTTATCTTTTTTCGCAAAATAGAACGTGCTAAGATGAGTGTCTTGCTCCAGGGTAAGCAATGAGCGATCATCAGTACGATTCTTTGGTTAGAATCTAGATATTTTGCTGATTTGAGGACCTCCCTCGTACCTCTTGTAAGTTCTCACACGATCTTCCATGATTGCACGAAATTGAAAGGGATGAGGAAGAGATTTGGGGTATTTATAGATTAGAAGGGTGATTAGGGTAGAATGGACGATCTAGAACTCCTAGAGAGAAGAATCTGAGAGAGATCGGAGTCGAATTGATTTAGAAGTGTTTTGAAGAAAAAAAAATCCTAAAATCACATACAAAACTAGGTGGCCAAACTGACCGGTTTTGTCATTTAAGTCAGTCAAAGTCTCTGATTAACCGACCGGTTTTCGACTCTTCTAATTTCAAAAATCTCAGTCTCTGACTAATAGGCCGGTGTCCTTCCTAATTTTCAAAAGATTTAAAAAACCAGCCGACTAAACGGTGGTTTTCGGCTTAAAATTCCAAATTTTCAGATCTCTCGGCAGTTCTAATCAACCAGCCGATTTTTGACTCCTTTTAAAAATAAAAATAAAAACTGTCATTCATGTTTGTATGCTTGTGTGTTTGGAATGCTTCCATGATCCATCATCCTTATAAGTTTTTGGTTGTCTACCGCCTATTGTCGCATGATATCTGTTCATTCGCCTAAGGGCCTGTGCATGATCCTTGGGTGATTCACTACCCAGATTTCTTAGATCAATTGCTCTATCTAACGGCTCTTGTATGGTGTATGGCTAATACAAGATTTTGTGTTTGTATCTTCTTGTGAAATGAACTGATTCCATCACATTTACAACATTTCCAGCTCCAGCTACCAGTCATACTTTCACTTTCTCTGTCGACCCTTTCAACTTGCCTTGAAGGCTTCGACAACGGTCAAAGTTATTTCCCTATCTGTTGACCCTTTCAAATTGTCTTGGGGGCTCCGGCAATGGGCAGTTCTAGTTTGAGATCCTATATCCCTCGACGACCAATTATTGTTACCATTGGCTTTGACTTATAAGGGTATACCCTTATATCTAAGCGAGCAACCGCTTAAAGACGCGCTATTGGCTCCGGTACTTAAATATACAGCTTTGTCCGTCAAGCTTTTCAACTTGTTTTGAGGACTCTGGCAACGAACAGTTCCAGTTCCAGTCTTCAGTATGTCTAGATGAGCCAACAAGGGTTAGTTCAGCAGTCCCCAGGATCCCAATTCAGGTTTTCCACATGGGTTCGAATCCTGCCCGCCGCACTTGTTGGTGGCAAACTTACGTCCTCGCCTTGCTTGTGCTCCACACACGGGTCCTTGTGCGCTTCGGCCCCGACATAGGTGCGGGAATCGGGGGCTCAGATGTATGTGGCGGCCTTGTAGGTCCCCGAGGCGCAATACTCCCTGCCGGTTGGATTAGAGCCTTACAGTCCAGCCTTTTTTGTACCAAAAAAAAAAGTATGTCTAGATGATCAATCATCATTATTATTGGCTCTGGCTTTTAGACACAATATTATGAGTTGCCTAAGTGACAAATCATTGTTACTGCTGGTTCCGGCTCTTAGGTAGTGAGTTTTCTAGTTCCAGTTACAACTCCAATTCCAGTTGCAGCTCTAGAATTCTATGTTCTTAGACGACCAATGATTGTTATGGTGGGCTCCAGCTTGAACAATGTCTAATTTCAGCGAACTACATTGGTCTGATTTCTCCTGGGATGACACATAAGAAATCTTTGCGTTACGTTGAGTCTTTCAGTTACTTTGATTTCTCCGACCTCATATATGTGTGAGTCTTTGAGTTACGTTGTCTTTTTCGTATTTTCACTACAAAAATGTGTTGTCTTTCTTTTTCGGTGACGTTCGCTCGCCAGCGCGTTCCATCCCCGAGGGGATCTGTAGACACCCATTTTGTAGGCATTTTTAATTAATTAAATAATGAGCTTCCTTATTAATTAAAATGCATTATTGAGTATGGACTTAAGTGGCGTAATTTAATTATTTAATCCAGTCCAGTTTTATTTTATTAATTTGGTCCAGTTTAATTGTACAGTCTAGTGATCCTAGTTTAATTGTTTAGTCCAGTCCATTGCATGGCCAGTCGAGTCCAGTCCGCCAGTCCAGTCCACTACATTAGTCTAGTCCATGTAGATTAAGTCCAGTCCATGGTCTAGATTATCTTGATTTATGTATTTTGTCTAGATGATTTTGGAAAAATAATCCAAAATTTATCCTTGATGTAGATATCAAATTAATTTATTTTATGGTCAAGAAATGACTTATCCTGAATCTGGTCTCGTTTGTGATTTAGAGATAATTACCAAAATTAGGGTAAGATAATGCCTTGAAATTTGAGAAAAAAATACTTCTAATAAATAGGATGAACCGACCGATTTTTGACTAACCAGCCAATTAGTTGACATTTGTCAATCTACGATATTATCACATATTTTGACTTATCTCCAGCTTGCAGATTTGCATTGCCAATCTTATGCGACCCTAAGCACAATATAAAGGGGTCTTGGCCTCTATTTTAAGGGTCAGACTTTGGTCAGAGACATTAAGTCTATTTCTCAAGCTTATTTTGTTTAGAGTTTGCATGTCATTTCCTCGTGAAGTGACGTCCTGCCTCTCTTGAGAGTTTCAGCTATCCAAATCATTCTAAATACGTCACTTTGTTATCTGCATCGTGAATCTAACAGTGAGCATTCCTGAGTCATCAAGGCATGCTGCATCACGAGGTAACTTTTACCAATTTTTGTAGGATTGAAATCATATAAGTTGTTATCCCTTCCCCGTAGTCACATTTAATTTCAAAACAAAAATTTATTGTAATTTTCTTTCTCTAAGTCTAAGTCCCGAATTGTAGACTACTTCCCATAGGATCATAGTCAAAGTACGACGATTTTGATTCCGATTAGTCTGATCGGATACGTATGCCATTTGACCCCAGTTGTCGTGTTCAAGCCAAAAAACATAAAAAAAAAATAGCTTAGGGTGAGTCTTGTCATATTTTTACATGCTACATGTTATTTAGGCCAAAAATCACCAGAAACGAAGTAGAGACCGAAAGAGTGCAGCGAGTGCCTAACACCTTCTCGTTGCGTAACTTAGTTCCTGGACTCTTCTCTAGGTTTTGATGGTCTAGTCGTCCTTCTTGGACACCTTTGAGTCACCTTTATGGTTTTTTCTTATTTTTCCTTATTAAATTAGTTGACAACTCTTAAAAATTCTCCTCCTGGGCATTTTTTCCGAAAAGGTGTGCCATACTGGTAAATGTTGTTGTACCGGCCAAAATTCTACATACCGTATGTATCATGTTGTTCAAGTTTTGTGGATGCACAAGTCCACCACCACTGTCATTGCCCGCGAACCCGTTAATGTCATGAGCACATTTTCCCTTTCGCCTCCCAATCACTACCTCCTCAGATCTAGCCACCACCAAACGTTACCATGGTGGTATGCGTAAACCTTCCTCGTCCCCAGCCCTATCATCACAAGATTGTATAATTTTAGATCTAAATGTATTTATTTTTCAAATCTACAATCTATCCTTGCACAATGGAGAAAGCTTGATCACGGTGTTGATGGTGGTGGTTGTGAAGCTGGTTTAAATCTATAGTACACTAGGATAATACTCATTTCGTCCCAAAAAAATTGATTAAATTTTCTTTGGGGTGTCCAAGAAATATTGATCACTTTCCGAATTAAGAAAGATTTTGTAGGTGTTTTTCTGTGTGTTGCTTGTACATTTATTTTAATTTTATCATTCTCTGCATATTTAATCATCAAACAACCAATTTTCTCCTTTCTAGCCCTCTCATAAAATACTAGTTTGACCCCGTGCATTGCACACGGGAGAGTTATATGACAATCATCGTAATACACATTAAGTAGGGTCGTATTAGATTAAAAATTCATCGTGATATAGGATAAAGTTTACCTCTTCACACTTTGTATTGTTGTTAAAATGTTAATATCTTTGTCGCTAGTGCATGAAATATATGTTCCTTGATAAGGAAAATCGAATATGAGCAGTGAAATTATAGCAAGATGCCGAAGATTGTATTAAAAGCAGACACAAATTTAATGTATTAGAACTTATCTTTCAAATAAAGAAAGAATGTAGATTGAAATACCAACTAACGATGGTAGTTACAAGCATTTTTCTAAAGCTTATAACAATAATACCAATAAGAATAGTAATATTAAAGAAAGATAAAAAGAGCATATCGATTCTGTGACGTTTGAAGAACAGGGCCGATGTCAAATGACCCTCCTCATGTATTTTGGGTTCGCGGGTCGACCTCTTCGGGTATTAATTTTGACAATTGACCCCCTTATTATCGATTTAGTACAATTGAGGGCAATTGGCGGATTTTAATCAAAATGGCCTATAAAAAGACAGAATTGGCCCTCTTATCCCTTATTCCTTATTCTTTTTCTTCCTCAATGATGCTGCCGGGGGGACGGGACAGAGGGAAAGGGTAGTGGTTCGATTGGTGACAGTAGGGTGGAAAAATGGAGGGGGCAATGGTTTGGTTGGTGGCAGTGGGGGGGGGGGGGGGGGTGCTGGTTCTTGGGATTTTTTTGCCTTTTATAGGAAAAAGTTAGCATTTAAGTGAAAGTTAAGGATATTTTTGGAATTTTACATCTAAAATTATGCGGATTGTAATTATCGATAGATGAGGGAGATCAACTGTCAAAATTAATTCTCGAAAGGGTCAACCCGCAAACTCGAAATACATGAGGGGGGTCATTTGTCATTTCCCTAAGAACAAACACCGAGAACCAATTAGTAAGAGGAGGTCCAAGAAGATATTGATAAAAAATTATAAAAATAAATGAGGAACATATGGTACAAATTGAAAACTAAATTAATCAGGATAAACCTATCAGTAATAATTTAATCTAGGCGTTACTCCAGAGCACTTGATAGAACAAACATAGTTTCTATATTAAATTTGCTGCAAATAAAACTAAACACATCAATGATAAGCCCAACAATTGGGATTAAGAACATCCATCAATTTTTATCAATAAAAGGAATTTAGCTATAAAAAAGAATTGAAAAGAATTCGTTTGACAATGCTTTGCATCTTGTGAAAGTGCACTGGAGATAAAACTAAACCCATCAACTGCTCATGAATGACAACATTAGAAAAATTGAAAAGGAAGAACATCCATCAAATTTTATCAATATAAAAAGCGCAGCTATAAAAAACTGAAAAACCTCATAACCCTGATCTGCATATTGTGAAAGTATGTAGAATTACTGAAAGTTAAAAATAATGTAAAATGCACAATGATAATTAAAAATTCTAGCATTTGTAATATGAAAGGTTCACAATAAATTTGACAGTATTTAAAAATAATCTCGATAACTAAAAATTAAAAGGTAAACATAAGTTAGGACCATTCTAAAATTTAGAATAAAAAGTCATGAATATTAGTTATTTTATTCTACTAAATTAAACCATGTTGAAAAACTACTACTATTTGGCAAAATAATCATCTGTTAATTCTCGAAGTTTAAACCACCAAACATCCCTCCGCAGTTAAAGTTTTTGAACTTAAAATTGGAAATGGGAAAAACATGTGCAGATGGTAAATGTGAGGAATGATAAAGTTATGATAGACGTGAGATATGATGAGGTATAGTACATTGATATGAATGAAAGTGGGAGGGAGGAAAAAGCATCGTATAGGAGATAAACAGAGTCGAAGCAAGTAGGGCTTTTCAAGAGAATGAAAGGAAGATGAGACATGAAGAGATTAGAGAGGTTTAGGGGTTTTTCTTTTGGAGCATTATAGAGGATAAATAGCAGAAAAAAGAACACAATAAAATCGAGGAGAAGTAAAGGGAAATAGATGAGTTAGAGAAAATTTAGGGATTTATTTTTAAAATGGATGAAAACGTATAATGTTAAAATCACAAATGAAAAAAGGTAAGAGATATAACGTTAGGGGAAACATCGATAGTGATTATTTTATTTTATTTAGAGAAAAATGCACCAATGGCCACCAAACTACAACCCATTTTTCACTTTTTTTTTACTAAACTTCCATTTGTTTCGTTTTGGTCACTACACTCCCAAATCTGTTCAATTAGGTCATTCCGTTACTCGGGTTAGTCTTTTCCCTTTAAGTGATCACGTGATGCGTACATGATACATCACAACTTGGGCAAAACCATCTTTTCGTCACGTGTGTTTGTTAGATATTTCTCTTTTCTTTCGTTCTGTGTTTTTTTATTTCATCACTACCATTCCTCGGTCAGCGGCGCAAGATCCATCAAAAAGAAAAGGCATCTTAGATGTCGGTGCAAGCATGGTAGCAGTCGCCGGTGCGGGCTTGGGTGATGGGCTCATTGATAATGTGGGAGGAAGAAGAAATAGATCGCATGGGGGAGGGGGAGGGGGAGAGAAAGAGAGAGAGATAGAGAGGAAGGGGGCGCTAGCCGAGAGTGATGATCGTGTTTGATAGTGGCAGTCTTGGGGGAGGAGAGCTGAAGAGGAATGAGGGGGGGGGGGGAGGAAGGGACCAAGGGTGATGGCTATTCTCTCTTTCAAGCACACACAAAAAAACAGAAATGCTACCAACAGATCTGCCATTCTCTCTCTCTTCCTCTCGATTTCGGGTGATGTTTGTGGCGGGGTTTGGGTGGTGGTGGTGGTCGATGGTGGTGTATTGTGGTGATTGAGTGGCTGCTGGTGGTGTAGTGGCATGTGGTGGTGTACTTCGGTGATTGAGCTGCAGAAGGTTCAACATGGACTTTAATGCTTTTTATAGTGACAAAAAGATAATACAATTCAGTAAAGAAATATCTGCATTGCCTCACTTTAAAAATATCTAAAAATAGTTAATGGATTAACTTTTATCTTAAAAGGAAATAAAGAATCCGGCAGGTATGACGATTTTGCCTACTTGACGGAACTCTTCCTAACGCCGGTAAATAGAATTGCTAAATTGGACAAATTTGTGAGTTTTGTGACCAAAATGAAACAAATGGAATTTTAGTGACAAAAGTGAAGTTATAGTTCGGTGGCAATTGGTGCATTTTACTCTTTTATTTAAAAACTAGTTTTGATCTCGTGCGTTGCACACGGGAGCAACAACTGTCAAAGTACTGATTGAGAGATGTCGTACTTGTATTCCTAATAACAATAGCAAAATTGGTAGTGATAAAAAAGAATTTACAAAATTATTTTCACCTTTTTGAGTTTCCTACCAATTTTTGTCGTTAAAAATGAACTCGAGTAATAATTGCTAGCTTTTAGCAACAAATGAAGATGAAAAATAATATATGAAATAATAGAAATAGATGGTCCCAACTGATAGCAATAATATTGATAATTCTAACTCTAATAACTCTTGTGTTGAGGTTTGTAATACTCAAGAAAAGAACAAAGATATGTAACAGATGATTGAAAATAAAATGGGAGAATAAATTATGTATACGAACTTGTAAAGAAATAAAAGGGAGAAGATTATTTTAGTTAGAGTAAAAAACTGATAGACAATATTAGGTTTCTCTAAACAATTTGAAAAGATTTAATATCAAAGGGAATACATAGAGAATTAGTTTTGGCAAAATCTTAAGAATTAGAAAAATTGCAAAGATATAAATAAAACTTTAAAATGAGACATGTTGACATATAAGAGAGAAAAATATAAAAACTATTTAATTTGTTGAATTTCAAAATGGTTAAAAGGAATTCAAATAAAATTGAATAAGAGATGGGGAGAGTAAAGAAATGAATCTAAATCATTATTAAAAAGGTGAATAAATTGAAAATACTTTCAAAAAGTCAAAATAGGAAAGTCCAGATGACGAGCTGAGAGAATTTTCACACAGGCATGGGCGGGACTCATGCATGACCAGGGGTGGCCATGGCACCCCCCCCCCCCCCCCCACTTTTGGAATTCTTGTTAATCTTTACACAAATGCCATTATCTTGTAATGTTAATTAATTAGGGTTTCGTTTGTTATATTTTTTACTTTCTATGTCACCGGTCGTCATAGTTTTCTTTTTTCTCATTCTTTTACTCCGTCTTCTTTCTTCCTAATTATATATTCCAAATATCCAGATTACGAAAAAGCACGAATTGATCAAGGTCATTATTATTATTTATTTTTTTAGAAGTTTAAATTCTTATAGTATGTTAACTTACACATGACTATTATACTCGTATAGTTAATAATCACATTAGTAATACATTTAAAGAGTAAAGTTAAGTTTCTTCATGCAAGATTATTAATTCGTTATTGACTAACCTTATCAAGTTAAATAAATCACTATGAAAAGCAAAATTAAATGATTAATAGTCAAATTGAGCAATTCTATTATGTTAGCCATTTTTTTATGCCTTTTTGGCCCCTTTCGATTTGACTTTCTAGATCCGCCCCTGCACAGAGGCAGTGACATGTTCACTTTATCTCAGCTTATGCTTTCACTATATATATATATATATATATATATGGAGCTGATCCGTTGCTAGCGCTAGCACTGTCCGCTACATTATGTAGCGGATGGTAAATTATCGTCCACTACATTATGTAGCGGACGGAAAAACAGCGCTAACAACGTGCTAGCGCTAGCAATGGATCACGACCCATATATATATATATATATATATATATATATATATATAGGGAATAACGAATATATTGCTAGCATTAGGTATCTTGCCTAAGGATAGACAATAAAACTACGTAGTTTTATGTTAAACAACGTATGTTTCTCTTTCTGTATTTTCTCTCCTCGTTGATTTACTGAATCTCTCTCTTTTCTCTCATCAGACCACACACTGCCATCGCCGGTCGTCAGCCTCCGCACTCCGCCCATGGCCAGCCACCGTGTTTCTCTTTCTTCCACCGTCCACACCGGTGACCCACCAACCCCACTATTACAAACGAGTAACCATCACTGCCAAGCTTCTCTTCTCCCGCGAAATCAGCCACTGCCGCCCAATCGCCACAGTACAGAACCACTCAATTGGCTCCCTCTCTACGGCCAAATCACAGAATCAGCCATTGTTGCGCAGTCGCCGGCGACAACATAACTTCGCATCACCAGATCTATCCCAGATTTGAACCCTTCTTTGTCAACGATGGAGCCTTCTTCGTAAAAGCTGGTGTTTAATTTTACACCACAAAATTCTCACTTAATTAGACTTAGGATGAAAAGTTGAGTTTTCTCATGTTTCTTCTTTGTTAATTGGGTTTCAAGTGCATTCCAACACCAATCTTCCAAAGGTCTTGAAAACCATCGCAGATACAGTGGTGCTGCAATTGCAAAAGCACGCCGGCGTCCAATTTCATTTTATTCTCGACCAACCTAGGATTTGAATTTTATCAGATGTTGATTTTGGTAGGGGTCGATACAATCTTGATTGTGGTGGTGGTCGCCGGCGTTGGAGGCCGGCATGAGACGGAGCTGACAAAGATGACGGAGGACGGCCGGCGGAGGAGCACATAGAAGTGGCGTAATTTGATGTCGTTGGGGAAGACAAATCGGCAGTGATAAGTCTATATTGCGACGGTTGTTTGCGATGGTGGGGGGTGGTTTGCTGGTGCAGAGGTTGGCCGGCGACAGTGGCCGGTAACGGGGCGGTCTGTCAGATCTGATAACGTGTGAGAGAGAGAGTTATCGGGAGAGAGAAAACATAGGAAGGATAGAATTAGTAAACTGTACAAAACAAGACAAATGTAGTTTTAGTCGCTAGCCTTAGGCAAGTTGCCTAAGGCTAGCAACATATTCGCTTTCCCCATATATATATATATATATTCAGGTGTGTTGGTCCAGGGGGGAGAGAGAGAGAGAGAGAGGTGCTAGATGTAGGGCTATACGAACCGAGTTCGAGCCGAACATGGATGTGTTCGAACTCGGTTCGTTTAAGTTTTAGCATGTTCGAGCTCGGCTCGTGTTCGTCAAGAGCCAAAATATTAACGTTTGAACTCAGCTCGTGTTCGTGACGGTGAGACTCGGGCTCGGCTCGCTTAACTCGTTTAACAAAACGAGCCGAACTCAAGTTCGGAAGCTCGTCTCGCATTCATGTTGAAATTCCGATCAAAGTTTTAAAATTACTTAAAATCCTCAAATCATTCACGCAATCAAGCTATAATTAATAAAAAAAGAAGAAGACATAGAAGATACAAGGAGCGATGCAGACTCAAAAACACTGAAAAATAAATCTGATACATCATCGATGAAGACATAGACAATGACTTGATGCATTCAAGGTTGAGCCCTTGGCTTTGTAGGCGATAGATTTGCAGATCGGAAACTTGGCTTTGCGACTTTGCAGCTTTAAAGGTTGAATCCGGTGACAAAGGTTGATTCGGCGATTGGGAGATGACGGCGGCGTGATATCCATGATGTCTGTTTGCGAAGACTGAAGAGGTGAGAACGAGAGGGAGAGAGGGAGGGGTCTATGTGTGATCTCTCTGTGTGTGTGTGTGTGTGTGTGTGTGTGTGTGTGTGACGAGGTAGGGGACGGAGAGTGCGGCTGTGTGAGTGCAGAGTGCGGCTGAGTTGTAATGTTTAGGTTTAGGTTTTAGTTAGTTTTAGTTTTAGTTTATATAGTAGGGTTTTTGTTGGGCTCTTTATAGATTGGACTATCTAAGGGTTGAGCTTTATGTTAATAAGTGGGCTTGAGATTTTGGGTAGACTTCAAGGCCTGGCCTTCAACTATAAAATTTAATTTTTGAACTTTTATGTAAATATTAATTATGTAAATATATTATAATTAATTTAATATTTAGACGAGCTGTTCGCGAACGTGTTTGTGAATATTTTAGTGTGTTCATGTTATGTTCGGCTCGTTTAATAAATGAGTCTTAAAAACTTGTTCATGTTTGGTTCGTATATTATAAGAATGAACGCGAACGAGTTTTGTGGAGAACGAATCACGAGCCGTTTGCAAACGGCTCGGTTCATTTACGGTCCTGGCCATGTGCTTTTGAGTCAACAGAAAATGGAAGACAAAAAGTACGTTTTTTTCACCTACTTAACTTTTTGTGGTTATAATAACATTTTTTTTACAAGTGGTCTAAACATGTTCACGTGTAAAATTGACACTCGCACGCTAGATTTGAATTCATTTTCCTTTTCTATTCGCCAAAAATGCCCAACGTCTACAGAGGGAGGTTTCCATAATATGCGGAGAAGTCGATTTGTGCATCTGCCTCAAACCAAATGATGCGAAAACAAAAAGTAAAAGGGTGAAAGCTTGCTTATGTAATGATGAAAGCAAAAAGTAAAAGGGGGGGAAGCTTGCTGATGCAATGATGCGTCTAATTAGATATATAGCATTCAAAGCTTTGTCACTGTTATTAGTGTCGAGGCTATAATTAAGTGGAATTATTCATTATGGCGATATTATTTTGTCCTTAAAATTACAATAAAAGTTTGTGAGAGACTGTTTATGCCTCTTATTATGTTACTTTACCTTTCTGTTTGTCGTGTAAAGGTCAAGAATTGCCTCTAAAGCATTTTTCATGACAAAAAAGGGTGAAAATCATAGGATCGATTGTAATTAGCATTTTCCTAACAATTTTAACCTAAAGCATACAAGGCAAATAAGCTTCCGCCAACAGAAAACTAGAATGAGGTCACCTTTGGTTTAAATTTTATGACAATAATGGCCGATTAGAAATGTGGAAGAGTCATTATCCACAATACTTTCCAGAAAACAATGGGGAAGAGTCATTATCCACAATGTTTTTCACAAAACAATAGCGTTATTACTTTCGACGAAACACTATAAGGAAATGACTTTTTAGCAACAAACTTTTAGTGACGGAAAAAAAATCTAACACTTTTAGTGACAGGATTTTCCCGTTGGTAAAAGTCATCGTCGCTAAAGATATTTGCCGACGGATGTTCCATCGGCAATGATCTTTACCGACGGACTATTAGCACGGAAAAGTCTATTGCTAAATGTTATTTTTGACGGATTTTTACCAATAGACTGTGTCCGTCGGTAAAAATCTATGTGTTTATAATTTTTTAATGATCTTTAGCGACATATTTTTAGCAACGGCAAAAAATCCGTCGCTAAAAATAATTAAAATTAACAAACCCTACTTCTTTCTCATTCTCCCCACCCCTCATTTTCCTTCTCATCTCTCTTTCTCTCACTCACTCACTCACTCACTCACACACACACACACACACACAAAACTCCCCCCCCCCCACACTGACCATCACCGCTCACATTCGCGGTCCACCTCCCACGTCATCCTGCCCCCACACCACTGTCTCCGCTCTCTCTGGCTTTGCAAGAATGCGATTGTCAACACTGGCAGGAAGGGACACGTCTGATGTCCTCTCTCCCTTCAAGTTCTCAAAAAGGTCAAAATCATTCCTTGCTTTTGTTCTTAGAAAGAACTACAATCTTGGTTGTTCCTTTCGTTTATTTTGTGTATGCCTCTTCTGCTAGTTATGTCTTTTTAATGAAATGTTTGATGATGCAAAGCTACAGCCGAGAAGGATGTTAGATTTAAAGTGTTGTATTGTGGAATTTGTCACACTGATCAACACCTATTTGATGCCAAAGAAAGTGGGTTCGCAGTTGATGTGGAGGTACCACAAGGAATGCAGTTCGAGTCAGATGCCAAGTATGCTGATGTGGGATACAACAAGGATGAAGCAAGGGCAGAGACCAAAGGCATCCCAGACAGAGCCTGAGGATGGCAGTGCTGTGAGGGCGATGGCACGGGGTGAATACACGATGGCAGTCACAGTCTGATGCTTAGGTTCAGAGTCAAGGTCCTGTATGTTTCCCTCTCTAGAATTCTAAAGTGAGAAAGTGAACGTGAGAATGAAAGTCTCCAAAATGTGAAGTCCTGAAAATGAATTCTCAAGGCCTCTATTTATAGAGTTTGAGATGATAATGTCATCAACCAACAGGTGCCAGTGCTCCACGGACTATTAGATCGCATATTTATCTAACCTGTCCCGCATAGCGTTGCTCTGTATGTCTAGAAAGAATGGCCCGTAACTTATCGGTGTGGCCAAAGAGCCTCCTTGATCTAGCCACCAGTCTAAGGCCCTTGTAGAGTCCCACATGGCGTTCAGAGACGACGAGGACCTGGCAGCGGTGGGGAAGACCCGACGCCCAACTGCCAGGCTAACTAGGCGTGATGCCCTCTGGAGACCTGCTCCCGTCTCGGTTTGACCCGGGGGTCATAATCCCTAGAGCTGCCGATGAAAGCCCCCAGTGTCGGAGCATGTAGGCTAATCACATAAACACTCTGGCAGAGATAGTGTCCCGGAGGAGTCGTCTGTCCCGCCCATGAGTCCTTGTGCCGGAGCACTCGGAGCATCCTGAAGGAGCCGTCTACCTGGCGTAAGGGGAGTTAAAGCTCCCTAAAGGAGATAGTGTCCTGGAGGAGTGGCATAAACACAGTCAGTAGTTGATATAAAAAAAGGCATTTTGTATAATGCTAGCAAGGCAAAGAAGCGGCATGCTTTTGGATTTTATGTCCCAATGATGATTCGGTAGATTTTTTAGCTTCTAATAATAGTATATTGACAGGACTGATTTTGCAAGTGTATAACATAAATAATTGCAAGAAATTCAATGTTTTTATTTGATCAATCAGAACTTTTTTAAGAAATTGAAAAGTCTAGCATTTTCTGAAGGTAAGATGATACTTCCTTCTTCTTCCTGTTTTACTTGGGTGATTCGATGTCTTTAGTTTAGTTTAATTGTTTAAGTATTCCACACTATGCTTTGGATTTATTTATGCTTAAGTCATGCACATCAATATTTGTTTATCATTTTTAGAGTTGAAAACCTCATAGCTTTACTAACCCTCCATATTTTTAAGCTTCAAATTTGAAATTTAACAAGTAGGTTTCTTCCATTCACTTTGTTCATTATAAATGAATTTGTATAACTTATGCTCCTTTTCAGGTTGTGATCGACAATGAGAAACAAGTAACAATTGTGGATAGAGAGATATTGTGTAGGCTGCCGAGCAAGGATCTTGATTTATATTTCTTTAGTTTCAAAGAAACTTGTTATTTTGTTTTTGGTATTTGTACAATGTGATATATTATATTTGAGAAACATGTAATTTGTTGTATTGAGTGTTAGTTGGTGGTGTATATTATTTAAATTTTATTTGTATTACTTGAAATTCGGTAAAGAATAAATCCTAGTTTAATAAATTAAATTGTTGTTGGATTGATTGGTTAGTGTTAATTGTTTGAAATATGTTTGAATTTATTCAAAATAACAACAAAAAAACCATTTTTTAACTTTTAGCGATGGAGTGACGGAATTCCGTCGCTTAAAGTTCTTTGCCTGATTAATAAACGTATTTAGAGACAGATTTTTAGCGACCAAAAAATGTTCTAAAAGTCTTTTGCGACGGACTTGCAATCCGCCACTAAAAGTGTTTTTCCTGAAAATTAGACAAATTATAGAAAGTACCTTTAGCAACAAAAAATTCCGTTGCTAAGAGTAATTAATTCCGTAGGTAAAAAGTGATTTTTTGCCAACGGACTACCAATTCCGTCACTAATCTTTTGGCGACGAGGATATTACCAACGGACTTTTAGCGACGAACAGTCCGCCGCTAAAAGTCTTTACCGACGAATATCCACTTCTAGCGACGAAATTTACCGTTACTAAAAGTGAATTTTCTTGTAGTAAAATGCACCTCACAACCTTCAACACCTATTTATTATCTCTTGGGGTGACTTGTGACATGCTTGATACAATTTGGTTTAATTTAGTGAGTGTAATGAAAAATAATTTTAAAATCTAATTTAACGTGGTTTGGCTTTAATGTCTTCCACCTAAAGGATGACGTGAAAACCCTGGGTACTGGGTAGATGTCACGCCCAACTAATTTCAACCCCTACGAACCAAGCCTATATCTTATGTCATTGCGTTATGTTTTAGGAACCAAGCATGTAAGACTTGCCAACTAGGAAGTAAATTTGGTCAAAAGTACAAAAAAATGTTGAGAACATAGAGATACAAATAATTGAAATAGCTGTTCCCCCTTTGATTCAAAGAATTCAACGTTTGCATAGTTTCACCCAGAATAAAAAGGAAAAAAAGAAAGATAGATAGCGTGAAAATTGAATGGCCACTCCATAAAATCCAACCTTATTGCAGTCCGATTTAACTGTCCATTTTCCCGTGATTGACGCACATCGTACAAGAGTGGGTCACACTAAGTTTTATACAATGTTTTATACAACAAAGATGTCATAAAAGCACGCACCATACTTGCAGCCATGATTCCGTAAATTCTAGTCACAGCCATGGAAACTGCAAACGAGAGATGGAAGCTCTTTACTTTTGCAGGCTTAGCAGGCTGCTTCATCTTACTGCTGTGCCATAATCGAAGCCGCCATGTCGTAAATTTGTGGACTCTCCAAAACATCAACTTGATAACCATAGGATCATCATCTCCCACTCCTACTCTGCAGTGCAACATCTTTGAGGGAAGATGGGTTTACAAAGAAATGGAAAAGCCACTGTACGACGAGTCGCGGTGCCCGTTTCCTAGTGATCAAGTACGCTGTTACAGGAACGGGCGGCCGGATTTTGATTACCAAAAGTGGACGTGGGATGCTCATGGGTGTGAGATTCCTAGGTAACATTCGAACAGACAAGACTAGTTTATTCCAGCTCTATTATGTACTACGTTGAGTACATTTTACCGTACATAATTTAGCAGAATTGGCACTAATCTTGAGCGCTTTTTTGTTTTTCGGAACTTCAAAGGTTTAATGGAGAAGAGATGCTGGAGAGGCTTAGAGGGAAGAGAATGATAATAGTTGGAGATTCACTTAACAGAAACCAGTGGGAGTCTCTTGCTTGTCTTCTTTATTCTTCTATACCTCCTTCGAGGGCAGATTTTAACTTTGAAAGTGGTTCCTACAAAGTTTTCAGAGCAATGGTAATTATATCAGCCTACTTTAATTTCTCCGTTCTGTTCTGTTCTTTATTTTGTTCTTTTTCCTTCCTGGGATCAACAGGAAGGCCACTTCAATTTCATGTGTTGCACAATTGAGGTAGCTTCCAGTTTCTAGCCTCTCCTGATCTTCAAGCCCCTCCACTCCGGATATAGGTGGTCCTATTCACCTTAAATCATGAGTAATTGTGGATCATGTATATTATCGTTGCTATTGTAGGACTATAACATTTCCGTGGATTTCTACTGGAGCTCATTTCTAGTGCAACTAGATACAGAACAACCCAATGGTACAAGAGTTTTGAGGCTTGACACAATTGATGCCACGGCTAGGCGTTGGCAAGGTGCTGACGTCATGGTATTCAACACGGGCCATTGGTGGGTGCACCATGGAAAGTTTAGAGCGTAAGTTCAACTTCGTCCCTTTAAAAGATACATAATTTTGGGATAAGCTCTGAGTAAGAGACCACTGTTTATTAAATGTAGAGCTGGTGAAAAGTGCCTTCGCATTTTTGTTGTTGATATGTGCGTGAAAAACTTATTATTGTCCAAAGAATTAACGACTTTCAGAAAGAACGTAATGTAGCTATGCAGTTGCGCAAACAACTTACCTGTACAAAGAATTTTAATGCTTGTACATGCTCGCATTTCATGGCACTAGCTTTTACAAGAAGATGGCATATAAGTTGCGGAACAGCTTTCTTGTGCATGCTCGCGTATCATGTGATACACTTCAAACAAAGATTTTTTAGAACCTTTGAACAGGAAAGTTGTTTGTCATTGCAGAAGATACATTATTCCCTTCAAAATAGGGTCTCTTTTAATGGCACGGAATTCAGTAAATCAACAACAGCATTGCATAATGAAGTTTCTGCAGTGGATTAAAATTGCAGGTGGAACTTGTTTGAATTCAAGGGAAAGCTGGTCGAGGAGATGAACATAGAAACAGCATTTGAGATGGCGATGAAGACTTGGGCACGTTGGATTGATGAGAATGTTGTGTCAACCAAAACGAAGGTGTTTTTCAGAAGCGTCTCTCCACAACACAAGGGGAAGCTGAGTTCATGTTACAACAAGAGACAACCCATCACAAATGAGTCCATTGTAAATTCACTATCGGATCCCCTGATGGAGATAGCTGAGAGAATTATAAGTTGGATGAGAACACCAGTAAGGTACTTGAACATCACAAAGCTGTCAGGGTATAGAGTAGATGCACATCCTATGGTGTATACAACATCGGAAGGGAAGAAATTAATTAGTAAACAAAAGAAGCCGGAGAATTTTGCAGACTGCAGCCACTGGTGCCTCCCTGGGCTGCCTGATACATGGAATAGGCTTTTGTATGCATCTATGGTGTTGGATTCCTGAATAGACTGCTGTTTTCCTGTTTGTTTCTCAGAATGGTTATTCGGGAACTGTTACTTCAGCTGTCCCCTTCAAAGTGACATCCTCAATTATGCACTCTTAAAAAGAAGTAACATGAAGAAACAAATGCCATGATCTTCTCAATCCATCCTTTGTTATGACAAGATAAAACATGTACCACAGTTAGGGAGGAATGGAAGAAAAATTATCTGTGAGCCTGTTGACTTCTAAAATAATGTCATCAATTCTTATAAGCGGGTACTTTTACTTTTGGATTTGATCGGTCCAATCCAATTAGGTGGCCTAATGTTAACTATTTATTTGGGCATTAAGTAATTAAATTGGCTAAATAACATGATGTGCCTATTTAATTTTATCATCCAATCTATATCTATATCTATATAATATATAATAAGCGAAGCGTGACTTTATTTGCGCGACACATCATCACAGAAATATGGTTTCTTTGCTTGACACGTTATCACATTATGTTTTCAATGTGAAATAGAATTATAACTATTATAAGTATCACTAAAGGTTTAAAATATTATCTTGGATGGAGTTCTTATTTTTTAAACGAAGTCCCCCGCCCGATGTGCATCATCCTTATCCTTCTTTCGCACTTGCGTCATCGTGTATGTTAAAGCACATACCTCATCCTTCTCCAAGTTTGTGTGCTCAGCCGCATTCCTATATCGGACGACGTTGTGAGGCATCGCCCCCCCCCCGGATGTGCATAGGATCCTGATCTTGTTTGTTCTCCGTCCCACTCTTACTCTTCGCTTCCCAAGATTGATCACTGATCCCGTATCAACCATCTACCTGCATACAGATGGTGAGATCTAATGAGGGGGATACCCTTTCCACTCCTCCATCGAGACACCCTCGGGTAGCATCTTCCTCACATGCTCCCGTGCGTCGTGTAGCCATCGCAGGTTATTTTTGGCAATGTAGCAAAAAAAGCGATCATTCCCAGTGCTTGTTGCTCAGACGACCCAAACTCGAACCCACCTACAAGGCATCCAATTAAACAATTAGTACGATTAATTTAAATATAAGGTACTATTTAAACAAATAATAGCTTATAAAAAGGAAAACCATACGAGCCACTCCTCCCACAAGGCCTCCCTTGTCCCGACATCCTAGTCCTTCCAATACAACAGTGGCTCAAAGAAGCGGCCCTCCACAAGGACATCGATTTTCATTTTTGCCAGAGACTCCAGGATCCTAATAAAGAATAACATTAATATCATTAAAGAATCGAACAACAATAACTATAGGAATCATTAAAGTGTCAATTAGTGCATTAGTGATTTTTTACTTACTGGCCCTCCTCCCTGGAGTAACTCTCTGTTTCTGCTGGGGATCGATGCGCATCCCGCATGTCGGTCCACGACCTCGACGAGATCCTACTAGGCATCAACAAAAATATAATTAAAATATAATTAAAATATAAGTCTAACATTACGACTAAATGCTAATATCAAATATACTTGAGGTCGTCGAACCCACAGAAGAAAGAGAACCAGGGTACGGGTGGGAGGACTCGGCCTGGGGCTGCGGCAGCGGCCATGCCTACTGGATGCTCGTGCTATGTGCCTCGGGGTTGGATGCAGCTTGGTGTCCACCGCGACCACGAATGGCCCGTAATCTATCCATAACTAATAACACGAAACTGACTTTGTATAGATGAAGTCCAAAGAAATTAACACATTAAAATGACAACACGAAACTGCCACCACATGGTTTCGATTACATAAAACTGCAAAAACGCTATATAAACCGGATGAACAAGTAAGTTAACATATTGCTACGAAGTAACAAGTACACGTCACACTGGGAAGATGACTTCGTTATGTCCTACATTACGTGAAATATTCAAGTTACTTATTACATGAACATGCATGTTTCAATTTTACAAGTCAATCATCTTTATTTTTAGAATCATCATCACCTTCATAATCAGACTCATCATCCTCTTCTTCTTGAGAATCATCATCATATTCATCTTCAGACTCCACATGAAAGTAGCCTTCATTTGAAAGTTATGTTTAAGGGATGCATCATAAGTTTCAACTCCACGACCCATCGATGTTTGAGCTCATCAATCAACGGCCTTAAATACACATTTATGTCTTTGCCATGACTCATCGGCCTTGGAATAAGCAACGGAAAAAATATGTACGGCTTCTTCATCCACATGCCTGGTGCAAGGTTATACGGGACAATAGTAACAGACCATGTGGAGTAAGGCGTGCTAGACTGTTCGAAAGGACTGAACCCATCGATTACCAAATCGAGTCTAGCATTCCGAACTTCCTGAGCAAAGGTGGGATGCCTGCGGTCAAAGTCCTTCTACGCCTCTCCATCAGCGGGTGCGTCATCACATCGGCATCGTTGCTAGGAGTCTCACAGGGAGTCCTCATATGTTCAGCCGTACTAGAGGAGTAGTGCATCTTCTGAAGCCTTGGCGTAATTGAGAAATATCACAGTACCTTCCATGCAATATTTTTCTTTTTCCCTTTATCCGGTTTATACCTCGAACGATCACATACCGAACACCTTGTCAAGTCCTTATTCTCTTTTGAAAACAGTACACAGTCGTTATTGCTCACATCTATTCGCTCATAACCCAATTCAAACTTCATCATCGTTTTCTTCGCATAGTAGTATGACGGGGGCAGCTTCTCTGCCTCTGGCAAAATTTCCTTGATAAAAGAAACGAAATCGTTAAATCCTTCTCACTAAGCCCGTGGTCCGATTTCAACTGTAGTAACCTACTAACCCCAGAAAACCATGTGTGCTTCCTAATACCATCCCATAACGGCTCTTTGGCGTCTCTTAACAAATCATAAAATTGATGAGCCCTCTTCGTTCGGCTATTGGGGATTGTCATCGTCGCGGTACTTTCCCTAGTCAAGATTAGCATTCCCAGCATCTATAATTATATATCGATAATCATAATACTATGCCTCCACCCTAACTTCGGCTTGACTAGCCGGGTTAGATGACAATACTACTGTTTTCCCGTGCTGCATCCACTTTGTGTATCCACCCATAAAACTGTATCGGGAGAAGATGCCATTTTACCACCATTCTTTTTCTCCAATGCAACAACAAGAAAATTGGTCATTAGTGACAACTAAACTTCTCACAATAAAATGAAAATTTGTCACTTATTGCTATAGTGACGAGAATTTGTTGTCACATTAATTGTCAGTATAAGTCAGTCACCAAAGACTTTAAGTGACGACATTAAAAAAGTTGTCACAAAATCTTAAAGCTATGTGACAACATCAAAGTTGTCACTGATTCATCACATTTAGTGACAACTTTATTGTTACTAAATGTTCTCAAATGTTGTCACTAGAATGCCATGTGTCGCTAAAGAACCCTCCCATTTGACTTGGATTGAGATCCAGCGACAAGAGTCCTTGTCACTAAATCTGTAAGTGACGACAACAGTGGTGTCACAATTTCAAATGTGCGACAAGTTTGGTGTTGTTAGAACTTCAAATATGTGACAATTTCAGTGTTGTCACAATTGCCATGTGTCAATTATTTGTGCTGTCACTAAAACATTCATCGGCAAGTTCTCGTTGTCACCGTTTTGATTTTTTCTTGTTGTCACTATACTCATTAGTGACGAACTTATATTGATGTAGTGGCGACCACAATCTTTTCTTTTTACGATAATGGTGACAATTGTAAATTGCCACAAGTTTGTTAAATCTTTTTCCCTGTGCATATTACTCTTGTACAAAATAACGAGAATAAACTTTTAATTTAAGAGAATTGAATTCAAAACCATCCATTATAAAGACACCATCCATTACAAGAATCTTCTCAATGTCAATAAAAACTAAAATGGTTCTAGTTACAAAATCTTTAAGTACAATAATCTAGAATAAGCGTGTCGCTGTGTCTTCATTTTTAATACCTCATACTCAATCCCAATCATAATTTTTTTCTGCATGAAAAACAATAACATGATCATCGCACTATAAATAGGACAACTATAAGCATACTAGAGAAGCCTTTGTAGCGAATATTGACTAAAACATACAAATCCACCGTACAAACCCAGACATATCATGCCATATTTTCATTTGCCCGAAAGATTACCAAATTCACTGATCATGTCAACCAAAGTCAATAGTCCTCAAAGGTGATCTAATCTAATGAGACAATATGGCAAATACAATACTAATGCAAGGCATGGACTAATAAAACCGATTAGAAACATTGTCAAATGTCAGAAGGGGAAGAGATGATTTAATCTAATGAGACACATTAAAAGCATTGTCCAGTAAGTTATAGTAACTCACCGTCAAGAGGAAGAATTGCTGCTGCCATTTTGCATTTTTTCCAACAAAGATTGGAGCTGCTGGTTCATCTCCCTTTGTGAAGCACTCAATTCTTGCACTTCTGTAGCCAACTCATTTGATCGTTATTCGGCTTGTTCTGCCCTTTTCTTTGTCTCCTCCAACTCCATTTCTATTTGATGCTTGGATGAGGACAAGCTAGACTACTGCTTAGTCCCACGACAACGTAAATAACTTGATTTGGGGCCAGGAACCTTTTCAACAATTGTTTCCTCATTCATTGGTTCTACACCCTCTGCTTGGAGACTGTGCCAACTCTTGTTCCATCTCTTCCTGCAATTACATCCAGGGAAGAAAAACAAATTCATATGAAGTCGAAAGATGTAAAGAGGAGCTTATAATCAACCGATATGTTACATGCTCCTTTTTGGCTTCTTCAGTAACCCACGTTCTCTTTTTCTCATTATATTTTGTTAACTTAAAGAACTCAACCGGGGTAGGGGTACGTCCGGTCTTAGTTGCCTACAAAATGAAAGGGAGTCTATAATTAATAATTAGCTTGCATTTTATGTTACAAGAAAGAAAGCGTAACAATACAAGTACCTCATCCTAAAATTTTCAGTTATAAGACTTCGTTCCCATAGAATGAGGTGAGTTTTGATTTTGTCGATTTTTCTTATTGCCATAATTTATTTTCTACATTCAAAGACAATATATAGGATAAGAAATTTGTATAATCAGCATTAAAAAAATCTATCAACATTTAATTAACACAAAGACCTTGAATTCAGGTGAGGCAAAGTAATGGCAAATGTGCTGCCATTGATCCTCTAGCATGCTAACCATACTCACTAGTTAATATCAACCACAAATATAAACCACCAAACACAATATGGATCTGCATAGCAACAGGGTTAACCACTATATGCCTATTCTCACAATATTGTGATTGGTTTTGACAAAACTTTTGTTATTGAAAAATCAACCTTAATGTAACTTGCTTTCCTCTATATATTCACCTTTGTGACAATAAGGGACTTGCCAACAAGCAATTCCTACAACAACAAACTTAACACTCTCCAGACATGTATACTTCTACTGTACACTTCTGCTAAAGAAAATTGCTATTGCACACCCCCCCCCCCCCAACAATCAGCATGAATCATGAAATGAAGAATCATTGTACCCAATTAGTTCTTACTACAACACACTTAACACTCTCCAAACATGAATCATGACCCAGTCATGTTCTCCAAACATGACTTTGGACAGAGTTTTAGCTAACTAGAAAAATGAATTTATAGAAGCATACATGGGAAAAAGAAAAGATTGATTTCATCTAAACAGTCCAATATATACACCTTCAATGATCGCCATCTGGAACCCGACAAGTGGATGGAAATATCTTCAACCCCAACTATTGTCCCTGTAAACATAAAGAACCATAAGAGCTTTAACCACTAAGTGACATGAAGTATTTTATTTCACATGTACACCATGTGGACATACTATTATCTTCTCTCGGGAGAATTCTCCCTTCAAACCGTATCTTGAATCTCACGCCAACTGCAAACCCATTATGTACAGCTTCTAGATATTTGTTCACGCCTACTATGAACTGACTTGGTCCTGACTACCATGATCTACAACCAGTCATGTTCCGGTCTTAAATTTATAGAAGGTACTACCAGACATGTTCTCCAATGCCTAGTCACTCTCCAAACATGCATCATGATCCAGTCATGTTCTCCCGAAAAATTTAATTTATATAAGGCACGGGTTCATGAGCAAGTCAGGTTCTACCATGATTCCTGCTTGGGCACGACAATCCATTCACGTTCTCGAAACATGACTGATTCATTGATGTACTAACAAAGGAATATAATCATGATTTCTACTTTCTTAGTACATCAATGAATCTAGTCAACATTATATCCCTTCCTTCTTCACTTTGCAGCACCAGTTTACTAGTGGCTCAACGCAACTTCGTATGAAGAATCGTGAAATGAAATTCAATGAGTGAGGAGAAGAGAGAGATATCAAACTATCCTACTTTCTTTCTGAATTTCAATATATAAGAGAGGAGAAGAGAGAGATAGAGAGGGAGGAAGTTAGTTTGTGGGTGTTCTTTATGAACCTAAGAAAACCCGGCGGAATCTGAGCGGCGAAATCCGAACGGCAAATCCGAAGACATAGAGATCGTGGGATATCGATTGTGGATGGAGAAGAACGTATGAGACATAGAGAGAGGAATTGGGGAGCCTATGGAGTATGGACTCTCTTGAAATTTCTGTGTATTTAAGAGTGTTGAGAGATATGTAAAAATTAACCGGGAAAAATTATTTGGCAACCTGCTTAAGATTTTGTGACAACTTCTTCTTTGTCAAGAATCCATTCTCCTTTTTCAAAAGTGACAACATTTTGATTTTGTCACTATCTATGGTTAAAACAATGACAAAATTTTTAAGGTTGCCACTGTTGCTTTGTCAAAAATTTCCCCCCTACACACGGATGATCCTGCGAAGTAATAGTGATGAAATTGAGTGATAACTTCATTCTTGTCACTATATATTATACTATGGCAGGCCAATTGTGACGACCTACATACTTATCACAGTTGGTGATCAGTAGTGAAAACTTTTATGTTGTCAATAAAAAAGTTGTCACTGATGACACTTTTTCTTGTAGTGAACTCACATTTACTACACAGACACCTTATCTTATTAAAGTCAACATATGCAGGATGCGCGTAAGCGAACTCGAGAAATTAATTGACACAACCCTCGAAATCATCATCATTTTTCCTTTTTATCCAACTTCGATCGACCGACATGACGACTGAGATTACTATATACGACCTTAAATTAAAACCAATAATTAGTCAGGGTTGATATGAAAATGAATGCATGCATGTGACAACATGTCTATACCCCCTTCATTCTCTAATAGGTAGTGGTCATATCCCATTCAGAAAAGCATATGTCTATAAATAAGTTACCGACTTATGCTTTTGTCCTATGTTTACAGAAAATTCGGCAGCACTTCCCCGTATTTTTTCAAGTACACGATATCGATTAGGTGTTCTAACATTCGCTAATCTTGCTCTTGCAAGATTAAATATATGTCAGAACACCAGATCTATATGCCACCAGATAAACACTGAAGAAAGTGTTCCAAATATCCAAGATATTAAACATGGAGCATGAGTCGATACACTGTTTTATAAACACTCAGCTTTTCCAAATTATCCAAACTAGACATCTAAATGCTCATTACAAAGCATTAATACTTTGTATTGAGTACCTTTGAATGGGAACTAAGAGGTTTTATGCATGCATGCGTTTAAAAATTGACAATATATGCAACAATTTTTTTGAAATATCAAAATTTCGAAAAGATGGAATCATTAGGTTAATTTGCAAAAACATGCCATAACCAAAATGATTCGCTTTAAAATTCATTGACAACGAGTTATAACGTTGTCAATGGGCTTTACAATATAACAACGAATATTCCTAATGCGGGAAGCTGCCTCACATTTCTCAGTGGAATATGGAGTACATTTACGAAGTTGATATTGTCTCACCTGTGATTGTGATGGGGTTAACGGTTTAGTTAGGGTTAGGTTGTATTTACGCTTATTAGGGTTAATTAGGAATATCATAGGATTTAATTAGTGTAATTAGGACTTAATTAGGTTAATTAAGTTCATTAGGGTTAATTAAGGCTATTTAGGGCTCATTTAACTATGGTAATTGCAATTTAATTAGGTTAATTAGGTCAATAGAGTTTGTTTAGGGTTTATCAGGGTAATTGGGTTTAGTTAGAGTTAATTAGTGTTAATTAGGATTAATTAAGAGTTAATTATGTTAAGCAGTGTTAACTGGGTTAACACTGATTAAGGCTAATTAGAGCTGATTAGGGTTAATTATAATTAAATGGATTTAATTAGGATATATTAGTGTTAATTAGGGTTAATTCAAGTTTAATTAGGGTTAATTAAACTTACAACATGTAACAGTTTACACTATACATACAATATATCTATACATTATAACAAATTAAATTAAACTATACGATATAACAAATTCAACATAACATACATTACACTATAAATTGTAGCATGTGATTAGGGTTAAAATGTACATACTGTTAGAAGTAGTGGTGGTGTGGCAGCGGCGGCGGTGGCGTGGATGAGTTGTGGGGGTTGTCGTCGTGGGGAAGCTGTCATCGGGGAAAGGGGTGTCGCCAAGGGTGGGGTGGGGTGGGGGAGGGGGCTGTCGCCAGAGTGCAAGAGAGAAAAGAGTGAGAAAACAGAGAGAGAGAAAGAAAGAGGGGAATTAATTTTTATAACATATGACTTTTAGGAACAGACTTCCCCGTTGCTAAAATCATGTTTCAAAATTTTCAATGACTTTTAGCGATAGGGATTTTAGTGACGGGTACTGTTCTTGGCTGTCGCTCTCTGGATTTTGAACATGTGTAGGTACTATCCTTTATGGCTTGTATTATCCGACTACCTCCTCTATACAAGTCATTGCCTTTTCTGGTGCAGACTGGGGATGTGACCTTTCGGATTTTCGCTAGCTTTTTTTCTGGACAATATTCTCATCTCTTGGCGAAGCAAGAAACAATTCCTTGTCTCTCGTTCCAGAACTGAGTCTGAATATCACGCTCTTGTTGACATTACCTTTGAATTAGTTTGGTTGCGATGCCTAATTGGTGACACGAGTTTCCTTTGTGACTTTACTACCGCCATTCATTGTGACAATCATAGATCTATCCAGTTTATTCACAATTATGTTTTTCATGAGAGGAAAAAACACATTGATATTAACTGTCATGTCGCGTATACCCATCTCACTCATGGTGCACTTCAGCTCATTCATGTCTCTTCCTCCGATTATCTTGCAAATGTTTTAATGAAGTCCTTCTCAGCAAATAACTTCTTACGCTTTGTTTCCAACTCAACCTGGTCTCTGGTCATCCACTTTAGGTTTGAGGGGGGATGTTAGAGTCAACAGGAATCCGTAATCTAATCCTTGTCTTATGTCAATGTTGTACTATGTCAATCATTGATTTACTTATTCTAGGTGAACTGTAATGGCTAGATATAGAGGTTGCCTATGTATCTTTATAGAAAAGGAAATACATAAACAACTTTTTGTTCCAAATAAGATTACAACTGCAAGTAGAAATTAAAGTTTAAGGTTAACTAAGTGTAGGACATGCCGATGTTCAGGAAGAGTTAAGTATGTAGTCCTAGCCTAAGTTCATTACCCCTAGTATCTACTAGATTATTTCATTCATCTTGATCTCGTAATCAAGACTATTAGAATCTTACAATAGCATAAACAAAAGAACAATATGGTTTCAAACTCACCGGAATCGTAGGAAGTCATAAATTGCCAAAAGCTTTATTCCGATGATGAATGAACACAAAGATGCGGAAGCGAACGTATCTCTTTGGTATTGATCTTCACTACTCTTCTCTATTCTTGATGATGTAATAAAGTTGTGTATTTTTTTCATTAGTCTAGGAAGCAAAAGAGTGGTCAAATATTATCATGCCCTAGCCTCCAAGAAAAAGAGATATTTATATAGAGAGGGTAGTATGATCAATCCTAAGTCTTTTATACACCATAAATTATTAGTGTACTAGCCCAGAATCCTGTGCCAAGCACGGGACGATTTTATAACAGTCATTTATTTTAGTAGTTTTGAATTGTATAACAATATTTATTGCACAATTTTATTATTTCATGGTTATTCTTGGGGAGAGTTTTCTTTTAATAAAATAAATTAACCCACATAGTAAAATATCAATAAGCAATGTCCATGTGCATATTTGCTAATTCTGATTTGGTAACTATATAGATAATAAAAAATTAAAAGTTCATCTAGTACAAAAAAAAAAGGTAAATTTCACAAGAAAAAAAATATGCGTAGAATATATTGAGATGAATTTGCTATGCATAAGACATTTTTATTATGTTTTAAGTATATTTTAAAAATAATTTGTACATTTCAATGGATTGCCCATATTGTTAACTACTGCATATTAGTTTAATTTTCAAAGGAAAAATTTTGGTCTATATATATTTTCTTATAGCATGTGATTTATAAAAGTTAAACAATACAACTAAATAAATAAGGATGATGTGACATTTGTAAAAGCAAATGAAATCTACCAATAAATTATATAGAAAAAATAATTATTATTATATGAGGTAATTATATAAAGTTTACAAATGTTAACTAACATGATTAAATAGGATAGTTCAAAACCTTGTAGTAAGTAAATTGTTGAACAAAATATAACCATCATTTAACGAAGTACTCCGTATATAATAAGCATGCCTACTAAGTCAGATTTCTTCAAATATAATAAGATCTTCATTCTAAGTTTTAGACTACATTCATCACAACATAACTAATATTTTCCTCTTTTCATATGTGAAAGAGTCTTTAGTAGTATAAAACTAATATAAAATTATAATGTATTGATATATTGTTAATGCAGAATTTAGAACGTTTAAGTGTTTAATTACTCACAATAAAGCACTATAGAAACATATTTGTTCAATCTAAGTCTTGCTATATCTCATATGGAATTTGCATAATATGATATTTTTACATTTGACAAATACGACTGAATACGATAGCGCAAAACCTTAAAGTAAGGAAATCATTGACTAAAATTTTTAACCAACATATTTATCAAGTTGAATTCATCTTTGAATTACGAAGGTTGACAATCCAGTTGAAATCTGACTTAACCATGCTAACTTTGTTTCGTCTTGTACATATCTTTACAATGAAATTGTATAATAGCTTCTTTGTGCGATACGTCGTTGCATATCATCACATTATGTATTCAATGTGTTACAATATTGTCGCTAAATATTTGCATTCTTTAAAGTTTTGTTTTACATCGTCAAGCATCATTTCAACTAATATGTGCTTAGCATTTAGAATAATTGAATAGTCCTGCTGGTAACATGAACCCTAATTAGCATATATAATAATAACTATGAGTGACACTTTTTACATATACATTTTAATTTTAAATGCTTATATATAAATCATATCCTTTAGGTTTAAAGAGTTTTTATGGTCCTAATGATCGGAAATATCCTCACAGGTGTTATGAGTGAGTATACAAAAATTTAGAGGACTTACAGACATCTCATTAATTTCAAGTAAGTTATTCACTTTTGTCGAAATAATTTTAACAAAATGACAAAATAATATCATATATATATATTTGTGAAATGCATGCGTGAGGACGTTCAATCAGCAAAAATATGTACTTTTGTTGGAGTGCTTTTGAGGTGTTAATAATTAAAAAATAATACCTAATATGCAAGTACATTGATAAGCTATAGTTTAAAAGAGGTTTAAGTTTAAAAGATTGTCTTAGCTTTCCACATATTATAAGTCCACTATTTATCACAAAATTATTGTCTTACATCAAAGAGTGTATTAATATGTACCATACATCGTGAGACAAAAAAGACAATAAAATTATTAAAAAAAATCTTATTTTGTTATAAAGAATAGATAGCGACACAGTGGAGCCGCTAGATACTTGTCTTCTTTAAACTTTTACTTTAAGTTGTCAATTAATATTTCAAATGAATATTGGCTTATCACTTATAGTAGTAGAAAAGTCACGTTGGTCCCATATAGAGTTAAATAATGAATAAGATTGTGGTTGAAACTAAAAAGTAGTGAGGCTATGACGTATCCCTTTTGAATTGTAGATGTTATGGATGAGTATAATTCTTTAACTTCAAAATTTTTTGAGGTGTTACCTGTCTTTCGAAAGTTATTATAATGATTAAGTAGGAATCTATATGGAATAAAGTTGCGTTTCAAATTTAACAGGACTTATGTATACATCTTAATATTTTTAAATAAGTTATTATTGTCTGCAAAAATAAATTTGACAAACGACCATGTAACATTCAATATTTTAATGGTTTGTGTGCGTGCGTGTGTGTGTGTGTGTGTGTTTCTTCAATTCTTGTAAGATGCTAGTAATGATAAAATTAAATTGATGTAGATGATGTGTCCTTGTTTTGAAGTGTTAGAATTATTTTTTGCATCTTTAATGACTTGTCGCCAAGTTATACTTTTTATATCTAATAAGTTTTTTCTCTTCATGAAAATATAATTAAGTATAAATAGAAAAACATTTTCATTGATCGTAAGGCCCTGTGAAAAAACGAACTGGTTAATCGTTTGTTTTGTATAATTACATAGATATATTTTTACATTCTTAAGGTTTTAAATATTCTCAAATATAGTAATTAAGAATTATTTGATTTAATTGTACCTTTTTTCCTAATACGTACGTGATTTCTTTTCAAAATCTCTTATATGCGATGCAGCCACTTTGATTATTGTGCGGTGCTATCAAAACAAGAAACTGTCCTATAATTGTACTATTGATCTTATTTATTACAATGATAAATTTTTGCAATTATTATGTTATGTGTGTATATAAATTACATTATAATAAACTTAAATTAACTATAACATGGTTTTTTCCTTCTAAATCTCATATATAATTGTTGTTTTCTATATACACGATTTTTTTATCATCATATGAGAGAGTTAGTTTTAAGGACACAATAGTCAAAATCAAATCCTCATAAATTAGTATATATATATTTTTAGAATTAGTTCTCAAATTATATAAGACTTTTAAATATAACCCTCACATAGGTCCTACAGAACTAAATAAACTTAAAAGTATGGATCACAACCAAAATAATATTTGCATACCTTTAGATACACTGACATGTTTAGTATATAGCCGTAAATCCTTTTCAACTATCAGATTTATGAATAAACTTTATCATTATTATAATTTTGATTAATAATAATTAGACAGTCATTTGTTGGTCGTGTGGTCACACCCCAAAAAAGATGGTCAACTTTTTATTTTAACAAAAGGATTCTAACAGCGATATATTATTTGATAAATATTTTTATCGATGCGGTAAGCACATATTAAAATAAAATAGATATGAATCAATTGTTATATTATTTTTATTGCTTCAATCTCAATTGTAACATCATTGTTTTTCCCTCATTTAAATGTAGTATGTTATTTTCATTTTTTTGATATATGAATTTTCATATTCATATTTGAAAGTGCTTCTAAGAATTTAATAGTTAAAATCAAGTCCTAATAAGTTAGTTTATTAATTAGTTAGAGTTTTAGAATGTTTGAATTAGTTTTTCAGTTATAAGGCTTCCTGATATGCAAATTAATTTATCAAGAAATAAGGACTCCATCTAAGATAATACTATTTTTATTTTTTCAGTATTTGAATTCTTATATTCATATTACAGAGTAGTTTTAAGGATACAATAGTCATATCATATTTTTGCATCTTAAAAGTTTTAAATATTCTCAAATATAGTAATTAAGACTAATTAAATTTGGTTGTACCTTTTTTTCTAATACATATGTGATTTCTTTTCAAAATCTCATATGCTTATATAACCACTAACCATTTTGTTGATCATCCGGTCTTATCAAAGTAAAAAATTATCCAGTAATTGATTATTATTTTTGGGTTAATTACTCACAGCACCCCTGAGGTTTACCCTAAATTACATACGGACCCCCCTATCTTTTGAAAGTTACACTCCGCTCCATTTCTTCGACGGTGTTAATGGTGGGACGCAAAAAGACATTTTTACCCTTGGAGGGACTGTCTGGCTCTTCACTCCTGGCTACACTGGTCGGAATCGGCCATCGAGGACCGGATACGTTGCCGACAGTAGTGATTCCATGGTTGTTTTGGAGGTTGCGGTGGGCGGTGTTTCCAATGGAGGGCGATGGTTCAGTGTCGCAGTGGTGCGCGTGGCCGGAGAATGAGGGGTGGTTGACCAGGAGATGGCACCGAAGATGGTGCCGGAGATGAATCCCGCGCGGTGGTGGCTGCGGCGCGATGGTCGCCGCTGTTGTGTCGTGGTGTACACTGTAGGCGACGCCGGAGTCCATCGCCGGAGAAGAAACTGGCAGAGTAGAAGAAGCCCACCGTCGCGAGAAGGCCCTCGCCGAGAAGAAGCGCCAAGGAGGTTGGCTCCGCCGAGAATGAGGGCTGGTTCACCACGAGATGGCACCGAAGATGGTGCCAGAGATGAATCCCGCGCGGTGGTGGCTGTGGCACGGTGGTTGCCGCAGCTGTGTCGTAGTGTACACCGGAGGCGATGCCGGAGAAGAAACCGGCAGAGGAGAAGAAACCCACTGTCGCCGTGAAGGCCCCTGTCGAGAAGAAGCCCAAGGCCAAGGAGGCCAGCTCCGGCGCCACCGGAGACAAAAAGAAGAAGAAGTCCAGGAGTCTTTAGACAAAAAGAAGAAGAAGGGAGGGCAGTTTGGGGATGAAAAATCCAAAAAGAGAATTTTTAGACGGAGTTAGGGTCCCCGTCAATTTTCTGGGGCTCTGTGAAATGCGGGTACAAACTACAGGGGGTTTAGTGTAATAAAAATTCTTAGGCCCAGCCGTGTGTAATTTAGGGCAAACCTCAGGGGTGCCGTGTGTAATTTACCCATAATTTTTTATATATATTATATAAAGGGTAAATTACACACGGCACCCCTGAGGTTTGCCCTAAACTACACACGGCTCCGCCTAAGTATTTTTATTACATTAAACTACACTTATTTTTCCATTCAAAGATTTAACAGAAGTAAGAAAATGACGGTAATACCCCTGATAAACAAGTTAATTTATCCATCTCTCTCTCTCTCTCTCTCTCTCTCTCACACACACACACACACACGAAGCCAAGGTAAGCAGCCCCGCTAGTGCGCCCCCACCCCATCACGGTCACTGCCACACCAGTTCCTCTGAGAAAACATCGGCGCCATACCATCGGTTATATTATTGCCGTCAGTATATCATCGGCGTCGTTAATGGACAACTTCTATCTGAAAAAAAGACAGAGAAGCCTCAATCCATGACGGCATCACAACAACCACCCCAATCGGCGCCTCCCTAAACCTCCCGACCGGCGCCCCCTGATCTTATGTCCAAAGGGGCAAACGTAGTGCCTCATCCTTCTCCGGTCACCCCCGCCTCAATCGGCGGCTCCACCGTCCAATCAACAGATAATTACAATACAAAAAAAAAGGACAGGAACATTGAAGACGGAGCATCACCGCCACTACAACGGGCCTTCGACCCTTCGTCGTCATGGCCGGTACAACCGTCGTCACCAAACGACGGGCTACCACAGCAACACCAAACGGCCCATCACCGTGGGCCTTCGTCTACAGGGACTACCGCCAAGCACACGCGTCGTTGCCTCCACTGCGACTGCCTACACCGTCACAGCCACCAGAGGTGCGACCTTCGGCGTCCTTGGAGAGGGCTTGATCAGATGCAATAGACATTGAGGGGAACAAATACCCAGATCTGGGCGCAGATCTGTGAATGCCTTGTTTTCTTAGCGTGCTTTGGCCAGAATCTGGAGTCGTTGGTGCTCTTGGATTGTGCAGAATCTGGATGGAAGAAAGAAAGGGAAAGATCTAAGGACACTTTTGTTATATCATAATAAATTTGTCTTTCCTTACATTTTTTTTTACGGTTCCCTAACGGAAGTGGGTTTTTATGTAATACAATGATAAATCACAGGGGGCAGTGTAACACCCCGGTATTTCCAGAGCGTTAACCAATTGTTCACAACCTATTCTGGGCCGTACCCTGGGGCCCGCTAAGAGATCCTAGTGGCGCGACACGTCACCCATTTGGCGGTCAACATCGCTCAACAAGATTGCTCGGTCAAAGTACTCCGCGCCTCGAGCATCCGGACGGCGATCAAAGGGGTGCTCCCCCCAAGGGGGTCGGCCACCCCAAGGGGGTCGGCCACCCCAAGGGGGTCGGCCACCCCAAGGGGGTCGGCCACCTCAAAGGGTCGGCCACCCCAAGGGGTCGGCCACCCCAAGGGGGTCGGCCTCCATTGCCCCGCGAAGGGGGGAACCTGCTGCACGGCACTAGCTTCTCACTCCAACAACACACCCCCGCTATCTTCAGTAGTGCGACGCTCATTGTTGCCGGCTCAATCAAACTCGCGGCGGGACGGGCTCGCAACCCTTAAGCCCTCGCCGGCTCAATCAACCGACGGGCTCCGGCCCTCGCGGGCACAATCAACCGGAGGCTCCGGCCTTCGCCAGCACAATCAACCGACGGGCTCCGGCCCTCGCAGGCACAATCAACCGGAGGCTCCGGCCTTCGCCAGCACAATCACCCGACGGGCTTCAGGGGGCTCCGCTCGTAGTGCCCCGGCACGAGGACCCACCGCTACGGACTCCGAGCATCAAGCCATGAACATGCGCGCTCATATCACCGTTGATTATCGACGTCGTCAGGGCAATGAACCGCGGGTCACTCCGGGATGGGAGCAGGTCCTCGGAGGGCATCGCGTCCGGCACGCCTGGCAGTTGGCTGCAGGGGCAACCCTTACCGCTGCCAGGATCTCTGCGCGTCTCATGACGCATCTCGTGGGATTCAGTAAGGGCTTGGACTGGAGGCTGGGGCAATGGGCTGCTCTGACCATGCTACCGCAGTGTGGTCAGTCTCCTCAGACAGGCAGAGGGACGCTGCAAGGGCAGGGCGGCATGAACTCGGGGGCCAGCATATCCGACGAACGATCAATACCGCAGGACCCCCTACGGCGACGTGTCACTCCCGGAGGACGA
Source organism: Escallonia rubra (assembly GCA_033065855.1). Taxonomy (NCBI): domain Eukaryota; kingdom Viridiplantae; phylum Streptophyta; class Magnoliopsida; order Escalloniales; family Escalloniaceae; genus Escallonia; species Escallonia rubra. The sequence continues at coordinate 296,201 of JAVXUO010001926.1, forward strand.
CACGTGTCGGCTGATGACACGCGCATATTTGTGCCTATATATAGTGGATGCTGTAGCTTATTCAAGGACTTCTCTCTCATTTTGGACATTTCACTTTCTCTCTCTAAAGCTCATTCTCTCTGGATTTCTAGTGAGAGAAAGACATTTGGACTCCTGTCATCGGACTCTTGACGCTGCACCCTTGACGCGAACTGTCGGCTGTTGACTGTCGCCCCTGCTCGTCGTCTCCCTGCTTACGCGGCGCTGCCAGCCCTCGCGACCTGCCTGGGGAGCCTTGCTCTCAGCCCTTACTCCATCTTTGTTGTTTCCCACTTTGTCTAGCTGGAAGCCAACGCAGACTGCATCCTTTGTGGCACCTCACGTGGCATGCGAACCAACTTTCCTCGGCAACACCAATCAATCTATCGAATCCTCAATTGTTCAATTAATTCAATACGACTAAGGATAACCCAACAACATTCATATCAAAGCACTACAATTCATCAATTGTCTTAACAAACCCTTCTCATCACCAAACAATTGTAAAGTACTTAATTTATTATGTTATGCATTGTTTCCCTCGCAGGGGCTTAAATAACAAACAATGAAAATGCTAATCTAATCCATAATCAAGCTCATTGGCTCCAAACTCTTACTGACGATTATTTCCTGTAGAAAGGAACAGAAAAGGGAGTGAGCTTTCGAGAGCTCAGTAAGGTCGCTCAGAATTCAATAGAGAATACAAACGATTTGGAAAGAATATATCAATGCCAATATGAAAGAATATTCTCAATTTCTCAATTTAAGATTCAATAGATACACTTTCGATTTCACTGAAGCAATGCAAATGATATTGAACATGAGTATAATGCAAAGCCACACATGTTGTGCAGGGAAATCACTTAGCAAAGCCACAAAGGCGATGCTCAATAATACTGTAGTTACATATGCATATGAACACTAGCTAGACCTTTAAGGTACTAGCATCACCCGACAATAACAGACCATCCTTATAATGCTCCCGATACAGACCATCCTTATAACTCCTCAATACAATAACTCATGTCAATATGCAGAGTGCAAAAATTGATGATGCAATGATTAGATCGATGCACAAAGAGAAATAAATATGTAGCATCGAAAGGAAATTTTAATAAACGTACAAGGCTTAAAACAAGGTATTAATGGCAATTGATGCAATTTCATCACAATTATAAATGAGTCCAATGGAAACATCAAAAATAATTTAGAAAGAATATTTATGATGTCAAATAGATGAAATAAGATTTCGGAAGAAATCCCTTACCTCAATCCAAGCGCTGAAGCTAAAAATGCTCTCGACCAAATTCCTCAAGGTTAACCTAGGTTGGCAGAGTCATTTATCAGAGCACTTATTCATACTACTACATTAAAATCTTAATATAGTTATCCATAGTGTACCCATTTCTCTACCCAGACATGATGAAACTCGGAGCGGTTTCCCACACGGCCAACCTACCCCGAAATTCATCACACTCCCCGAGACTCAAAAATATTCCAAAAATATTCTAATCGTTCATTAAACATTATTTATAGCATAATATAGCATATGTGATAAAAATATCATTTTTAAATATTTTTTATTATTTTTGAATTATTCTTAAATACACTAAAACCAATAAATTGCCAAAATTTCTTCTAGCTGGAAATAAAGGCTCATAATTTTTTTTAGCAGCTTTAGAAGACTTATAAAAATTATTGAAATTGAAATCAGAAATTAAAAGGCATTAAAACTATTTTAAAATTGTTCATTTGTTAAATCCAATGCGATAGAGAAACGATAGCAAAAGAACTCTAAAAATCACCAAATTTATATTGAGTCTTTATTATACTATAAAAATATTACTATAATGTTTCCTAGAACATTTTCAGGGTTTAAAGGCTCCAAAAATATTTTATAAGTCTGAACTTTTGAAAAATATTAAAAATACATACATTGTCAGAAAAATATAAAACTTTACCAGAAATTCTATTATAAGCTAAGGTGTTATATTCTAAATTTTCATGTGCTAAGGATAACTGTAGACTATCGAATGCTCACGATGTACTTAAAGCTAACTCGATACTTGCTCTGCACTATGCTATCTTGTTCAGTGCACTTAGCCTCTACTTCACTTACACACCCTCACAACTCATGAACCTCACCTAAACATGCATTTCTTCATTCCACACCAATAGCTACACACACGCAGACACACACACACACTACCTACACACACAAATGCACATAGCATGCACACACAGGCTGTCTTCAAGGCAGCCTCACTCACCCACTCTCAACATGTACACTAGCTCCCCTATCTTTTTTACTCCTTTAACTTATATATATATATATATATATATATATATATATATATATATAGATACACTACACCCGTCAGTCTATACACTCAAACAACCAACATCCCAACACTCCCTCATTCAACCTTTTAGCCACCCATCAAACCTCAAGCACACACTCACATCAAGCCTGCACTACCCAGGTAAAACACCCATCTCTTTCACTGTATATTCCACATATGTACACATCTCACACATTCAAGAATTAAACCTATTAAGCACCCTACACTACACCAGTTCACCATACCAAAGACACATAGAAATTCACTCACGCAACACACGCAAAAGGAGATCAGCAAGATTCACACTAGCGTGTGTAGGTTTGAGAACTTCATCCCGTGCAATGTCAGAGAGAAAGTTCTAGAGCGAGAAAGTTCTCCCGATAGCCTTTCATCCACCATCATCAGCTATGGATACTGAGGCATCTCATGATGCCCTTCATGGAAACCAACCACCTTCCCCTGGGATTCTCTAATTGAACCCAGATCCAACGGAAGAAGTAGACGCTGATGCAGATCCTCTAAGAAGAAACTCAAAGAAACCCAGAAATGGACTCCTAGAGAACCATTGTAGTGGGATGGTTCCAAATCCGCCACAGTTCCAAGGTGAACAGTTTCAAGAACAGAGAATATAGAATCCGCATGATAGTTTTATTCGGGGTAATTTACCTGGCACCAAGTCCTATAGAGAGGCTATTGCTTCCAGCTCTACGACATCGGCAATACCTTTTGAGTCGTTTATCCAAGACACATCGTCAGATGAAGGAAGTGACGAAGAGGATATGTTAGATACTGAAGACATGGGGGAAGATGCAGATGGTGATCCTACTATCCCCAAAGTTAACCTCTCACCCAATCTAATCAAGAAGATCAGGAAACCATGGAGGAGTTGTCTCATACTCAAATTATTGGGGAAAACAATTGGGTACAGAGCCCTAACTACAAGATTGCGTAACCTATGGAATCTACAAGGTGATTTCGAGATGATTGACCTAGATGAAGGGTTCTATCTGATTAGATTCAACTTTATGGAAGATTACCATTATGTATTCAATGGTGGTCCATGGATCATTCTGAATCATTACATGACTGTGAGGAAATGGGAGCCGGATTTCAAGCCATCAGAAGCAACTGCGATCAAAACGGCAATTTGGTTACGATTTCCCGAGCTACCAATCGAATATTATGAGGAAAGGGTTTTATTCAAAATTGGAGAACAACTTGGCCGTCCGATCAAGATCGATATAAACACAGCTACTTCAACGAGAATGAAGTATGCGCGCATCTGCGTAAAAATGGATTTGGCAAAACCTCTAGTTCCTGCTTTTACGTTGAGAAATAGGAAATACCATATTGAATATGAATACATTAACAATTTGTGCTTTCTTTGTGGCAGGGTAGGACACCGAAAGGAATGGTGCAGGGAAACTACTGCCGAAAATTCCAAGAACGCATCATCGGAGAAGATGTACGGAACTAATTCTAGCGGTACCATGGCCAACGGTAACCTGAGTAACGGTAAGAAGGTTATCGGGTCAGGACCAGCCCAAAACCATGAAGCCTTGGGTTAGGCTGAAACCGAAGGAAGTGGATTTGGTCCCTAGATGATGGTCAAGAAAAAGAGTCAAAAATTAGTGCCCAATAAACCTTTGGGGGATAATGGCCCAACAAACAGATTCAGCCCACTACAGTTGGACCAAGAGGAGACGAATAGAAACAAGCAGAAAGAAAGAAGAGGCCCAAAGAAAAATTCTGACCCAAATACCATGGATCCAAAAAGGTACCCTATTAATGGGCAGGATAAAAGGCGCACAAGGCAGGATGAAAATTCGGACAGTGCAAGAGAGTAGGATGAGCCAATTAGTGTTCAGGCCCAAGAAGCCTGTCAAGGTATCCCAATCAATGTTAAGTTTTGGTCCAACATCGAAGGGATGGAAGAGATGGATTCGGAGGATCATCCAACTGTGGAGATAGAGCTAAACGAAAATATCCCAAATGGTGATAAGTATAGGGCTGAAATAATTTCGGAAAGGCACCAGAAATAATAGTTATTTTTAAAATAGTGCCTTTAATGGTTGTGTCCCTTCATGAATGGGTGGTTGTTAGTCCATATATAAGATTCTGAAATTCAGAATTAAAGTTGAATTTTTTCTAACTTCAGAATCTCATCTTCTCTTTCTCAGTTACATACACAATTTCAAAGAGTAATTCTGAAACGAATCTTCAGAATTGCTATCTGCACATTATTGGTTTGAGTATAATCTTGGAGGTGATTTACCATTAACCCGGTAGCAAAATTAGAATGAGTGGGAGCAAATATCGCCTTAAACACAGTGTTTTTAGACGCACCTCAAGTCATAAATTTCGTTCTTTTTCTTCCATTCTACATTTTTCTCTCCAACAATTTGCACTATCGAGTATTTTGTGCAGTTCATCAAATTATGCCTTCGTTTGTCGACTAGTTGGACTTCATAATTAAGTAGATTTTCATCTTAACTTTTCACACACTATAATTGGTCTCATTAAACAATGGAGGCCTAGTGGTAGAACTACCCTCCATACCCTCAACGTAAGCCATGATCGATTAACTCTATTGGCGTTACCCAATATAAAGAACTCCCTTCCAGGTAGCACACCGAGCCCTGATGCGGTTAACAAGTTCCCGAAAAAAGGTTGTCTTGTGAGTAAGAAGATCTAAAGTTCCGCCCAAATATTTGCCAAATTCACCAGTAACTGTGAAACTCAGTTTCCGCCGAATAAAGACGTGAGTATATAAAGAGGTATTGGGGCTCAGAGTAATAGAGGATTTTTTTAAAGTTAATTAGCTGGCCTGAGTCCTGACAGTAGCGCTGTAAAATCTGTTTAATCGATAATATAGCCTACTTGCTTGTTTTGGTGAAGATCAAAGCATCATCCGCAAAGAAGATATGATTGATCGACGGGCTCCGTTTCCCGGCTTTAATACCAGGGACAAGTTTTGAATTTTGAGCATATGTTAGCGCAGAAGAGAGAGCTTCTGCACAAAGAATAAACAGATATAGGGATATAAGGTCCCCTTGACAGAGGCCACACCTCGGCACAAAGCGTGGTGACGGCGAGCCATTGATAAGGATTTCATAGGAGACTGTAGAAACACATCGCATAATGAGTTGTATAAGGTGTGAAGGAAAGTTCATCTTCCGTAGGACGGCCTCGAGAAATTTCCAACTAACCCTATCATAGGCTTTACTCATATCCATTTTGATGACTCATAATCCATCTTTGGCCTTTTTCATGCCTTGAATTTTATGAGTCAGTTCCTGAGCAATAAGAATGTTATCCACAATATTGTGATTTTCAACAAAAGCATTCTGGTTAGGGGAGATAAGATCATTGAGCACTCCCTTCAATATGTTGGATATTGTCTTCAAGATAACCTTGTATATGGTATTACAAAGGCTGATGGGCCGAAAATCACTAGGGGTGCAAGGTTCTTTGCACTTTGGGATAAGTACAATGAAAGCTTTATTCGTTTGGCTGAGCATGTGACCTGATCGAAGGAAGGAAATAATAGCGGCAGTAATCAGACGTTCCATAAATTCCTAGCACTGTTGATATACAATGGTAGGAATACCATTCGGCCCCGGGGCGTTAAGGGGTTTTATTTGGAAGAGGGCTGCACGGATTTCTTTCGGTGTAAAAGACCGGTCAAGGAAGGCTCTTTGGTTGTCAGATAAGCTTCGGGTAATATCATGGACCATAGATTCTGCTTTGTTGAAGTCTGTGGTAGTTGTTGGCGGATCGAAAATTGATTTGAAATGGTTAAGTAAACATTGTACAATGCCAGGCTCAGAGGTATAGGTGAGGTTGTGTTCATCCGTAATGGTCAGGATGCAATTGCGATTTCGTCGAATAAGTGTTCAGGTATGAAAAAACTTGTTATTCCGGTCCTCGAGTTGCATCCATTTGAGTTTAGCTTTCTGAGCCCAGAGGAGTTCCTCACAATCCAACAGCCATTCAAGCCGTCAGCCGGCTTGTTGTTCCAGGTGTTGTGCCTCCATATTAGGGAGCCTAGACTGGTAATGTTGTACCATAGTTTTGGTATTATTAATTTGTGTTTCCAAAAGACCAAAACATTCCTTATTCCAAATAGCCAGATCCTTCATCATGATTGAGCCCCATGAAGCCATCCTAAATAACGGAGATCCCTAGACTGGGGTCTGCCAAGCTCGAAGAATGATCATTTTGCACATCGGATGCTTGAGCCACATGGCTTCGAATCGTTTAGGGCGGTAACCTGACGGGGTGTCTGGATTGAAGTAAAATAGGATGAGGGCGTGATCAGATGCTTGAATCCCCAGGTTGGTTATTATGGCTGCGAAGAACAAGGTGATCCAAGCTGGATTTGCAAATCCACGGTCGATACGCTCATAAGGACATGCCAAATCCTGTCTATTATTTGTCCAAGTGAAGGCTTGGCCCACCCATTTGATGTCAATCAATTGATGTAGCTATAAGAAGTCAGCTAGAAACTCATGGCCAGGAGTGTTCTGAGAATGGGGACCAGTTTTGTCGGCCGGTCTCAATACTTGATTGAAATCACCTATTACGACTAAGGGGACTGTGTAAGCAGAGAGGGCAGTTGATATATGTGCCCAGGTAGTTTTCCGTTTGGCCAGGGTGGGGTGCCCGTAGATAAAACCAGAGATCTAAGACTCCCCACTCCCTAGCTTAAATAAGACCAAAATACAGTTCTTGTATTTGTGCAAAACGGAGCCCATAAGGTCATCCGTCCATCCAACCCAAAGTCCACCTTTGTTTTTCCACTCACCACTAGGGTCGATCCCCGTGGAAGAGGTGTATCCGGATTTCAGGAATTTTTGCTTAACAAGATGAGCTTCGGTTTGGTTTCTTGCAGAAAGATACAGGAAGGCTTATATTGCCGGATCAACTTGAATGTTGTAAGAACTGATAGGGCGTGACTTAGCCCACCGCAGTTCCAGCAGAGTTGAATCATTTATGGTGAAGGGGTTGTTTTGGAACAACACCCGAAACCCATTGCACAGGGTACATAGCATCAACGTGGTGCCCGAAGGGATTGTCCCGCTTGGCAGAATTCCGTTCCCTCAGACTACAGGGAGCGGCATCCAGGCTAAAGTACAAGCAATCAATCATCTCACGATTCAAGATTTCACTAAAATCAGGCAAGACAGTGTGGCCACTACACGCTCGACGTCTTTTTAGCCATGGAGACAGGCCCTGGTGGGCTGGTTCGTGAGGAACCAGTCACAGGTGTGCGGTCCAGGGAGAAGGCGAGTGTAGCCACAGATGGACAGGAACATCATAAGGGTAGTCACTCAATTTAGGCCGTTTACGATGAGGTGCAAACGAACCAACTTCCGCCACAAGTTCATAAAATAGTCTCTTATTTTTGTTAACCATGTTCATACGGATATCTTGTGGTGCAGAATCATAATTAGATTGACCAAGTATTGTGGAATAAGAGTCGTAGTAGGAACCTGGTTGAGGAGATAAGGGCTCAGAAGAAATCGCACTGTGCTTTTTACCACTTGAACTGCTGTCAGAAAGTTCGGCAACCATATAGCTTCGTTTCCCATTGTTGTTGTGAGCATCTTGTTCCTCATTCGGTGCATGGTCCTGAATATACGCATGTTCATCTGCTGATTTGGAATAACATTTGGAATAGGGTCACCCATGATGCTGTCATCCTCTGAGTCATATTCCGGGGCAGAGAAGCCGGTTCCTGTAGGAATTTAGATGCCTGTATCCACAACTGGGGCTCGAGGGAGCATGCGATTAAAAGATTCCTGCATTGGAAATTCATTTACACAAGGTGCCATTTTAACATGAGGGGGTGAATAAATTGCAAGTGTGAGGTCCCTGTGCATTTTCTTGAGATCAAATTGTATGTTCTCTATCATGGAAGGCCCTGGAATTCCGGCCATATGGCTGCGGTGCCCCATGGATAGCAATGCCATATCACACGGCACAAAAGGCCCCGAAGGAGGTACGATCTCAGTTTCCTGAGTAGACGGAATAGTGTTTCAAACTTGGTTCATAAAGTCATTCACTGCAGGTACCTGGAGAGAAGGGGCCGAACTGGAACTAGGAATGTTTCAACGCTCCATGGCTGGATTGGCTGGTGGGAAGAATGTCCAGAAGGGCCGAAAGTAAAGGGTGAGTTATGTTGGGATTGTGGGCTCAAGAGTAAATGTTTTCCAAAATCAGAGAGGCCCATGACAACATTAGTTAGGTTGATATTTAGGAAAGGGAAATTGGGTCCAGGTCCAAAGGCTTTGGCCCATTGGGATAGATGGGGTCATGGACGCAGGCCCACTGCTGGGCCCTTGTCGCTTGGAGGCCCATGAATAGCCTGGCACGGTTCAGGGGTAGAAGAAGTGGCAAGTGGGTCTGTGATTGAGATTTCTCAAAGATATGAGAATCTCTGGCATATATGGCAAGTGGCATGGTTAGGGGATACGTGGCAGCAGATGGTGGGTCTTGTGGTGCAATTGGGATAGACAGAGATAAGGGAAGAGCAGGTTCCCTGATATGAGTATCGTCAAGCAATGATATTGTCGGCGCGTGTGCAACAGTGTTTTCAGTCGCCAACATCGATATTGCGCCGACGGACGGAATAACTTCAAAACCCGAGCTATCCGACGATCGTTCATCGGCTGGAGAGCCGGCAATACTCAGTTCATCTTAGTCGTCATGGTCGTCAGTTGAACCATCCTCCACCGTAGCTTCCTCCGACGTGGTATCCTCCTGCGCCAAGGCCACAAGCCAGTCTTCAATTTCCTGTACAAGAGGTTGGCCCAGATCATCCACTACCATGTCAAATGTAGCATCAAGGTCCATGTCGTTTGCTAGTGGTACCTCAGGTACAGGCTCCACCTCCTGTGGTAGATCCATGTCTACTTCTGCATTTGGGTTTATATCATCCTCCATAGGAGCAACTGATCCAGCTAAAGAACTAGAGTCCTCCGAAGCAAAACCATCTGATTCCGTATCCGTCTGGAAGGACTCAGTCGCCATAGCAAACGATAGATCATCACTAGATGCCACGGATTGGGCCGGGGAAAATGCATCATAAAAATTATTCAAATGTAATCCAGCATGATCCATGGAGATTGATATTACCTATTCCAGTCAGAGTTCGGTAAGGCACAAAGCGGATAGGCGAACATAGGTGGGCCTCACGAGTGGTAAACCGGGAGCATATTCTGTTCCGTTAAACTCGCATTCCGACGAGCCAGTAACGCCTCTATTTCAGCTTAAGTCAACATGACATGAGATGTTATCATGTCCAATTCGGTCACAGGGAAAACAGGCTCGAAACACTCTTTCGTAGCTGCACCGGAGCATAACCCATCCCATACCTTCAAGCAGTGAAAGAATGACTGCTGGGAGGAGGGGAAGATCCACAGGAACGCGCACCTTGATACAGAAGTAATCGGTGTTTGTCACTCACTCTTTATTCAGACCAGTCAATTGCAAGTAATGTGCCAGCCACCTCACCAATTCTTTCCGCAATCGAGTAAATGTAGCAATCACTCGGTACATTGTTAACCCGCATCCATAGGTTAACAGTGGGGAATTTGACGGCCCATTGTTGCAAACGAGCCGGGCTTGAGCCGAAGAAGAGAACGTGAAGAGAAAAATAATGGGTAATTTTTGAACTCGAACAGGACCATGCATGAACCAACATTCGTTGACCCTGCTCTGGATTTTCCTTTCAGAAAAGTGTTGATTATCAATGAATTTACCAAGTAAGACTCGGTCTTTGCCCACACGCCTGTTGTGGATAAGAGTGGGAGCATGACAGTGCGTAAATTCAAATGTTCTTCCGCGACAAGATTCCCGTTAAAGTGGAAAGGGTGAGCCATTGAAGACAATAAAGCAGCAATAAAGGCAGACAAAGTACACCAGGCAGTGGTCCAAGGAAGTAAAAGCTATGGAAATTCAGGCAGAAGGACGAAAAAGTGGGGGAAAAGGGAAGGGGGCAGTTTGAATCAACAGTAGAGGCCAATAAAATAAACCCCATATTCCGCAATGTTGTTAGTGCAAAAGTGAAAGACTACACTTGGCTGCTTGTGCTGTAATAGTCACCGCAGGAAGAAAAAGTACCACCAGTGTGATAGAAGGACAGAGAGTATAATTTTTGTCTGACCTTAAGCTAAAGGGAAATAAGATATTGCGTTATAGACTTTATATTAAAGACAGATGGAATATAACTTTTGTTTGACCTTAAGCTAAACGGAAATAAGATATGGATGGGCTCCCATTTTTCATGTATCGTCATTCATATCTCTAATGTTACTATTAACGATGTTTGAGAAGAAAGAAAAAAAAAAAACTGGCATAGGGGTTCATCATACATCTAAGATATGCTACAAGTACACATCTAGGCGATATGATCGATGCTAATTAATCATGTGTAACTTCTGTAAAAATTCATAAACCAGCGTCCTAACTCATCTTTTATACAAACATAATACTTCTTATGTCCCAAATTATTTGATCAGATTTGCCTTACACGCTTATTTAAGATAAAGTCATATTTTATGAGATTCTCATTCTACCCCAAGAGAGAGGGGAAGAAGAAAGAAGAAAGTGGACCACAAGAGAAATATGTGCTGGTGAACAATTAAATGTGAAGAGAAAAATAAAATAAAAAAACATAAAAAAAGTAAACATGAAAAATCACCTACAGAATCATTCTTAATTTAGAAAGTGATCAATTTTTAAGGCATCTCAAAAAGAAAAATATCATCTCTTTTTTTTTTTGGACCGAAGGGGTAGAATATAATGTGATTATAGTTACTATTATGTAATAGTGATTCCAAAATCCAGGATAAGTTCACAATTCGTGCTCTGTACAAGAATACATCATCTGAATTTAGAAACCTTCTTGACATTAGGGAGAATTTGGTATTATGCTCTGTGGAAAATATTTTATCTCGTTGTCCTCTACCGTATCCTCTTCATACTGATCAAGAGCCTTTGAACTCCAAATAGCCCATGCTATTTCACAGCTGACTAGAAGCTTAAATAGGTACTTTGGCATCAACAGAGGAGTTCAAACAAGATGAGGAGTTCCATAGGCCAGGGAACTGCTTCATAAATCAAATGTAATATGTATTATCATCTGTCCGCCCAGAATACAGGGGTTCTTCGCTGAGTTACAAATTATTGATAGGCTAAACCCCTTAAACAGCAAGGTTTTCCTGTTTTCTACTTTCCCGAGGTTAACCGGGGTCGTCTATAAAATATCATCGTCTGCCCTTATTCACACTCAGCACAGTGGTCGAGGTTAACCGGGGTCGTCTATAAAATATCATCAGCTGCCATTATTCACACTCAGCACAGTGGTCGTTCCTTGATCGGCTCGGGAAAGCCAGTAGACATGGTCGACCGTAGTACCATATACAGAGGCGCCAAGAATGGTATCTAGAGAAGTTCCCACTCTGATTCACATAAATCATGCGTTGGTATCTTCTTTGTGTTGGAATTCAAGGAAAGAGTGGGCATCTGACTGCCATCATTGTTTAGTTTTGATACTGGATCAACAACTCCATATCGTGCTGCAAGTTGCTTGTACTCCGTCGTCCTTGCTGACTTCGTTTTCAGAGAAAAAGCATCCCGAATCTTTTTCTAAAGGGAAATGCACAGTCAATAAGATGTACACATGCTTGCATGCGAGCACAGGTGCGGAGGGAGAGGGAGGGGGAGAGAGAGAGAGAGAGAGAGGTGCGTACCTTATAGGACTTTTGTTTGCCTTCCCTGTGAGGCATAAAATGAAGCCTGTCGCTATCCACCAAGATACAAGTTTCCTCCAACTTTGACAAGTCGTCACATTGTTCCATGGTTTCAATCCATGGTTCGGCACCATCATTTTGAATTACATCGATGCTAGGGTCACCTGAATTTCATGAAAATTATCATTAACTTGATCTCTAAATTCAAGCATTAAGAAAACAAGAACTCAGAGGAAACCATCGTAAACTTCAAATTTTAAGATTCACTAGCTTTGAGAATTATCATGGCATACACATCAGATTCTGGAGAAGCATTATTCGAAATATGGGTTTTTATTCACATAGCAACTGAACTGAATTCATCATGGTGTTTTTCAGAAGGGTCAATTACACTAGGCACCCCGAAGTTTTCATGCGGTAGCGCTCTGCACCACAAAATTTTTTTTAGCTATATGTCACCCCAAATTTTCATAAGTGTGGCACCCAACACCCTCCGTCCAAATTCTGGCAAAAAAAATTTAATAAGCTGAACTTAGGAGGGCATTTTTAGAACATCACAGAAACCCTAATCTCTATCAGTCGTTTGCGCCGCCAACCCCCTTGCGCTGGCATCTCACGCCGGTGTCCCCCCTCATCCGGCAGCGCCCCTCCCCCCGTCGGCGACGCCGACCTCGTCCCCTGCCTTCCTTTCTCTTTTATCCCCCTCGCCCCGCGCCCCTCCTTCGGCATCTCACGCCGGTAAAGTCTCTTCCCACCCCACGGCCGCAACAACCCTGCGCCGTTGTCCCTTGCCCCTCTTTCGCATCTTAGGCCGGTGCCGCACTCTCCGCCGGCAGTCCCTCCCTCGTCGGTGGCGTTGACCCCCCAACCAGTCCCTCCTCCGTCACGGCGTAATGCATATCAACAGCCAAGAATTTGCGGCTGCAACAGCCGCACTCTCCGTCGGCAACGTCCCTCCCCCCGTCGGCAATGCCGGGCCCCTCTCTTCCTTCCTCTTCTCTCCCCCGCCCTCCACAGCGGCAACAGCCTCGCGCCGCCGCCTGACAAACCCATTGCAATCTTCCCTCCCTTTTTTTAATCTTTCTGACCAAAATGCCCCCTTGTTTAAGTTAAATTACTTATCCGGTGAGGCTGTTGGCCGGAATTTGGACAGAGGGTGTTGGGTGCGACACTTATGAAAATTTGGGGTGACACATAGCTAAAAAAAACTGTGGTGCAGAGCGCTACCGCGTGAAAACTTCAGGGTGCATAGTGTAATTGACCCTTTTCAGAACATAATCCTTCACGATGCGATGGAGCGCATGTTTCAAGTTTACAATTCCACCTGCCCTGGTAAGACTTCTGTGCTGAATCTAGTTAAATTTACACACACAATCACACACCGAACAAAAGAAATGACTCCATTTCAACACACTAACAAGAAAGCCACTTTCTAATTCAATCATGAAGCCGGCTGACCAACCTAAGAGAAAGTTCTATCATCCAACCAAGTACTAGTATGGGCACGCGGTTCTCATTTTCTTATGACATTTGCAAACGTGCATTCAAGGAATTAGATATATAACCAGAAGCAGTGATTGCATATGTTGCTGCAAAAGCGAGTTTAACCTTATGAAAACTTTTCACAGAAATTCACTATCAGCCGAGGGGAACAAGTAAAACAATATAGCCTCAACCTTCAGCATAAGTTTTAGAACCAACACCTTTTATTCCACTATACTAGAACCAAGTTCCTCTAGTCAAAAGATTATGGACAACAAATTAAAGAAAGAAGACCTTCCAGCGTGAACAGTATAGCGAAGTAACAATGAAAGCCGCAGATTCAAACTCGAGAACATTACTCAAGAAAGAAATATAAATTGAGCTTCTACGAAGCAAAAGAGGGCACATTGCTCAGTCTTCTCTTGTAATATCGAGCACTAAGTAACAAAATTTCAAAACACCTCTTAAAAGGCAAAAGTAAATAATTCACAGGCTCGTCTACTTCAATACAAAAAGCAAAAGAAACAAGCTACATAGATGCCCATACTAATACTTAGCTGGATGATAGAACATTCTGGTAGGAAGCTCACATGCCACAGCAACTCAAAAACATGCACATCTTCTTTTCCTTCTGTTTTGGTAATTCTCTTCTTATAATAACTATAAGTTATTACTTATTTTTTTGGGGGGAGGGTGGTCGGGGGGTGAGTTGGTCTGTTTATTAAGAGAGAGGAGTTGATGTGAAGAAACAGGTTCTAGACAAGGAAATACTAGATCAACAGTAGAAGATGAAGACATCCAACTTCTATATGTAAGAATTCTTTTGGAAAAATCAATCATCCAAGAAATTTCATATTATCCCCTTGAATGACCAACCATACCTGTATGGGACATAATAGCCTCCTCATCAGCAGCTGCATTGTGCTGTGCATCACGCCTGAGGGAAGGATCTACTCGCCAGACCAATTCACTGTTTGTACATGTGTCTGCAGTAGCCAGAGAAGAAATTTAACAACAGAACAAGAGGAAATGCGTGAAAACATAAAACAATACAGTGAGGAAAATAGTCACCTATACCACTCAATAAAATAGTCTTCAGTTTTGTTCCTTCCTTGTCACTCGATTCGATGGACGGAATGGTATCAGATAATGGAGAACTAACTGCAGAGTCAGCTGCAGAAACATGTGCAACCATACTACCAGTTACAAGTTTCCCTTCATCCTCTACTTTGCTGGCGTCGCTTCCTGAAACTCTAACTGAAGCTTGGGGAGATATCATGGCTATCTTCTGACAAGCTGCTTCACAAGTGTCATTCATTCGACAGCAAAATGATGATGCTCTCCGATCCTCAGGCATGGTGTTTAAGCTTGATGTCTCTGATGGAGGATGAAAACATTTGGGCTTTTCAGAATCGCCATTGTTATGCACGTTTGAACGTACATGAATTTTACAATCTTTATTTTTTCCTAAATACAACTCAGAGTATACTTCCTCAGGACAAGCCCCAGAATATGGTTGTAAAACATGATTCACTTTGAGCTGTCTATTGCCAGACACCGTACTTTTTGCATCCACACTAGTAACTTGAGATTTCTCAATTAATAGCTTGTCAACTTTGGTGCTTGCTTTTGGCTTTTTATCCACTACAGTGTCAAGATATGGGTTCACCGACAAGTCAGCCGCAGCCACTTTCACAGGATCAGTAGGCAGTGGAGGAAGCAAATCTTGCACGACGTCTGAATAAAACTTTTTCACACTTGCACCTACAGTCTGCACCTGATTTTCTACGAATTTTGCAGTGTCCTGAGGACAGCCTTAACTAAAGTTACGATTAAAGGTGTAAGCTTCATGATATATGAAACTCAAGACTACTACTCTGATGAGATGATATCGAACACCAAATTAGAAACTTACGAAACTCTAATAACAAAAGAAATTGACCATATTCACATGTAGTCTCGATCTTGTAGTAAAGATAGAATGAAAGAGAAATATCTTGCAAGAACAGTATGCAAAAGCAATTGGGAAGTAACAGAGGTTGGAGGAGTAGCACTCGAAAGTTATAGAGTTCAACTACCACATCACAGCTTGAAGAATGAGGTAGAAAAAAACGAGGGATTACCTGGTACATAGATTCTTCCACCTCCAAGCACATAGATTCAAACTTCTGGTATACATTCCCGACCCAAGCTATACCCTTGAAATCCATAGTGGTCATGTCTAAGGTTCTGTTCCACAAAGATGCTACTACTTGACTGCATGATTTAAAATTAAAGCACCATCAAGCCTTGCATTAATGGCAAGGTATACATCATTAAGTTTTGTATCCTAGCTAAGTAAATGCACTTTGTACGTTGGAAACGGAAGTTTGGAAGACAAAACACGCATCATCAAAAGGGACTAAACTAGTGACCATCGATTGCGAAAGTTACTTCAACTCTTACCCTCTAAAGCGTTGGATACATCAGTCCCAATAATAGAATGGAAAATAACTTAAAAAACCACGAATACATTAACACTGTTGTAACCGAAACTGGCAGAAGTGTTCTTAGAGAAGGAATAACATGTCTGCCTAATTATCAACCTGTAAAACGAACTGCTAATTTTCCAGAGTAAGAATCAAGGACTTAGGTATCAAACAAGCTGCTCCAAACTCTAAGAAAGCTTTCTCAGAGTAATGGACCATGAAATAAGAAAAACACTGCTAAAACTTAGGGGCACAAAATAGAAGAATAGATCACTAAGCAGCTCCAGTACTTTGAACATATAAACAATCATCCTATCCCATATACTTTCATTAGATAATGAAGAACACTTATAGCCAGAAAAATCTGGTGTCTGTGAAGCTACCTAGGGAAACCTGCTTATTTATTTAGTTTCCCTCTTGTTGTTGGAAAGAAGTCGGGGGGGTGGGATTTTGAGTAAAATATATAACAGTTTGAGTTAGCTCTCGGCAGGCGACGAGAACAGCAGAAGTTTGGCAACAAAATAGTAATTTGGAGACAAACATGTTACATTTCATTTCGAACGTAAATAGAAACCAATGCATCCAAGAAGCTATTATACCTTCCATCTACCAAGGTTTTTAATCATTGTCAGCAAATTTTTGCAACCACAATAATTCAACACTACATAGATATGTATTCACGTGTGTGTGTGTGTGTGTGTGTGAGCGTGCACTTGCATCTAATTGTACTTCTACAGGTTCTTGAACACCTCGGAAACTGCTTGTAAATCAACCAAATAAATAAGAATAGGGTCACAAGTTTGTATCTGTTATAAATCCCTTAAAACGATAAAGTGCTAAAGTTTCAAACTTCACCCAAAGGGAAATTTGTGTAAACGTAAGAGATACCAGTGAAGTAAATTGATAGACAGAGTTTCCAGAACTGAGGACGAAGCAATTTTCACAATACAGCATCATCTGAAATCTGAATAGCATGCTCATCAAAAGATTAAGGTCACATGGCAATACAATAACTTGTGTTGGACTTTGAAGAGTTTGCATTTAACTTTGACTTGAGACCACGATGACAGGGTTGGAGAATATCACGTCTTTGGGTGCCAAAGAGCGTAGCAAACTACAAGCGTACCGCATAGATATCGAACAGCATAAACTAAAAGGGCATACTAACCTGATGCTAGACAAGAGTCATAAACCACTATAGAATATCTTCAATGTTCTCTTAGTTCATAAAGACACTTTTTAGGTCTTCCAATAACCATGGCCACGAGTTTTGCAGAGTGCCCAGACATCAAAACTCACACATACCTAAATTCTAAGCAAAGTCTACTAAACCCACCAAGTAATCCACTGACCACAAATTATGACAAAGCAAACTACTCAAAACGTTAACAGAATTTAACAAAATCAGCTCTTTTAAACAAATCATCTTTTCATTTATTCATCTCCAAAACCCTATCATATCACACCTCCTAAATTTAATTGGAAATAAACATATACTAGTGATCAGTAACTCAATCGATAAAAGGAAACCCACATGTAAAACCTCAATATAAATAAAGAAAAAGAGATATCTTAAGTGGGAAAAATCAAAAAAAAGAAAATCAGATAAAAAAGGACACAGAAAGAAAGAGAATTACTCTGGAAAGAAGAAGGGAACGGACTTACTTAAGGTAAACGAGGGGCACCCAGATGGATAAAATTTGAGGACACGACGGAGTTCAAGTACTAAACCCCAAAATCTAGTTAAACCTTTGGAGGTAGATGATGATGATACTGGAAAGTACGAGAAGAATACAAAGAGAGGGTGGGGGTTTTGGTTGTACAAATGAATAATTTGTTGAAGTTGGAGTGGGGGAATCAAAAACGTAGAGACGGAGTTCATCTGGGTGGGGGCTTTCTTTCGACTCCAGTTTCGGACACGTGTAGGAGGTATATACGCTACGAGGTAATGTAATGAAACCCCTACAGAATTAGAAATATGGAAGTATCAAAATGAAAAAATTGTGACCGCTAGACGTAGGTAGGGCTGGCAAAATATGATTTAATCCATACAACCCAACTACTAGACGTAGGGCTGGCAAAATATGACTTAACACATACAACCCAACCCAACCCACCTGTTTTTGGCTTCTGCGCGTCAACCCAATCCAACCCGTCGGATAGTAACTCCACTTGCGGGTCAGAAACCGGTGATCTTAAAAATATATATATATATATATATATATATATATATATATATATATATATATATATATTATGAGTATGTTAGCCTTTATTCCATGCCCTCTGCAAGTGGTGTTCAAACATCCAGTTCAATCATGTTATTGGTTGTGAACGTAACGATGAGATGACCAATTTTGACGATTTTGAGAACGAAGTTGGGGTGAGGGTGAAGAAGTCGCAGGCGGATATGTACTTAGAGGAGTCTTGCCTTGATTGGAAGCTGCCTTTAGATGTTTCTTGAGTTGAAATCGCACGTACTTGTTTTTTTAAAAGCACAATTTTTCTTGGCTAATTTCATGGATTCTTCACATAAAAGAGCGTAAAAATCATAAATATCATCATTGGAGCAATTGCTATCACTATCACTATATGAAGAATTTACCTCATCTTCTTTTTGAGCCATGAAGCATAAATTTGAATCTCTATCATCGAAATCACCACATTCATCTCCACTTGAGTCATTATCGCTCCAAATAATGGCTTTAATTGATGTCTTTATGGAGTGCTTCTTTCTTGCCTCGTTCTTCTTCTTATTCTCCCTTGAGGTACTCTCTATACTTGACTCGTTCTTGCTCTTGTGCAAGTTTCCATCTTTCTTCATTTTGAGATACTCATTAAATTCCTTTGCAAGTATATCAATCTCTTTGTTATTCAAGTCTTTCTCATCCGCACATGAAGATTGGTCCGTTGTTGATGAAACTTTAAGAGCAATGCACTTCTTCTTCTTCTTTGGAACTTTTTGCCCGGATGATTCGAGTTGCATTTCATAGGTCATCAAGGAGCAAATTAATTCATCCAACGGAAAGGTATTAAGATCCTTTGATTCTTGAAGTGCGGTGATTTTTGCATTCCATTCTCTAGGTAATGACCTAATTACCTTTCTCACAAGATCACCGTTAGAGAAATCTTTTCCTAATTGTTTCAAAGTATTAACAATTTTAGTGAAACGAAAATTCATTTCCATAATAGATTCATCGGAAAATATTTGAAACAATTCATATTCTCTATGCCATAAATTCATCTTTGAATCTCTTAGAAGAGAAGTCCCTTCATGAGTGACTTGAAATGTATTCCACATACTCTTAGCCGAATCACACGCAATAACTCGATTGAGTTCATTTGCGTTTTAAGCACAAACAAGACAGTTCTTAGCTCTAGAATTCATGCAAATCATATTTCTATCATAGTCATTAAATTCGGATTTCTCCTTTGGCACAAGCTTATTCCTAATCCTCTTGGTTGGAACATAAGGGCCATCTTCAACAATTCCCCACATTTCATAATCTAAAGATTCTAAAAATACTCGCATCTTAATTTTCCATATACTATATGAAGACGCATCAAAAAGTGGAGGTCTAGTAATAGAACTCCCCTTAAGACTAGGAAACCCCACGATCTTTTAACTCTCTAGGTGTTAACCAAAAATTCAAGAGCCGAGACTCTGATACCACTTGAAACCAATTAAACAACCCTAGAGGGGGGTGAATAGGGTTTTTGAAATATAATGAGGAATTTAAACTAAGCACAATCATAAATCTCAAACAAACCAAGTAATACTTCAATGAAGATGCTAACTAAACAATCTCAAACAATTAAAGAGCAATAAGTAAAGAGATTGAGTTAGAGATACTTGACAAGGAGATTTAAATGGTTCGGCTTGATATACCCTCAAGCCTACATCCACCTCTTCAAGGAAGTCCCTTGCAAGAGCACTAGAATCCACTAGCAACAATCTTCTTCCGGGTCAAGATCAAAACCCTTACAACACTTGGTGATATCCCCACACCAAGCACAAGCCTTGAATCCGCAAAGCTCACCCAAGACTTGACAAACCCAAGCCTTGATCACAATCATTTTACAAAGATCAAATGTGTACAAAGAAACCCTCTTGAAAGGAAATGAGTACAAATGAAGCTCTAGTGCAATAGAGAGATGAGAGAATTGGTGACTTGAAGGATGCTCACTCTCAATCAAAGAATTGCTCACAAAGATGCTCTCTTTAATGATGTAAAATCATGAAGATGAAGAGAGAAAAGTTTAATCTATGAGCCTTGATGTTTCTCTAATGAATGAAGGCTTAGAATGTGATTTCCATGATGTATAATGAAGCCCCAAATCATTTATATAGAGAAGAGATCAAATATAGCCGTTAGGCATAATATGGCCAAAACTGCCATTGCAGTCGACTGTAATCCCTCTAATATAGCCGTTGGAGTTTTGTCCTCGAAAATAGCCGTTGGAGTCGACTGCATTCCAATATAGTCGACTGCATTGGAATGCAGTCGACTATATTGGAATGCAGTCGACTGTATTACCCTACTGCCTATCGGCTGCCTCACGAAACCCTCTTTCCTATTTTAGGCATAACTTTCTCTAGAAAAATCGGATTGAGGTGCCGTTTTTTGCGTTGGAAAGCTAATGAAAAGTTTTATCAAGATATGAAAAGATTAGCACCAAAAACAGTTTTGAGAAAATCTGAGTGAGCTCCAAAGTTCACTCATTTTCAAGAACCACACTCGTGTGAAAGGTTATGAACTCACATGCAATGCACAAGGTGTCCTAAGGTCTTTTTAGGTCATAGTCATCAATCCAAGCATCAAACCAAGACTAGTTACATAATAGGAAAGATCAATTATAATCGATAGTAACTTAGCCGATGCATTATTTGTTGCTCTTCGACATTGGACTTGATGAAGCTTCTATTAGCATGTCCACTATAACTTTAAGCTTCTTTGGCTTTAATCCATCTATCCAACTTCTCAAATGTGTCTTCATGAGTGTGCATGTATATACCTACTAAGAATACACTCAAAGCACACATTAGAACATAATCAATGTGTAGTTATCATCAAAACAAGATGTAAGCCTAGGTGATCCAACCATAGGGCTAACAAGTACCATTTCACTCTCATATGACAAAGTCTTTCCACCTCTTCTTACGGCTGGTTCGTCCATTAGAGTATTGGGTCAAGTCTTTTCACCTCTCTCTCCACCGGCTCTTCCAGTATACTGTATTATTCACTTTAGATTACGGGTTGGATGCAAACGTGATATGTCTGTCGTATCGCACCCCCAATACAAAGTTATGAGTACGTACTTTAGCTTGAATTCGTACTTCAAGAAGAAAAATAACTATTATCTTGATTATTCAAGTTATGGTGTAACTTTTGTTAATGTCGNCTTTTTGAAGTACAAGTGAGACAAATCTTGAATTATTTACCAAATAGAAAGAAGAAAACAAATGTAAGTAAATTAGATTATCTTGCGCTTGTCCATGTTCGTAAGGCTACACTAACAACACTACGTTCTGACACATCTACATATATGTGTTATGATGAGTTGTCTACCGCTTATACAAACGTGGGTGGATGACATTTTAAGGTGAGGGCTGATAAGTGTACCTAATTTTTAGCACTTGTCCTCCATCTTTGTCGCTGAAGGTTTAAAAGTTCTATTAGAAGGGTGATAAAAATATCTTCACCAATCAATAGAGTGGAATAATCAGCTAAGGTGAAGCGGGTCACCATCTCGCAAAGAATTAAAAACCTTTTTTCATATTATCTACTAATTGACATTGAAATTTTAGACATGAAATATATGTTAAACTTGTACATATACAATGAGAAAATTGATTATTCATATTGTCTGATCTATTTAGGTTTGGCCTTCCCCAAACTTTATTTGGCAGTCTAAAATTGTAGTAACACATTTATTGGGGGCTTTTGTGGTTTTTGATATGTGATTCTGTGAAGCACTAGGAGCAAAAGAAGGCAGCACTAAGATAACTATCTATGAAAACAATGCTTCAATTTTGTGCCTGATTACTTGTATAAAAAGATGTAACTTGTTTTGTTAAAATTGCAAACTTAGTGATGACTCTAATTCCAAGTAATGTACATGTAATACATGATGCTTATTTCACCAAATAGTTTCAAGAAAAGTGGCAATGGCTATATGGGGAGATAAAAAAAAGAGCTGAATTTCACCAATCCATATTCCATTGATCTCGGTTCTTCTTTGAAGCCACGCACGCAGTAAGTTATGATTAGACGTAAAATCTAATGTCATATTTTTGTTCCTTTAAGTTTCCTAAACATACGTATTTATTTGTTCTGAA
This sequence comes from Escallonia rubra, assembly GCA_033065855.1. Classification (NCBI taxonomy): domain Eukaryota; kingdom Viridiplantae; phylum Streptophyta; class Magnoliopsida; order Escalloniales; family Escalloniaceae; genus Escallonia; species Escallonia rubra. The sequence goes on from JAVXUO010001926.1 coordinate 318,609, forward strand.
ATTGCACTTTAATAGGAAAATATCATTGAGAATTGAGAAGTATTGAAAGTCGCTCTTAGACTCTTTTTTTATTGGTTAATAAGAGAATTGCATTTAAAGTGAAATATCGTCCAGCCATAAGGCTAATACAACAAGACAGAAAAAAGAGTTCGTAAAAGGAAATACAAGCCAAATCCGGAAGACACCCTGCAAAAGTCTATGAGTCAGCATCACTACGAACCAAGGCTACCGCCCTTCACTTTGTCATCAATCCAGTCTTGATAAATATCTATACGGGCCTAACATGCAAAATGAGCTAGGATCCGTGCTTCAGTCAAAAGGTGAGGGGCTGCCCTGGCCATACTAAAGTGATGATAATCTGTTACACTATAGCAAAAATCATAGATGATGGGTGCCACCGTATCTAGAATGTCGTCAGAACCTGCCATCTGGTTGAGGAGGAAACAAGATTCAGTTAGAACCTTTATATGTAGAAAATTATTTTTAAGAGCCCATAACGATGCAATATGCAGACTAATGGCTACAGCAGTATATTTGTCCGAGGTCAAAGAAGAAAAAGCCGCCGAACCACACCTCACACTATTTACATAACAAGATACGCCAATGCCTACCCGAAGACGAGAGCTATCAAAACAGGAAAAAAGAACCAAGGTAAAATTAAAAGGATTTATACAAGAGCAAGGCACAGGACAACTATGAACAATGATCGGATCACAACGAGGATTTGGGTTATGGTATGTAATTGGTGAGCAATTTGGTTGAGGGAGAGAAAGCGGTTTTGAAGGCAAATGGTTTAGATCAGTGAAAATTGAATTAGTCCAGGTGAGAATTTGTGGAATAATCTCCCACGGGTTAAAGGGTATGTTAGAGAAAACTAGCTTGTTTCGATGAATCCAGATAAACCAAAGGGTAACGAAAAAATAAATTAGGTTGATGGAATTTGCGGGCCCAAATTTCCGGTCAAGCCAAGCTATAAGCCATTCCCTACCGGTACAGCTGATGTCCTCACTTCGGATACCAAGGGGTATACCGAACCAGATAGGTCTAATAGAAGGACATTGTATAAACCGATGGGTGGCATCTTCTATGTGTAAGTTACAAAGGGGACAACCAGCACTTGATTGAATCCCAAGGCGGTTAAGATTTGATTGTAAGGGTAGACGGTCCCATAGAATCTGCCATACCAAGAACCGAATCTTGAGCGGTATCGGTAATTTCCATAATTTTTTCCAGATATTCACAGAGAAATCAGAAATAGGGTAAGGTAGTTTGCAAAATGAATTCATATCCTCCGCTTTGGCCATATATAACATTTTATACGTCGAAGAGACTGTGAATTCGCCATTCGTCATTGGTCCCCAGACCATCTGGTCATCGTAGTCAAGCCTTGGAATATGAATAGCAATAATAGAGTTAGCAATAGGAGGGGTGAAGAGCGCTTTGATCTTTTGATGATTCCACCTGCCATTATGAATCAGATCACACACAAGGTTAGAATTTAGGTCCGGTTGACTATTCTGCGAATCCGGCACCAGAAGAATCTTGTTATTTGCAGGAATCCAGTAATCGTTCCAGATAGATATACTCCTGCCGTTGCCAACTTGCCACCTGAGGCCATTACGAAGTGTTGTCCTTCCCAAAATAATGCCCCGCCATCCTTTTGAGAATTTGCCAGTGTCCGGAGAGTTGATGAAATTTTGGCGAGTGCAATACTTACCTTGCATTACTCGGGCAAGAAGAGATTCTGGGTTGGCCATAATCCTCCATGCAGTTTTGGATAGTAAAGCCTGATTAAAGAGCCTAGTGTCTTTGAATCCCAGCCCACCAAAATCCAGCGGTCCACATAATGCATGCCAATTAATCCAATGCATGCCGCGACTGTTCTCATTTCCTGACCACCAAAACCTACCAAGCAAGGAGTCAATCTTGTGACATACGTGGGCGGGAAAGAGATATACCTGCATGTGGTAAATGAGTAGCGATTGAAGAACGGATTTGATAAGAGTGGCCCGTCCAGCTTTATTTAGAAGAACCCCTTTCCAGCTTGCACATCGATCTCTGACTCTGGCGATTAAGTCTCAAAATATTTCTTTCTGCCGGGTAGTAACATCAAGCATGGTTCCCAAGTAGGAGCCAAATTCAGTTGCTGCTTTGAAACCCAAACTTTGGGTGACAAATTCAATATCATTCAAACTGGCGTTTGGACTCAAAGTCACGGAGGACTTTGTAAGGTTGATCTGTTGGCCTGATTCCGAGCAGTAAGACTCCAGGGTTGTTTTAATCGAGTCCACAGATTGGGGGGTTATCTTGGTAAAAATAATGGCGTCATCAGCAAAAAAGAGGTGATTAATAGGAGGGCTCTTCATGCCTGCTTTGATACCAGGAATCAAATGTCTATCTTGGGCCTTTGAAAGGGCTGCTGAGAATCCCTCAGCACATAGGATAAAGAGCAAAGGAGATAACGGATCCCCCTGCCTGAGGCCGCATTTAGGTTGAAAACGTGGCAATGTGAGACCTGATACGAAGACAAGTATGCCAAAAAGTGGAAGGGACTCCTAAATTGCTAAATCTTCATGACTTTAATCCCTATAGAACTTGTTGTTCTTTAGTGCTCGGAGTTTAATCCCTATAGAACTTGATCATAAATGTATGTCTCCATCAAAATTCGTATATGCAAAAAAAATTGTATAGACATCGAAGCTATTTAGCGTTCAATCACAAGGCTTTACATTGATAATTTTCTTTTCTCAAATATGAATCGATGCTGTGATGGCACCTTTGTTGTAACAAAAGCGTCATCAAAAGGATTTTAACCAAACAACTAATTCAACATACATCTCCATCTACTAAATCTTTTAAGCGACAAAAGATAGTCTTTAATGTTTAGAAAAAAAAACGTAACGTTTAGAAGATCTAAAGAAATTACGACTGAATGCCACAACATACATGCAATTAATTTATTTAGTGATAATACATTTCAATACACGTGAAAAACAAGTGCATCACAATTAATACTTACAATGGACCATAAAGTTAAGAAATACTTTCACCGTTTGTCGCTGCAATGCATTAGAAGTGGCAATTGCTTGCTCCTTATATAGAGAGGAGAGGTGGATAGCATATTAAGGAGTGGCAATGGCATTTCCAGTTAAAGAGGCTCTCTCTCTCTCTCTATCTCTCTCTCTCTCTCCCCCCCCTCTCTCTCTCTCTGATATACACGCACGCACGCACACACCTGAAGAATGAAAGTCTAGACATGAGGGCGATTTCTTGCTCATCTAGGTGTTGGACACGCTGTGAAATGAATCTCTCTCCTCTTGCACTGATCTGATATGCAAGGCCAAACGTGTGAACCCAAAGAAGAATACATGTTAGATATGAAAGAAAAAACAAGTCGACAAAAAGCACCATATACAAACCAATTAATCACAGGACACACTTGAACTCGAGTATAAACATAGCATCCTTAAATGCCACACACACTACACTGCCGTTTGAAAATCCCCGAAGTCATCATCCGGTATCTCTTGTTGGCTCTGATTTTGAAGAGGAGGCTCTGATTCTTTTGACTGTCCTTCTGCTGAACCTGAGGATTTCTCTATAGATGGTTCCTCGAGATTTAGATTTGACGGTGATTCTGAGGGGAACTTCACACTGGTAGGAGAAGGTGAAAGCGGGGACAGTGGAGGTGGTGGCGGTTTGATAGATATCACGGGCTCCTTTCCGTTGCCCTTCTCCTCTAGTGAGACATTATTCAAACCTTGCTCAAAAAACTTTGATCTTGAACTGCGACCTCCATTCTGTTGACATTAGAAAACAGACTTACTTCTATGTGACAAGCCAACATACATTTCAAAGAGCAGAAGGTTATTGGCAACTTTACATTTTTTATCTGAAGAACAAGGGTCTCTCCATCTTTTAAACTGTAATCTGCTGAAGAAGTTTTCTGGTAGTGCTGTTCCATCTCTTCAGCAGCTTTCTTTTTGTTCAGATATCTTTGTATAATTTAAGAAGTTGGTTAGTCCAATATCGGTTACAAATGCGAAGAGAGAGAACAAGAGTCGGAAGTGGGGAGGGGGAAGAGAAGACGGAAAATGCAAGTGAACAAACAAGACATACTTCATATGATCATGAAGGGCAGCTTGGAAGTCATAAGCTTCAGGGCGTTCTCGAAAACCTATGCCGATGAAAGCATGCCGAAGGCGGCCACCTGCATGAGTTCAACATATGAGTTAGATGTAGCATTACGTTATTAAAACGTTTAAATGGAAAGCTAGGTACAAAGGCCGAAGGTCCAGCTTAAAATTGTAACAAAAATTTACTAACGTTTTGTCCTCAAGGTGAAAATGAGAGAGAAGAAGAATAAGGAAGATAGAGACTAGCGGACGTCCTTTATGGTTTTTGTTCTTGGTTCAAATTCTCTAGTTAACTTGACCATCAAATGAAACAAAGTACTGACGAATAGGTTCAGTGAATTCATGCTCCACCTAAGTGAAACATTTACCAGTGTAGGTGAACAAATTCCAACTCCCAGTCCTCAAACCCTCTCTAACCGTATGTTACAGGCAAAGTTGCCTCCTGAATTCTCCACATAAACCACCACCCTTCTGTCTCTAGTGCAAGCATGGACAGGGAATCTAGATCAAAGTGTCTCCTCCCAACAGTATGTATCCCGCCAAATCACACAGCTCAAGTTTCCTAATACCAGAACTGTAGAAGGACATATCTCTAAGCTCCCAAAGCAATTCCTGCCAAAGGCCTCCATGTTGGAAATGCACCTTCTTGAAGATCCTTCCCTGTCTGATGTAAACCATCCATCAACCACTCCCCTCTGGAAGAAACATCCCCAAGAACTGCCACCATTGACCAAACAAAGCCTGACTGGACAAACTCGCTTAATAGATCCCGAGGCCACTGCCATAACCACCTACTTGCGTGATCAAGTAACTCAATTCTTTGGTTGCAGGCCTTGTATCGCAGTTGGGATACCTTCCACAAGAATTCCTCCTCGGCTATATCCATGGTAAGCTGAACATCTCCAGCATTGGAAATAAGGACATCAAGTGGGTGAGGAAACTAGACAAAGAACTCTTACTAAGAGATAACCTACGCCATTTTGATAGAAACTGTTCTTTCCAACTAGCCAACCCTCTTCCAAGTACTTCAGCCACAGGATCATGGATCCAAACGGACTCCCATTTAACTTTGCACAAAAAATAAAATATGCAGCACTCTTCTTCAGTTCCCTCATAATAACTTTTAAGGACTTTCCTCAAATTACTCCCGATTAAAACAGCATTTCCGGCAGGCCCCCAAGGGAAAAGCACACTGAGAGAGGGAGACGACAGTCTCGATATCGAGTACCAAGAGAAATGAGCAGCTGCAACTAGATAAAACAACAATAAGACTTCACTGAGAAAAACCCTTAGGAGCTCCCTCCAACAAAACCCTATCCCAATCTCTGACCTCCCAGACCGAGTAGATCCTTTCAAAACAACACCTTCAGCTGATTTATGCAGACATACCGTTACGAATGCCTCTTTTGCGAGCACAAGAATATAGGAAAAACCCTCCTAGCTAATCTCCTCCACACCAGGTAACCAACCAAAACCAAACCACGAGCTGTCACCAATTTGAAAATGGATAAACTGCTCAAACAAAGCCCGCCTTTACTCATGGCCACTGCCAAGCTGCTACTGCACAACTTCTACGAGCCCCAGGGCTAATATCAGCCCCGCATCCACCACTAGCAAGTGTCTACTTCACAGTGCATCTGTAGCCACCATATATCTCCAGTCCTACATGCTAAGCAGGGACACATCAAACCTTCTCAAACCTCTTGAGCTCTTATTACCTTCTATACAGGATCAAGATGTCTAAAGGGCGACTATGCCAAACCTCAAAATTCTGACAGTCCACATCTCCTCTGCCCTTCTACCCGATTTCTACCTAGCCCAGACATAGGTTGGTTGGTTTTCCTCTTCTTTGCATCTATTGGATGGATACAGATCATAACAAACTGCCTCCTCCCTTCTAATTTCTTCCGCACCCCAACTCAGAAGCAGCCCGCAATAACTAGGAATTTGGGAATCATTTCTAACGTTCCCAGTCATAGAGATCCAAAGGGGTGCTGAAGACCATTAGCTATTCCCTTACGTATTTCTAACCCAGTTGAGTACAATTCTTTAAAAGATTTCTTAAGCTAAGATTCCATCAGTTGAGAGACAAAAGAGTTTATGACCTAAATGTGAGCAGGAACAGGTTATCTACATGCTACTCACCTTTGTAGATTCCACGTGATAGGCTTATTGCCATGACCTCTCTACTACTGCTTTTGGCTGCAGTAAGAACAAGGGGCCGTCAAGAATCATATGTTTCGGTCAGCCTCTCAGCAGAGGAGTCATCAAGGCAAGGATTCATTCTTCAGTAAGATAGGGTGCTAGAAGCCCCAGCTTAAGGAGGATGCTCTTTCGTCACCGCTAAGAAAAGCACCCTCTGGTGCAACTTTCACAATTGAAAATGGAATCTGTCATGATTAGCGTACTGAACAGACTTTTATTCTGTTATTTTAGGATGGATTTTCGTTGATCGGATCGGATCGAGCACATAGAGTGCAAGCCCAAACTCAATTAATTCTCTCTGGCTTACACCATGACAGCTGAGCGGTTTACCACTTCAATTCAATGAAGGACTTCACCTACCTTTGTCCATCCCCTTTCGTTGCTTTCAGCGGCCAATGAATGTTTAGGCTTTTAGCAAAGGGAGCAACTAAAAGCTTGGGGTCAAAACGAAGCGGCACATAGTCCACCTTATCTGCTAAATTCTAACCCTGCCGACAGGTTCACAAAGTCCATCTTATCAGGCCTCAGATATAATCGAATAGCCGCAGTCTTGATCCCAATCTTCTGATTCTTCTCTCTAATTCCTTCCCTTATATTATTTACAAACATTTGACTGGCCTCACCCTAATGGCAATTCTGTATTTGCAAATGTTACTCTCATGCAGAACCACTTCTGCAAAATGTGCAACAATGCACTTTGTGCATAGATGGGGAAGGGCCAATAGGTACTAATAGGTCCAATAGCTACCTGGAGTGCTATTAGCAAATACAAGTACGTTTCCCAATTGTATGATTTCATCTTCATTCTATCCAAAAGCTTCTGCTCTGTGTTCAAAGTACACTGTTTGAGATTTCCAACAGAATATCAGAATCCATTAATTTCTGACTTGCTGCACCAAAGAACTCCGATGGAAAGCCAAATCAATCCCACAATGGATTTGGTGAGCCTTAATAACATCCCAAGTCCTACATCTAGGCCTGTGCTAAAGGGCGACACCCAAATGCTTAATGTCTTGGCTGGCTTATGACAGATACTTGCATGGCCCTTACCCAACTTAGCACAGCTGGCCGTGGTGAGCATATTCTGCGTGCGATCTTTCAAATTCAAAATCATGAAGATATAACCCACTTCTTTACTTAAGAAGAATAAGTGTCCACCATGGTGTCAAAAGTCAAAATTCCCTAAGGGTTCCGGGTGAATGCCTACCCGCACTACTCCTTTCCCAGTCCTCCACCAGTGCAACTCATTATCAACTACAGATCTGAACAAACTGCTGGTGTTTTCTGCCAGATTTGATAACTTATAACCAAGATGCCAATTGATTGTTCCTCAAAAGTTAAGCAGCTAATCACCTATTCCTCCTAGAACTTTTGTTATGTTTTCTGGCAACACTTTCCCTTACCAGGGAGCTTCCATCTTGCTCCTTAAATACATTAAACTTTTTTACAATAAAAGTTTCGGGATCAGGTGAACATGGGGTCTTTACATGTCTATAGAGGTGGCTGTTTTCTGTTCACTCATTACTTGGGTTACTCGTATTGATGACAAGACGGTTAAAGAAAATTTTAATTGAAGCTCAGTTAAAATTGGCTAGAAATACCAGGAACTGTTATGCTGTTGTACAAAGATGATAAAGAGAAAAACTACAGCGAACAAATATACAACTAGAAACAAATTGACACATTATGGACTACCAATATTCTCTTCAACGCGTAGAACGAAGTATCTGCAGACAAATGAAACAAGAAAAGAATTTACACATTATTAATATGTCAGGTCAAATCTCTGTCATAGCGTAACATGCATTTTAAAGGTACTGAACAAACATAGACTTCCGTTTAGTAATAAATTGACTAAACCTGCTGCTATCAATTACAGGCTCAACTGGATGTGGCTCTCCGTCTCTAAGAAATGCCCGAGCATACAGTTCACCTGTATTGAGCTTCTCCATTAATAAAGCTGAACCACGTGTCAATGCTACAGAATCAAGCACCCACCCACCCAACCCAAAAAAACAAAAGAAAAAGGACCATGAGGGAAAAAAGCAAAGGATATTCACCTGTTGTCTTATCTTCAAGTTTGATAATGCATTCTTCTCCCTTGCTAGTAACCTTTAGTATCCCCTCCCATGCCCACTTATTGATATCCCATTCGTCAGCCCTATAAAGAATGAATGGAACTAAGATCACCATCTCCACTGCGTTGAAAATAAGGTTAACAACTAAATTGCCACTCTATCCATGTCTACCTATGACTTTAGGGCTTGAAGCATAAAAGCGATAAGATACAAGCCTACGTAACTGAAAAGTAGTTACACCATTCTACTTGATTAACTACAAAATGGAGGATATATCTTCAAACTTACGAACGTAAGCAGGTGCTAATAACAGCAATAACAATTCTTAGTGTGGCTTTTCATAAAATTCTGAACCATAGAACAATGTTTTGCCTCACTGCTGTTCTATAACATTTTCCCTTCAACTTGAGAAGAATGTTACAATTACACCACAGCCCAGAGCTATGAAGCACAAACACCTCTAATGGGTCAAGCTATCATGTATGACACTAAACAACATCCTGACACTTCACCGAGACTTTCAAACACATGTTGAACACCACTGGGAGGTGTCCAATTTTTTTAAAATTTACTTAAATATCGGACACTGTGTCGGGGGCTCTCCTAGATTGTGTTGGACACTTCTTCAAGAACTGTCGGACATGTATGGAGCTGAAATATAAACATTTGAAACTTACATCGCGAGTTGGAATATAATATTAAGGAAAGAAGGGACTCTTTTTAGGAATCAAAAACTAAGCAAATCGCAAAACAGCAATGGATCATATACTAAGTTCAGCTAGGGCAGGTGACCAAGGTAAATCTTTGAGGAGGAAACTTGAGTTAAGAGTGCAATTTAAATGTGAATGTGCTTAAAACTTGGTAAAATGCATGTATACTATCATGTAAAAAGAATCTGTGGTGTCTAAAAGAAAGTTTCTAGAAAATGCGGGTTTGGTGTCAGATGCGGTGTCCATGTCCAAGCTACCTAGCCCCAAACTCAGATCTCCACTATAGCAAACCTGCTCCTAACCCATGGCCAACATCCTCGTCAATCTCTACCTCCCATCCAACATAGCTAAAAGAATCTTTCTTAGGTACCTATTAACCGTACATACTTACCTCCTTGCCAGACCTCCTCCTAGTTTTCCAATATTGTAATCCAAGTACTCCATCTTAGTCCTGCTTAATCTAAAGCCTTTGGATTCTAAAGTGCTTCTTTAACTCTAACTTGACATTAGTCCTACTCTTGTCTCAACAATTAAAACTATATCATCCCCAATTATCACATACAATTGGACCTGATCCTGAATATTCTTACTAAGCTTGTTCATAACCAAAGTAAAGGGATATGTGGCTTAAATCTGACCCTTAGTGAAGTCCAATCATAGTAGTCTGTTCTCGCACTAGTACTTGCTTCTTCATACGTATCCTTAACCAAATCAACTCCTTTAGAATATTAAAGTATGTGACTGTGTCTGGCAATCTTCACGTGTTGCAACATCAACCCGTGAAACTTAAATGGGAATAGTTTAAAGATGACAAAAATTTCAGAATAAGATATCCTTCTCTACACTGGCAAAAGTTTGAAGAAGAATAAGTCATGAAGATTTATAGAGGAGTTCAAAGCATTTGTCTTCAGTTATGGCGTCATTTTTTGTTATCATTGGTAAAAATCTATAGCACATATCTACTGCAGCGCGATTTGTCAAAGTTTCGGTTTTTGCGTGGTGCTCCGTCTTCAGATAAAGAAAGAAGATTTGAGCTAATTGTTGTTGACTATGCAAAAGAATAGATATATAAGCCATCTACTCTTGCATTGTAATGTGGTGTATACTTTTGCATGTTTTTCTCCTTTTCTGGTATCAAGTCGGTCTAGCCATGTTTGGTGAGAGTTTCCTTCAGTTGGGCCACAAAAAATTGCTAAGAGCAGGCAAAGGTTTGAAAATTCACTAGCTGAGGGGATTGAGAAATCATCAACTTATATATCCGCTTTAACTACCGTGGGAACATATACTGTTGTACAGAGTTTCTAATTGAAGTCTACCCGTAGTACAGAATTGCATAATTTGGCTGTACTCTGAGATTTTAGGTGGGAAATAATTTTGCTCAATTTTAGCTCCATAGCCACCTCACTCCCCATCCTGCCTCCATTTTTCCTCTTTTTTCATTTTTCATCAAACTTCCTCTCATTATTTAGAACTCAGATTGCTTGTGAGTTGGTAATATTACGATAAAATAACAAATTAGTCACGGTGATCAAACAAATTTGTTAATAGTAAATCTTCATGTAAAGCAGAGAATCTATTGATTAGCAACACATAAACCGAGGTCCCCAAGTTGTGTAAAGATTATCGAACAAATTTGCAAAGTAAGAACCTGTAAGAAGCAGCACTTTTTCTGGGAGGGATCTGCAGAAACAATTGGTAGGATAATATTAGGGAGCAGTACATAATTTCTTGTTGTCTCAAGCATATTTGCAAAACTATATATACCATTGGTACCAGATATTCTACTCAAACAATCAGATCTGATGATCTCAGAGTATGAAGTGAAATGTTTGCAGTTGCAGCAGGCTTATGTAGGACTAAGGTTGTCTCTGAAGCTGACTCAAGTAAATACGTAATATGCACTAACATTTTGGTAGAAGACACATCCATGAATTACCAGACAAGCTTTATATATCACTAGGAACAACTAGGCGCAAAGTGCATAAAACCTTACACACACAAGTGGAAGGTGGACATGCGAAAAGGATGTCTAAACTTAGCAACCCACAAATAAGTCAAATAGATGACGCCAGTTCATAGCTTTTGGACAATTTACCAGATATGTTTATGCAATCGCAAGAAGAACCAACAAGCAACCACTGCACATGGATACCCAAAAGATAGAATACTTTTCAATGAACAACTATGATATCCATCATATAACGAATAGGTTCTATGCTTGTTAAAAGCATGAACGCGCCAAGAGCCAAGAGAAACCAATGTGCTGGCGTGGCCAGACATTGATTAAGGTGGGAACTCGCCCACCTTATCTTTCGAATTCCTTTTTTGTTCAAGTACTAATAATATTCTTTTTCAAAAGAAATAATAAGAAAATTTATTTCTGTGCAAGCTTCCCCCTTCTTAATTTGAATTTTCTTTCCATTGAGATTAAACTGTGCCACCGTATTGATGAACCATTTCCTCGCATTGCCTAGACAGTAGATAAATTACATAGCAGGTAAAACTGTCATTTACCTTTTTCACATCCCTATAAACATAGTATGCATGTTAAAAGCATGCATGCAGAAAGTAGACTTTCTACACACAACACCAGGAGAGAGACTTAGTTTTGCAACCGCCCTTTCAACCATAGAAACACAAGTATAAGAGTTGTTACTCCATAAACAATAGAAGTAGCATTTGTTTGGCGGATAGAGAAAAGGAAGTGCAGAATTAATTAGATATTAAAATTTTCAATTAATTGACACATATTGACACCATTAACAGGTAATACAACAGCTTGATCCCAGTTTAGTCTACAAACAAAGGATAAACAAATGGAAAAGTTTTTACTAACTAATATCACGATTAAGTAAAGCTTGAACCATGGTACCTTAAACGTGTTTTGAACAGCTAAATTTCTTATATATTTGCCCCCACGAAATTAAAATCACCCTTAAAACTTCATTTACTTACTTTTATTTTCCTTTAATCCTTATCCATGATTGGCTTCATTACTGTCTTTAAATTTTTTTCCAATTGGTCCTCTTCCCTTATACTCACGATTATGAATAGCTACTTCGTATAATAACCTGTATAGGGTTGATGGCATCTCACTCCACTAAATAAAACTTAAAGTCGCAATTGACCCAGACACAAGAGGTCGTAGCAGCACCAGTAAATGCAACAGATCTCAGAAAGCCACAAACGTCCTTGTCCACCCTCCTCAAATATGCTTATCGACCCCACAAGTGAATTAACTTTTTCAAGTAATAAGCCATTGAAGCACAGGTTTGACTGATGAAGGAACATAACTCAAATAGAACGTTGAACTGACACGCTTTCCACCCGAGAATGCGGAGCAATCCGTACACATAGTTGAAAAACACAAGTCCTAAATGGGTGTTTCTCTAAATCATAAAGTTCAAACTAATTAAGCATGAAAAGATATACCCATCACTAAAATACACTTAATTTCACGATAAACACATAATGGCAAACATCACTGATAAAACTACAAACAAGAAAAAACAAACTACACTGATACACAAGCACAAAATTTCAAGATCGGTGTCATCAATCACGATTATATAGTCCATGTCTATCCCTCTTTTATTCAAGAATATGAATAGCTACTTCTGACAATTATCCAATGAATTTAAAGACTTGAGAGCTGATGGCAACTCACTCCACTAAATCAGACTTACATTAATATTTTGAAGCGGAGATGACCTAAATAGAGAGAAGCTCTAACACCATCTCTAAATGCGACAGTTTTCTGAGACATAGGCTTGACTGATCAAGGAAAGAAACTCAAATCCAACATTGAACTCGCACAATTCACAGCCTAGAACATAGAGCGATCAATATACATTCATGAAGATACATAATCCTAAATGGGTGCTTTCCGAATGTTAAAGATCATTAATTAAAGCATAAAAGAAATACCCATCAGTAAAAAGAATGAATTTGGCCACACACATATAATTTCCCAAACATCACTAGTAAAATCACAAACAAAAAAAAAAATCCACAAGCACCTATAGCATGCATCAAATATGTACCAAATAGACGTAGCATTCGGAGGCTTGAAAGAGAACGAGCTCCGCGGCTTCTTCTACGGCGTCGTCTGGCTGGGTTTGTTCCTTGTGCTCTTTCTCCATCGTACAAGACTTGAACTGGAGATCACCTGCAACTCTACTTCTCTGTGGAGTATATTTACGAAACTGGGACTCGTTGGGGGAGATGCATCAGGGGTTCTAAGGAAATGAGCAACTTTAGTGGGCCCAGACCAGAGGGTGTGGGCCTGAGCTCTGAGGCGTTGGAGGTCAAATACATTAGTTGAAGAGATCTGCTTGTATTTTAAGGAAGGGAGATTCTTTATGCCGACGCCGATTATTCCGTTTCTAAATTACTGAATTTAAATGCTTTTTATCAGCTCTTTGTAAATATGTGAAAAACAGTTTTCAAAAGTAAAAGCATTTTTATATGTTAATTATTGTGTTTAATAAAAAAAATCAGCAAAAACCAAAAAAAGAAGAAGAAAGAACATGGTAATTAAACAAAGCTCAATGCGTAATAGCATTTTGAAGACAAGTAATAATATATTCAATTTGCTTTAGAACAAAATTTAGTGCCATAGACACAGACTCAAGGGTCCATTCATTTGTCCAGAATGTCACATAAAGTTAAGTAAGAGAAAAATAAAAAAATTCCTTGTCGTGGTAATTTGGCAAAAAAAAAAAAATCTAAAGTGAAATTTTGGTTTTTTTTTTTTTTTTTCCCTTTTGGATCTCCAAATTTTGGTTGATAAGGTACGGAAAATTTATAGTATTCTAAACAAAAGAAATTCACTGATTTCTATCTCAAACGAAAATAACCATAGTTTATGTCATCTTTGTATCTTTAAGAATATAGTAGAAATGATGTTTATCTTGTACCCCCCCCCCCCCCCCCCAAAAAAAAAAAAAAAGAGGAAACTACTCTTATCGTTAAGATACATAAATAAGAAATTTGAGTTAAAGCTATCTGATACATTATAAACAGAGTAAGAACTCAAAGGTTTATGTTGACATTAGTATACAATAACTTTGCTTTGATTCTTCTTGAAAAATCTTGTGAACTTAGCAGGACAACCTTTTTGGAAAAGTCGGGAAGAACGAGTCCACAACTTTCTTGCTGAATGAATAATTAAAAAATGCAATAAAGTAAGAACCTATTCATCTTGCCATTTTGTGGTGTTATTAGTTCTTGCTTTCATATTCATTAATTTTGTATTCACTTAGAAAATATATGGTTTGTAGTTTTCGCATTTTTGGAGCTACTTTTCTGAGTGATTTGTGTACTCATGTCAGTTCTATGTTGAGTCACTTTTTGTAACATATCGTGATATTAATCGGTTTCTAAAATCTTTCGTTTCACTCTTTCCCATGCTGCCCTTACAATTCACATGAATATTTATCATGATATCCTTACTTTCCCTTCAAAAGTCAAACCTATAATTGCATATGTGCCCATGTATCAACTTCGTCTACGGTTCCAACCCTCCTTTCTCCATTTTCAATAAACTGGACATACGATTGTCCCCTGCCCTTTTCGATCAAATTTTTTTTTTTTTTTGGTTGGAAGGATAAAGATAGCATTGCACTAAACAGGAAGGATTACATCATTGTTCCTAACTTCTAAAAAAAAAAAAAAAAGGTTGGAAGAAGGTGGAACAAAATCAAAATGTTCACAATAGAAACTATGGGCAGCTAGGTTGTGGGCTGCTTGGTTGGCTAATCTGGGAACAAACACAGCATCCCAGCAAACAAACAACTTCAGGAGACGCCTAGCTTCGGCAATGGTCGAGTGGATCAACTAATTAGGAGTAGACGAACTGTCCAAAAGCAGATTAATAATAACTTTAGCGTCGCCTTCAAAGATGACAAATCTCTTCCATTGATTTAAAGTTGTTTTAATGGCTAGAAGAGCAGCAAGGGCTTCCGCCTCTTCCGGAGTGTCCGAATTCACCAAAGCTATGTGGCCAAACTCGAAAACTTTGTCTGAGTTCACACAGACCATTGCAATGCAGTCTCTAGGGCCTCTAATGGCTGCGTCAAAATTAACTTTAACCCAACCTACAAGGGGGTACTTCGACGCTTCTGAAAAACTCATACCTTTTGCCGGTGCTTCTATCACATCCAGGTAGGTTGTGACTGCCTTGTTGATTTGCTCCGAAATTTTGTTGGGATCCGGCTGGATTCCTGCCCTTTCCGATCACTGTGTGTGTGCGTGTGTGTTTTTCATACACGTCCATTGTTTAAGTAGAGGCGAACCCAAATCCACGTCAGATACGTCATCATCTCAGGGATGAAGTAAAATTTAACTATGTTGCCATCCAATTTCAGGTTTGTCGACGTCCATCCCAACCCAGTATGCTATATATGTGAAATACCCTAAGCCTTGGTAATTTTCTAGCCGGTTCTTTTATTTCTTTAGTGACATTTTTTATAAGCAATATTTAGCGTTAATTGACATGAGCGATTTTATTGACATCCTATAGTGACAACTTTTAAGAATCATAAGTTGTAATTTCATTATAAATAATATTAATTGAGGTCTTTAGTGACGATTAGCGTGACCGATCGGCAACCTTTAGCGATAGTTTTTAAAACGGGGTACAATAGAGTTAAAAGGGTTAGTTAAAAATTTAAATTTAAAATTGGGGTTACTGAAGAAGAAAAGAATACAAAAATCTGATTTTTAATGTTAGTCAACTCTTTATTTTTGGAAGCAAAGTTAGAGCGGGAACAAGGGAGGAGAATCAGAAAGAAATGGGTGGAAATGGTTTTTATATCCCGTTTTGGGTTACAAGTCACAGAGAGAGAAAGAGAGCGAGAGAGAGGACTGAACGACAAACTTGGCGCAAGAATTCGACGAGTTTGGGTCTGATTTTCGGTAAGTTTCGAACCATTTTCTTCCTTGTAATTTCAGTATATTAGTGTGTGGTGTATGAGTCTGCAACAGTGTGTAAAGTGGTGAAAGGGGGGTGAAATCCTGCTGTTGCTAGGGTTTCAGCAGGGGGTGAAATCAACCGTGTAACCGTAGGATCGAGTTGGATGGAGAGAGGACGGCACAGGAGTTAAGCCACTCAGTTGTTTAACAACTCATTTACTATCCAAACAAACCAAAGTAGTTGTTGTATCTCTCTCTCTCTCCAATTTCCTTACAAGTGCAATTCTGGGTCCTCCACGTGTCCATTCTGGGGACCCACATCCACCTTCTGGCTATCCGACGCCGGAAGGAATGTGTGTTCCTCCGCCAAACTCTGCAAGGCATGGCGACGGCATCTGGTGGTGAAATCGATGGCCGGCCTCTTCTCGATGGTGGGCCCACCTTCGATGCATGGGCCTCACCTTCCTGCAACGACACAGCTGGACGGCACGTCACCTTCCGGTTCCCTAGGACTTCATCAATCTTTCCTCCGAAAATCAATCTACATAGGTGCCCCTGCTTTGTGTTAGTTCCTGCTCCAGCTGAAATTTCACGGCACCTTCCGGTGGTGAAATCGACGGCTACCGGCCTGAAATCAATGGCCACTTTGCCTGCTTAAGCATATAGCAGGTTCACACTAGCTAATCTTTAAGGTTATTAAACAGGTTACCAACGTACTAAGGGTCATAAAAAAGAATGATGTAAACATTAATGCCCCATGTAAGTAACTATATGCCAAGTTTTTTTAGCTTCACGCTTGTATTTGCTGATAGAATTGTGGATTGTGTGCCTTCTTAAAATTCTGTGTGTTAATCTTATGTTTCTAGTGATATGGCTTGCTTATTTTCTGATTCAGCTTTCTTTGGTAGTATCTTGTTTGTGGATTGCGTGCCGTTCGATCAAGTGTGGCCGAGATTTCAGGGCGACGGGATTCCATGGCGGCGACATGATTTCAAGGCGCTTCGATGTAGAATTGTAAATCGCTTACCGGAAGTGAGTTGAATCATCGTTGTTGGAAGGTGGTCCCATTGTCGCCGCCGGAGATGGAATCAGGGAAAGATGGATGGACTGTCTGGCTGGGTTTGGAGAGAGATTGAAGCAGATTCAGGCCGCTTCGATTTTCGGAGGAGAAGAGAACATGTGGTGGTGTCGCCGGACGGTGAGATGAAGGTCAATGGCCGGACGGTGGGATGAAGCCGCGTCGCCGGTAAACGGACGGCGTTGGAATTACCGTGGTTTGGGGGGAGGGAGAGAGAGAGAGAGAAAGAGGGGGAGGGAGTCATTAATGGAGAAGAATGGTCTCCCGATGTAAATGCTGTCTGGGCCAAAATTGATGACGTGGCCTCATCTCAGCCGTTATCCTCCACTTATCTCGATTCGACGGCTATAACAGTGGTTACAGCACCCCTGCTGTAACCCTAGCAATAGCAGGGGATCCGGATCCGTGAAAGGGAGGGTGAAATCATGAGTGAAGTGGGTGCGTTTCAGTGTAAGGAGAGTGAAATCAATCGGTCTAATTGGTAGGGAGGCATTGTGTGAGGAAGGAGAAGAGGACTACACAGCAGTCGTGAAGGGTGCTGTGAGTGTGTGTTACGGACACACTACAGGTGAGTATAGCTGTGCAAAAATGTGTGTGTGTGTGTGTGTGTGTTGTAAGGACATGGTGTGCATGGTGTGTCCTTAGTGTGCAGTCTGTGTGGTTTGCATGTGTGATTGTGGGGGTGTTTCAGTGGGTGTTGTTTGTGTTGATGAGTGAAGGAAGTGTGTGTGTGTGTGTGTGTGAGGTGTTGTGCAGGTGTATGAGTGATGTGAGGTGTTGATTGTGTGTGCCGGTGTGTGTGTGGTAAACACACAGTTATGTGCAAGGAGGTAGTATAGCATGGTCCAGTGTGTAAAGCGTGTGTGAGGTGAAGGAGGGGGGTGCCAAACAGCCCCATATATATATATATATATATACATATATATATATATATATATATATATATATATATATATATATAGCTGTTCCGTTGAGAGCGCTAGCAAAATGAGTTAAGTTGCTAGCGCGATCTGGCTGTCCACGCGCGATCTGTGGACGGTCCAGATCTTTTTTTTGCGTTTTTGTTAAGTTCGTCTGCTACATAATGTAGCGGACGTTTCTTTTGACAAATATTCCCTTGCCTGCTTAACTGATAGACTGGCGAAAGTGTTTGTCCACTACATAATGTACCGGACATAATATAAAAATGGCATATTCTATCACCAAACAAACCCACTCATTTCAGTTTCATCTCTCTCTCTCTCTCTCTCTCTCTCTTCATCCTCTAAACTATGGCCTCATCTGTCAGTCACAAGATTGCATCTAAAAGTCGCGAGATCGCCTCCTCCTTGGCGACTCCACAGTTGCGGTACCGCCACGAGATCGCCGACATGGGTTTTGATCCCCGACGACTCCGCAGTCGCAGTACAGCCGCAAGATCCCCGATATGGGTTTTGATCCCCGCTAACTCTGCAATCGTGGTACAGCCGCAAGATCTCCGACATGGGGTTTTCTCCTCGGCAACTCCGTAGTTGCGGTCGCCGCCTCCTCAACAACTTCGCCGCGATCACGTATCATATATTTGTCATAGATCTGTTTCTAGAATTTATAGTTTCTCCAGATTTCTTCTAAATTCATATTTGTTTAATTTGTATTTTCTATTGCGTGGAGCTTTGGATGGTGATAGCTGGGGCGGTGGTGGTGGTTTTTTTTTGGTTAATCGATGGGTGAGATGGTGGAGGTGGACGTTGGTGGTGGCCTTGGCAAAAATGATGGAAATATGGTTCCACTAGGAGTTATGAACTGATTTGTTTCTTTGCTTCTTCTTCTATTTCTTGTTTCTAATTTTTGATTACATCACAAGCCGAATGCGGAAAGTAAGAAGCCAATAAAATATTTTTTCTATTCGTGAGGGGGTACGGTTATTGGATGAAAGTAGAAGAGCACAAAATTGAACAAACAACAACAAAGTACAGAGACAGAACATAGAGAACACACGCAAAATTGATTTGGATCATCCGCTACATAATGTAGCAGATGAACATTGATAATCAATATAACACAGAGCAAAGGGGGGCAATATGGTAAAAAAAAAATAATCTGCTACATAATATAGCGGACAATTTTTAAAAAAACGCAAAAAAAAGATCGGAACCGTCCACAAATCGCGCATAGACGGCTAGCGCACTAGCAGCTTATATATATATATATATATATATATATATATATATATATATATATATATATATATATTGAACAATTCCCCCCACTATAAATGGAGAATCTACTTTTTCAAGAAAAGACAAATGCTCCAATGCTTTATAAAAGTAGAAGTGGCAAATGCAAGGTGTGCTGGAATGCTTTATGAAAAGCCAGAGAGGAATACTTTATGGAAAGCAAAAAAAAAAAAATTGATGTTATAGGTCTGATCGACTCCATCACATATCCAGGACACCCGGCCGACATCATCATCAAACTATGGTTTCTTTAATAAAAGTAACCAAAGTTACTTTTCTAACCATAGTTTCTAGTTGTCTATATAATGGGCCTTTTCCCATTGTTAAGGGCAGGCATTAGACAGTTCAGGAAATTTTCTAGCAATTCTCTTGT